>JABVXW010000070.1:0-202857 GCA_013365375.1 Litomosoides brasiliensis | reverse complement strand
TATGTGTACGTATGTACGTATGTGTGTGTGTGTGTGTGTGTGTGTGTGTGTGTGGGTGGGTGGGTGTGTGTACATATGTTCATAAGACGATGTAATATCATTAATGCACTGTTGTACTTGTAATACAAATTAAGAAATTCAATAAACTTCTAACACTCCAAAATGTATTTGTAATATTTGAAAATAAGCAGATGTAGCCGAAGGAGATATTTATCGAAGAAGAGAGAGAGAGATATTAGCGAAGAAGTTGTGATTAATGTTCAGCGTAAAATTGAGCAATGATGAGATGATGAATGGCAGCTATTAGTAGTGCTATTGGAAGTTTGTAGTTTTGTTGGAAAGCAAATTAGGAGGCCTCGCATCTCCAATGACTTCATCCATCCAACTTCTTTGGCTTCTTTTTTACACTTTTGGTTCGTTCATTTTTGCTTCTCTTTTTCTGTCACAATAAATGTGCTTGTGCAAATGCAAAGAATTGAAGAATAAGTAAAACAGACAGAAATTATCATATCATATCAGAGTGCTACCGAACTGATTACAGAAGAAGAGTGAGTGAATGATTTGTTTGTTGGAAACGTTTACTGACTGCTTGGACATTTTTTTCCGCTTTAAGAGACTAATTCAGTACACTTTCGGAGAAAAGTATCTACCATGAATGATATGATAGTTAACTGAGTTCTTTCTAGTTCTGGAAATAATTCGAAAATAGGAAATTTCTTATTAAAGGGTTTTGCGCATTTCATTGCTTATTTACCTTTCCTGTCTTTTCAAAGATAAATTTCCTACTTAATTATTTTCTCCTTTTAAAGTGTTAATTTAGGATGTAAAGTTGGCTATTAGCTTTCGTTGTAATTTAAAAACTAAACATTTACAGAGGTATGATGATCATCAATACGGTAAAAATTTCGAATAAAATTAAGCTTTTTAATGTAAAGTGATTTTAGGTGTAAGCGATGAAGCGTTATTTGGTATGAGCTGTGAGGAGCACCGAGAAGAGTTATCCGAGTGGTCTCAGTGCATCATACCGCATGGTGATCTAGTCGATGCAATCACACTCTTTTTGAGAAGTGTGAAAAATTTCGGATGTAAAGTTAGTTGATTTAGAAATATTTATATAACACATAAAATGAACGTTAACATCTTACGTCGATATTTATGGCGGATATGACCAGACAAAAACCTCGCAGAAATTCATTTGTGAATTATCGATCGTTTTAATTATCTCTTTCCACCCAATCATCACCACCTACCTTTTACTACTTCTACAAAATAAGATTAT
Source organism: Litomosoides brasiliensis (assembly GCA_013365375.1). Lineage (NCBI taxonomy): Eukaryota > Metazoa > Nematoda > Chromadorea > Rhabditida > Onchocercidae > Litomosoides > Litomosoides brasiliensis. Next base: position 201,578 of record JABVXW010000070.1, on the reverse strand, counting down.
CAACGTCAACTTTCTCGACTGTTTGAATATTTGGAGAGGAAAATATTAAAAGTAAAAAGTGTTTTTACAGCTTCCACCTCGAAAAGTAATCAAATTTGGTCTTAGCTTTTTACGTAACAATTCGAACAGCTATTTGGAGCATCCACTCTATAGACGTATTACCATTCAAAACTGTGGCAGATGCAGTCGACGAATCAGATGTTGCAAGTTGGCCCCTTCTCACCTCAAATTCTACAGAATCCTCTAATCATACAATTATCAAAATCTGTCACAATTTTCGGATTTATTTTTAAGAACTTTTAACTGGGATAATTCCGCAGATTTTCAGGAGGTCAAAATCATTTCTCGCTCAGGCTTATGAGTCAGAAGCATGCTCTGGATCAGATGCTGTTTGCGCCTTCGATCCACTTTCAGAGAGCGATTTACGAGAGCTTACGGTCTTTTTTTTTCTGTCCTATACTATTTTTATCAACATTCACATATGTAGTAATCTAATGCCCAAAATTGATCGCATTGCTTTCGTAAATATTTTTTCTTTGGAAATTTATTTGCATTTTTATTTCCCCTTCCTGTCCCAAACAAAGGCCTTTTTCAAACGAAAACTAGATTTGGAACTTAATAAGGTAGCAATAACTGGACATTATGCAGAATTTTGATGTCACACTAAACTTTGTTGATAAGGTGGAGAGGAAACTCATAGATGCTATATTAATTTAGGAAATATATCCGGATGTAATGCCACCAGATGATCGATGTAACGTATCAGGCTATGTAGCTGCTGAGCTGATAACGTTAAGCAAAGGCCCAGCATATCAATATGTGGAACCATTGCTGTATCAGATATTAGGTACCAGAATACCCACTGTAAACTGCATTCTGCACGGTGATAAATGCCATTGCTGTTGTCTCTCATACACTCCTCAAACAAATGGCTTTTGTTCCTAAGTAGTAATACTACTTGAGAAGAAAAGCATCAGCCTTCCACTCACAACACATTTTTAAGTATAAATATTTTTAAGTATATATAGAAATATTTAAGTATAAATATGACATTAATCATTAAACATGTAAATCATTTTTCTTCTTGCCATAATCAACATCAATTTTTAAGAATTTTCATCCTCCCTCCAAGCCATCCTACATATAGGTAAGTTTCGGATAGAATAGTAATGTCTCATGATTAGAAATACTATCAAGCTAACACTCAGTGCTTCAGTCACAATTTATAATTACCTCCTTATTAATAGGTAAAGCTATCGGATTCTCAAAAGCGTTACTTTGAATTTTACTTTCCAATAATTTATAACAATATATGCGATATGAACAAATGGAAGTTTTCAAGTTAACTCTTTCTTTTCCAGTAACGTGCTAAAACGCGACGGTAAAAAGTTAAAATATATAATGGTCATAAAAATATGTAAAATTATGAGTCTAAACTGCAAAACTGAACAATAAAATAAATATTAAAAATAAATAACACCTATAAAACAGTATTTGAATACCCTCTAATACAGCACGCCTAAAGCTGCCAGCGCTTTCTACTAAAACATGCACTAAAAGTGGAGATCTCAAAGAATGTTTGCACAAATCGGATAGCAGCGACAGAATATTTAAAAAGTATGCTTTCTGTTGGATGCATCTGTAATGGCATTTGCAACTAAAAATTGAATAAAACTTTAAGATATGCTAGAAATATACCCATTGTAGAAGCTATGTTACGCAATGGAAAACTTTTTGGAAGCAAATTTGTAGTACTGTTTTAGATTAACTTCAACTGCTTTTAATGCTGAGAATGAGAGAACGGAATAACACAGACCCTCACTTTTCTGAAACTGAATCAGACCTAAAAATGAATCTGTAACAAAATCCGATGAGCACATGTGGTTCAATTTTAGATTACTAGTTTTTCAATATGGAAAAATACGACAAACACTGAAAAAAAGGACGTAAGTGGAGGCACATGATAGAAAACTTGGATACGCCAAATCGTGGTAAGAATAAAGAAAATGTTTAACAATTTCAAAAATTAAGCACCCGACAGATAACTACCAGCAATATGAAAAAAATGTCCTGATTCATACTATCACGTTGAATTAATCCCTTGCTCGATTGTAGCACCATTAGCTACTCTACTGTTGTTGGCAATATTCACCACTTGATTGCTACTAAATGTTGGCGAAGTGAAAACAACATGGATTCCAGGATATTTCGTACGCTGAAACCAAACATAAGTTCATAAGTTCATGTATTTCATATTGCACTGACTACAAAGTATGCAAAAAATGAGCGCATCACTTTAGTATTACAAGCAAAGTGATGAATGGATAAATAACTTACGCTGCTTTCTGCAACTTTCAATGCAGTTAAATGTATTTCTTTACAAGAAAGATAATACCGACACTGGCATACAGCCTTTAACATAAATAATTGAAATGTTATCATAATAAGTAGTACAGTGATAAAAAGTGGGTAAGCAACGCTTGATTCCGGGTTGAAAGAATCATCAAGTGACGGAGACCGTATATGCATCATGTAAATACTGAAATACCACACCGTTATATAAAAAATTTTTTGACTTAAAAGTGCTGACTGACAATGCTTGACCCAACATTACAATCCACAACGTACAACCCACAAAACGAATTCTCGCATACCGTAATATTGACTTGGTGGCAAAAGATAAAGGTGCGAAAAAATTGCAACTGCTTATTCTAAGTCAAGAGACTTACTGGAAATTTAATCTTTGTATCTGATTAAAATATGGATTAAGAAAATGAGTTATCAATAGTCTGACTACGAATAAACCTCCTGCTCTCGTCTCATTACACTTTTCATATGTGACATATAATGGATCGAAGTGCCGCAAAAAAAAACTTACAAAATCAATAAGGCCTCAGTGTTGATTGCAATAATATATGCTACAATAAATGGTAAAAGATAATAAGAGGCTTGTTTCTTGATACCAACGATTACTTGATAATGAATAAGTAGGCCAATCCCAAGGTACAAGAAAAAAAAAGCTGAAAAAAAACCGCATAATTATATAAACTAAATGGACATTAAAATGAAGACTGTTTGAAAACTGAATAAGTCATGCAACAACAACAATAACGGTAATGCCAGCTCCTCCGAGTAGCATTAGTAGTAGTGAAACTGCACTCCATATACAGCTGGATATTTCGAGCATTCCAAAATGAAAAGATAATTAACAACAAAGAACATACCTACTGTCATGATATCAATTCCTGTCTTGTGATCGTACCAATCGAAATCAAAGAATGCAGATACGAAAATGAGAATAATACATGACATACCAAATCCAGCAGTGATCTGAAATATATACACGTCAACTGATATTAGAGGAACTAATGAGTCTTTTTAATAATTTTAATTCTTTTAATTTTTTTTCCTTTTCATCGTTGATAATTTCACTGAACGTAAAACGCTCCTCACCACAGCAGCTTTCTGTGCATGACAAAGCTTAAAGTATTTGAATTTCGGATCGTTATCGTCAAACTGTGCAATATAAAGAGTCGATGGTGGCGGACGATCGTCCAAAACATCACCTGAAGTGCATAATTAAAGGTAAAGCTGAACTGTTTCCACTCATCGAACTATTCATCATACAAAAGTACCAAAGAAAAGTTGTGCTTTTGTACCAAAATATAAAAAAACCTCATATCAAATACTCATATTTTGTATCCAAAACAAATTGTAATAATGGGAGGGATATGACAATAATTTAATTAAACGACTTAGTAATTGCCCAAACACACGTAAATCATATCTCACATGTATCACGTTTACTAAGAAAGAGATTGGTAGGTTAAACGTAACGCTCACCAGGTATACCAAACCGAGAGTAAGTAACTGAGCACTCATTCCTTTTTCCGGTGAGCCACTTCCAAACACTGTTCATTCTCTCTTTTCTTGTTTACCCTGAAAATTGCTTCTAAAACTACGTCCCAATGAAAGGCTATTAAACAAGTATTAATTAACGTTTTCTTTTTCTCATCAAATAAGCTGTATTAAAATTAGCCGGAATTTCACATACAACTCTGATGTATGCTAAGCCTTACATTAAATATTTCAGGTTAATTATTTCTATCGTCAAATACAATGATATGCTGTCAGATCGGAAAAAAAAACACCAAAAGTTTAATGACATTTTACTTGCGAAACGGGGATGCGTGGATGACATTCCCGTCCTACTGTCACTGAAGCATCAAATGTTGTACAACGTGTCACTCAGCATGATTTCAACACATCGGCTCTATTGTTAGCTTACCATGCTATACCGTCACACTCCTCTCTTCGGCGCATAAAATTATACATACGTGACGTACATTATTATATACACTAACATTACATACACACATTATCGATCGTCAACTACAACGCATCCTACTCTGCGATTGACACTTCCTCGTGCTGTTTTTTTCGTATCTCATCTCGTCCTGTGTACTCTTTATTCTTCCCTCATTTGTATGACGTCTGATTCTATTTTTATTACAAGATATTTCATCGTTTTTAATCGATACATTCATGACAAGCGAGAATTGATCGCACTGATTTGTTGTTGTCGTTGCTGGCAGCTGTTATATGCGCAATGAATTTACCGCCACATCAGCATAAAATACTCGCTCTTAGATAAATTACTTTTTTTGCGGTATCACTCTGCTTTTACGTCATTTCAATAGTAGAGGTGTATGCGTAACGGCCGTTCACTTCGAACCGTCTGGCATAAAGATGAAATCGGTTTCATTGAATTTCTACATGAAAGTAGCTGTTCAATTCATACTTTAATTTTCTTTCTACTTCAATTCATAAGGTTTTAGGTTCACTTCATTATTACAGTGATGAGTTCATCACCGATCATATAGAATGGAGAACCCATTTAATTACGTAGGTGATACGAAGTAATTAATTTTCGCAAGCAGGTATTAGCAATTATGACTTCTTTCCTTGATGATTCATGCTGTATCGTTCATGAAAATAGTTATATACTGTAGGAGGATATACTGTCGCTTCAAGTAAACATTGATAATTCCTCAAGTATAGTCTAAAATAGTAAATAACGGTGTCAGGAAATAATTAAAGACAGATGTGTTTAATTACATCTCTCTTTAATTATTTCCTGGCACCGTTATTTCGGGAAGATTTTATTCGCTGAAAGCTCTTATTTGATATATTTACGTAAGCGTTACTGATTAACTGTTAACATCTCTAAAATTACAAAACTATGCTAATAAACTTAACATACCCACCTGGTCCTTTCATCACTTTCTCCTTTTTTAATTTAATATGTATTTGTGCGATGAGTGAATTAGAATGAGAAAGATAGTTGAAAGTTGTGATGATTAATTCAACTGCTTTTTTTTCTCTGTCATTCTATTAACTTCGGTTTGCGTAATGTATGATGAGGGGTTGTACGCAGATGTATTTCGAAATGACAACGCTAATTTTTTAATGTTCAGTTTTTATTGGTAGTCGACTGTAGTGAGTGAGTGGATTCCACTATGGTTATGCAGCTGATGCTAGTGGTTTCTGTTATCATTTCATATCTTTTATCAGCTTTCACTTACAGTACGCATCCACGATGTAGTAAGTTTTACCCGTTGAGAATATTATAGCAGTTTGTTTGGTTTCAGTTGTGATAGGTGTACTGTGCTGAGTGTACGACCAGAACTTACACTAATGGCGTCATAATTTATGATATGACCGTATATTAATTTACTGTGGAGAATAAGCTTCAGAAAAAAATCATTCAAGAAGTGCACTAATAAGGTTAGATTGTCGTTTAAATTATTACTTAATTTAAAATTATTACTTAAATTATTACTTTTTACTTAATTTATCCATATTGTAACAACACTGAAATGTTTAAGTTATTTTACAAAGCGATGGAGGGTTTCTTTCCAGTTTTAATGTATCAGACAGAGCTTTGGAATTAGAAAGTTCTTGATTTGGCTTAGCTTGTTTCACGGCTTTGGGCTACGTAGGACATATTTTCTACTAATTTTCATTCACATATGGAGTGATCGAACTTTAATGTGACCTTCTGTGTTGCATAATTTATGTACGTTGGGAAAAATTAGGTTCGTATGGTTAATTTAGGCTCATATATGTTTGTCATTTTACGATGAAATGTAGTAGATATGAGGAAGTCAGTTGTCGGGAAGCTCATCGTTGAACAGAAGGCTAAATTCAAAGAGCCAAATAATAGCGTAATAAGGTATACTGGCTATAATGCTGTAATTTTATTTTAGCTCACTTCACTTCGTTCTACCTCTCGTTTAATATATTTTGACTTACATCGGATAACGCCTTGATAACAACCAGTGTTGCTGTTGTTAATCCAGTAATTGATTTCGCTGTGGAAAACATTATCTTTTCCTTAGTCTGTATATCGACCGCAGTGTGATATATTTTGTTTTACTAACATTCATTGGATGCGTTCTGACGCGTTCTAACATGTAAGTCCTTTCTTCAGTCTTCAGTTTTCGATATACACTTGTTGCAATATTTCGTTACTATAACAACAAAGTTTGATAAATAGCATATTGAAATTCTTATATTGAATTGTTCATTCTTGCATACTTCAGTTGTAATTGTAACAACAAAAGAAACAATGCATCCAATGTCATCTGGAATCATGCATCCAGTGTCATCGGGAATCACATATCCAATGTCACTGTCATCGAAAAAAGCAGTATATCCAATGTCATCAGGAATTATGCATCCAATGTCATCGAGGATGACTTATCCAGTTCCAGCGAGAATCATGCATCCAGCACTACTGGGAGTTAGGCATCCATTTCCTTCAGGAATCAGGCATCCAATACCTTCAAGAATCAGACATCCAATATCTCCAGGAATCAGGTATCCATCGCAGTTAGGAACCACTCCTCCAATATCATCAGTTTCGCTGGCTTTGCTGTTTCCAACTGGTTCTGTAAGTGCACCAACAACACCAGTTGCTGCTGAAATTATGCGTAACATTAGTCATCAGGTTTATTTTCTGTTTTATGCTCTTTTTTTAATTTAGGAGAGAGAAACTCAACTTTATAAGATTTTTATTGAAAAGTTATTCAAGAGACGGAAGATATTTATGTAACGAAGGATTTCTAGTTCATAACTGCTGTAAATTCTAATTTTTAACAGCTTTTTCATACTGCTTTTTTCAGATGTCAGGAGATTTGCATCATCGACGCGGTACACATAAGGATCTTTTATATACGCAAAGCGGTATTTTAGAGAAAAAAAATCGTAATTCAAAATACCGGCTGAAATCCGAGCCATATGCTTCTTTGCCAACTATGGATACATTAGTAACAAAAAATTCTAAACATGTAACATCTGATGTAGCAATGGGGATTCGTATACCGGATTCTGTAACAGCATCTCCATGCTTCTCCGCTAGTGCACCAGCAGCCAGTAACACGTTACGAGTGCAGTTGCCTTCAAGAACAAAAAATGCTCCATTGTATAAAAGTGTCTCTCAGAAGCGACTATTTCCTCCTGATGCAACGCCGAAGAGAAAGACAGAGAGAAGTGATTTTGCCGTACTTAATTTAGATAATTTAGATACTTGCTAAAAATACGTATAATTTTGTTAAAAAAAGCTAGAAACAGCTTACTAAGAAACTGGTCTTCTTATAGTAATACTTTGTATTTTCTTCTGTAAGGTTTTACTAATAATAGACTTTATGATTGTGTTGTTTTGTGAGAGGAAAGGACAGATGTTAAAATTTTACGATTATTGTAAGATGCGAAAGTCGTAAGACAGCACAAGGTTGAATGTCTTAATGTTTTTCACTATTTATAAATTTCTTGTCTTGGCAGCAAGAAAAAGTAAATCAATTTTTCAGTTACGTTCGCACAACTTTTCATTTTATTTGATATACTTATCGCGAAACGTTTTGTCAATTAATACAGAAGAGATTTATAGGGTTAGCACGACATTTGCAACGGCAACAACAAGCAGATATTGTTAATTTTGCGGGCGCGAAATTTAGTGAATCACCTCAGGCAAAAGTTGTACCGTTACCTCCCTTTATGTGGTGTGAAGAAACGTCATCGTCGTTATCTTGTTCTGGTTAGAATTTTCGAGAGTTAATGCGCGTGGGATATGAGAATCATTTTTTTCGATATCTTTTGAAGTGATTGCGTAGGATTATTCTCTTCCGCCTTGCGAAACATAGTAGGCAGTGGTGGTAGGATTCGTTTCTAAATAGGCTGTATGGTAGCTTTTCTACTTTCAGACAGTTAGACAATTTCAGGTGATGAACAGTCTCTATCACCGATTACACAAGTCATAAAAATGGGGATGGGACGGCGTAGAGAGCTTCATGAGACACCAAAATGGACTAAATGCAGTCCAGGTTTGCAAGTGATGCCATTACATTGTGTTCCTGTATTGCCGAGTTCATAACTCGCTGAATGAGAGTGATCGCCAATTTCCTTTTGGATTTAATGCGGGTATTTCAGCCACCTTTCCTATGCAGAACTTTTCTCATAGAATTTCTGTAATTTTTTTTAATTTTTTAATATTTTAAATTTTCTATCACGTTGCACATTCTTCTTTGCAAAAGTGCAGCTTGTTGCTTGTGTAAGATAACACGACTGAAAATAGGCTGCAAGATTCTTGTATTGCTGCAGGCGTGATAATTTATTCAGAGTTTCGTAGAGCCGTCATGGGTTTTTTTTTCACTACACTTTACAGTTGTACGCTGACGATGTAACATCATATAGTTACATAAACAGATCATTTTCTGCACTCTTTATTAATTATTCTTGTCATTTTTATTTTATTTTATATCATTTCGCTGGCACTCCTATTTTTCTATTAATACAATTTTTGAAATTTAAATGGACTGTAAAAATCGTTTCAATTATAGGGATTTAGTATATATTTTTTATATGTTAAATAATTATTTTTTTCTTCACTTTTATTGCCTTTTTCTCTTCACTTTGCTTGTATATAGCATCAGCACATATTAAATTTGATCTGTGTTGAATGAGCATATTAAATACATTATAAAAAAATTTTATTCTTAAGAAAAAAATCTTAATGTTATTTGTTTTTGTTTACTTAATTCCAAATTTTTTGAATCTTGGTAGTAGTAATAGTTGTGGTCAAAATATTTGGCATCCGTTACTATAAGGAACATTATAACGTAAAATGAAATTGTACTATTCTTGATGTTTCTTAATACGTTCTTAAAATTTAATAAGTAGTGCTATAGTGTGCTATTTTTATGCACTTCAAACCTCCATGTCCATACCATTACGTAATGTAATGGGATTTTCATTTTTTTGTATTTTTTTTGTATTATTTTTACAAATTGAGAAGTTGCAATGTTCGGCGTTGATTTTGCATTTCGCAGAATTATTTAAATTTTGAGCTGATTTATTTATTTTTTTTAATCAGTTCTCGCTATAGATTTCTACGGCTTCCTACGCTGTTGGTTGTAAATTATTTTAATTTTTTTTCCATTTTAAGAAATCTCTTTACGAAGGCAGAAATATTCTCCTGTCTTTCCATTCCGTTCTGCAGCTAACTCGGTCATAGGTCAACTACAGTAATGCATTTCGTTCATTCCAGATATTTGCACTGATTAAAATGAAAAGTTGGGTGAGAAGAAATGAACGAAACAATTTATATCAAAAGACATAGTAAAATACTTTGTGCACTGCTATCTTTGTTTTATTTAAAACATTTTCAAAGATTGTCTGTCCTCTTGGAGTGTGTGTGTGTGTGTGTGTGTGTTATGTGCAGCAATAATTATGCATATGGCGGTTCTGTTTTTATTGTTCAAAACAGCTTGTAATTGTCATGTGACAAATGATCATTCTAAGTTTGTATAAGTTCAACAATTTAGTTTTTACTAGGTCTCTCTTTCTCTCTCCCTGTCTCTTCAATGAGAATGTTTCTCATTGATTTTTACATCGTTATGGTAACTGAATTCAGTTGCCGAGAGTAATTTGATTTGAATTAGCTTCAGGTTTACCTTTTTTTGATACCGAAGCATTTTATAGCTGTTTTTCTCTATATCAATCAACCTCTCTGTTTTGCTCCCCTCTTATAGTATTTCTTCCTTGCTCTATCGTTTATCTCTCTGTCTCTCTCTCATTTGTAATAATTTATCAAATTGAAGACAGTCATTCAATTTCAATTTACTGAAAAAATTTCTCTCTATTCATTGCATACATTACTGTTATGCATGACTTTTTAGACATCTTGTCGAACTATTTGTATAATCAAAATTGTATATGTGTTCGTATTGTCCTTTTTAGACATATAAAGTTAAATTTGAGAGAAAATTGACTGAGGGCGTTCGTCGCTGTTTAAATTCCAAATTTCGATGAAATATTTAGAAAATTAATTTTATTTTTGATATAGTTAGTGTAAAACAAATTAATATATATATGTGTATAGTACAGAGTTATATATGTAGTACATTTAATGCATATCTAAATTGTTGTGACTGAGTTGAAATAAGTAATTTTTCAAATATTTCTGCATATTAATCTGTAGCAGTAGGCAAACTACTGCATCTACATTGTTTACTACGAAAGGTCCATGTTATAGGTCTGAATGGTAACTCTGTCAAAGATTTCCACACAAATTTGTCTAGTGAAATTCCACCTTACTGTATTTATTATGATTTTTGATTGTGAGGTTAGTCGCTGGTTAACTGAACTGAATTAATGTATTTAAGACGTGACGCATCCTGCCATTATTCATTAAACAATGAAGTTATTGGTGGAGAAGTATCGCGATGTAATATTATTTTAGTTGGAATTTCACTTTATCTGTTACCGATTTATTTTTGCTGAATTTGTTTATTTGAGATAAGACGAAATGTTAAATGAAGGACATTATGTCATTCATTTATGCCCTGCCCTTCCACATTATTTGTAAGTCTTCAAAACATTATTAAAAAAACATTTAAAAAACACTGTAAATAGATTTACCACATATATTGACTATCCTATTTCCAGTGTCCAATGTTTTGAAGGTGTAAAAAATCTGTCTTAAAAGAGAAGTCAAAGTATTGTTGATCGAAGCAGCGCTTCGTCTCACGAACTCTGATCTCGTGTTTGAATTGCATTTTGATGATCTCAGAATATATTCAGTACAACGTCAACTAATATATATATAGGGGATCGAGGTGGGATTGAAAATTATTGTTTCCATTGCTGATATTCTACTTAAATTCAAATGTTTGATTGAGTGGGTTTCTTCATTACAGTTGTTCAGTGTTTCGGATGTTTTACAGTTTTGTTTTTGATGTTTGGGAAAGTATAACGCATTTATTGCGTTCCTTCTTTTTTTTCCTATGTTTATTGAGGCTAGCATGTATTGAAAATTTTCTGAGATAATGAACCATCGAAAGAAGAATTACTTCATTTTTCCTTGCATTTAAAATTTTAATACTCATTGTTCCTGTAAGAGAAACACGTATGTTATAATTGATTCTTATTTTCGAAATTTTGTTTTGTATTCATTATATTTATAATTTCTAATGTATTTTTTGTCGGAATAATTCCTATGAAATATTTCGTTCACCATGTAACAGTATCAGAAATTCGCAAACAACAATATCACGATCTTTCAGAAACGGATTTCATTCATGCCTTCAGAGAGGGGGGCGTAAAGGTTGGCATGTAATGTAGTTCCTTTGATGTGTGAAATGCGAATTTTCGATGCTGGACATGCGTGGAATTTCCGACTTAAGAAGCACAAAGCAGTAGCATTTATGTCGGGCTTTTAGTTTTATTTTTTTTAAGTGACGATTTGACATTTGCAGTCTCGTAAATTGTTATGAACTGTTAATGCAGTACTTATGTGATCGCACTGGCTACTTGAAAAGGAAAGCTCTGTAAGAAATATAGTATACCAATTAGGTATTATATTTTTATCATAATAGAAACGAAGTATGTTATGAAGAATTATCAGTATGGGAATTTTTCTTGGATATGTTTGAGAAGGAACTTCCCTGTGTGTTCATGATTTGTTTTCTTTCTTCTTTTATTGATGAAAACAAGTATCCACAAATTGTGAGGCAATTTGTAGAGGAGTGGTGTTATTCAATTTATGAGGTTGTTTATATCCATTTCTCGTTTTATAAACCAGTACTACCGATGACACAGAATCTCAAAGATTTTGTGTTCTCCCTCGAGATTTTATTGATTACAATGGACATCCATTGGAACATTAAAACTGTGTTCTTTTCCCTTATCCGTTTCCCTTCATTTCCATTCATTCCTGCATCGTTGCATCCCTTTATTATTTTGGTTTACTCCTACTAATTAGAAACTCATTTCTCATATGACTTTTACATCTTTGCTTTTTACGGAGTCTTATCATTATTTCTACATTAGCAAAGTTCCACTTGGTATATTTGGAGTTTAAAAAGTTAACTTAGAATAATTCACAAACTAATTTTTGTTAAGCATTGCATTCTTTAAATAATTTGCTTCCCTATTTCTGCACTTTATTTCAATAATGTCTGCATTCTGGTATATTTAAAGTTAGAATCAATTTCATAAGTTCTATAATTTTTATTTATAGTTAATATTTCATACTTGGAGAGTTTCTGTCAGTATTTTTCCATTAGTAAAGTTTGTATGTGATTGCTTAGCGTTTGAGCAAGTCTTCTATAATTTTCATCTCCATAAAGATAATTCGCAAGCTTTTCTATAATTTTCATGAAATTGTATTCCTTGAAAAGTTTTTTTCATTGTTTCTCTATTAGTAAAATTCGCGTTTAATATGTTTAAAGGTAGAATCATTCACAAACTGTTTTATAATTTCTGTCGAGATAAAGTTATTTTTGCACTGCGCTTGAAATATTATCAGTGATAATAACAATGTCAGTGACAGTAACGATGGGTTCTGATGTCGTCATGACTCATTCATCCGACCATCTTACTCTACACGGGTGTCATGTGACTTTCTAGTAAATTCGTTGCTTTGCAAATGCATCCGATGTCTCGAAAATTTCGTTTCTGAAAGGAATAGTCTTGCGCAAGAACGGCTAATTGCGCCTCTTAAATTTCAAGAATTTAAAGGTGTGGTTATTACCGTGAAATAGTACTACTCTTTCCCTATTTCTCAGCACGCATTACGCTCATCCATTTGGCGTACCATTGCAACGATCTGCAAACAGACAAAAGGAACAACGTTCTTCAATCAGTTAAATGCATTACCCAATTTCAAAATCCAGAGTTTGGCTCTATATAACAATACTCAAATTACTGATAATCTAAAGTACTGACGGTATAAGAAGGTACATAACGGCTGGAGGATAAGCTGCTATAAATGACTCTGTCTTGGTTAAATTAATACTTGAAAGTGTAAAACCTCAATTAGTTTGCTATCAATTCGTCTGCCGCAAGGACGTAAATTCTCAGGTACACACTGGTCACATTTTTCCCACTTCGACTCCTGAAATAGAAATGGGAGAGAAGATAAAATCGCGTTATAAAGGTTTCATTTCTGACAAGAACAACTTACTCCAGCTCGTTTCTTTAATTTCACTTCGCAATTGTCTCTAAGTTTTGTGTGTATTTCAAAGCGTACTTCTGAAATAAGCATGTAAGTCAGAAAAATATTCTCTTACTTTAGTCAACATTCATACAACCATTCTTACCTTCATATCGGGAAACATTTTTTATATTCTCAATATATGATCCACGTTGCAGTGCAACAACTGTTTGTTGGAACTGTCTTTTCATATCAGCTCTTTCACTGGCCAGTACGTCCCTGAAACAATCACTGATTAAGAGCAAAAGTGGACAAACGGGTATCATGGACTTACCACTTTAGCAAGTAAATTTATAGTTCGAGAAAACATCCACATATTTTCATATTCTGAAATAGATGAAACAAAGAAGTTATGTAGACCTGACGTGAGGGTAGTGCACACTCATAATGATTATCACGACCTCTATCACCACTCTGTCGTCCTTATCAAGGATGCATGCCGCGAAATGGGATAGTTTGTCGAACTTTATCCATCGATGGACCATTTGTAGTGCACTGTTCACATAATCCAACACCTCTTTCGCTCTGCATTTCTTGAATTCAAAAAACAAGAGTGAACAGACAACAAGAAATTCTTTGAGAAATTGATCAATTTACAATCGTAAAAGCTACTAAATACACGATATATGTAACTTTCGGAAGAAAGTAGATCGTTCTAAATTCACACTTACATGAATTAAAATATCTCCGTAGCTGGCAGTATCAAACAACTCAGCTGGATAAGCACTATAATTGAAAAGTACCGTATGAGAAATAATTTCCAAGAATTCCGTAACCACATCAGCCAGTGCTACAAATATGCATATGTTGAGTAATATAAAATGATCTACTTTTTCCTCACTAAAAATTCGTTCTATAGGTTCTTTCATAGAGAGAAATTATTGCTTATGTAACACACTTCCTTCCCAAAGTTAACAAAATCGTTCTTTGCTTTTAAAATGTCAACAACGTATTGCGTTAAAATTCTGTTAGTAGGAAGAAGCACACAATGTTCAGGTACTCACTCACCTTTGTGACCGTTGAAACCTTTTCGACCAATTTTAGCAAAATGAATGCTTCCCATTGTGTTAGCAATTGTTAAATAAAGCCAAATTGCTCGATTCTCATGACTCAAAGAAATCTGAAGTATCATGAAATCCTTCACAGATTCTCTCGTCTATGTTACTTACCTATGATTGCTATCTTAGCCATATCCTCGAGAAGCACATAATTAACAACAACATCAACAGAAGAAATACTACGCAATCCTCCTCATTCTCTTTCCAGTACTGCGACGTTACTGCTCCGACCGGATCGCAATGAAAATTGTCTCGCCCATTGTCAAAACCTATTCTTTTTCTATCATAAAATGATGGCAATTATTTGAGGAATAAGATTCTGCGATTTTTTAGGCACATCGGAAGCATTCCCAATGTTTAAAATCATCTTAATTACACTTGTCGGCTACTTGACACATTCCCCAGGAATTGCACGCTACTTCGATTGCCCTGAACGTAATTCAAGTCGCTACTAATTTCCATGAAATTACCAATTCCATTATTTTGCATAAATACACTATCGTTGTATAATTTCAGCAAAACAGTATCAATCAGGTACCCTAACTAGCTCGTCGTAAAACGCATAAATCGAAACAGGACGGTAAAGAAGTACGGATCCTTATCCATCCACTCCATTTACTTTTCTTTCATTCATTCAGTTTTCCACATAATTACTTGATTCGAGACGTAAGTGGACCTTACACCACTATACCACGTTAACAATGAGTGACGAATATCATTATAATAGATATTGTTTTATAAATGAGGAAAATGAAGTTACACGAACACGAGTGTTCTCGTTGACAACGAGAAAAAGAAGGAAACAAAGTGATTGTACGTAAAACCAGACGTAGGCTATGGAAACGTGATAATGCAACATACGACATATGCCGTTTTTATTCAGTGACGATCACTGCGGCATAATCGATAAGTCAGCCGTCTGGAAGTTGGATATTTGGAAGAAAACAATTTCGAATCAACCGGATCAACCGATAACTCTATGATTATCTCAACTTGGCCAAAATGTTAGCTGACGAGATTGAACTTAAATACTGCAAAAATGCACAATTTCGATCGGCGACTGTTGTAGCGAAGAGAGTGAAGTGATAAAGCCTTCCAAAACAGACGATAATAGAGAACTGCGTGCAATTTAATTAAACTTTTAGAAACATTGCACAAATCTATCGATTAAATCAATCATTTAACCACAACACCTGCAGAGTAGTAATGTATCGATCACATAATCATAAAGCTTCTTCATCATCCCGCCAGAATATCGAACTTGAAATGACATGAATGAAGTAATCAAACTATACGCATGCATGCATGTGTACAATAATCTGTTTATTGTTTGAATTCACGGGAATTAAAAATAAAAATTCAATTAAAGAAAATGAGGAAGCATCCATATAAAGAGATGTGTAACTGGATGGACAACAACAACGTTAACCTTTTTTTCTTCTTTAGGTCTTTTTTTCCATTAAAAATTAATCAGACAGATGCTAGCATCTTTTCAAGCTCATAATTAAAGCAGCTATAAAAAAAAGGAAAAAAAAAGTAATCATTTCACAAAACATATTAAAACAGAATCAACAGAATTTAAAAAAAAAAGAAGCACAATTAAAAGATGGGAGTGCCATCGGCTATCAAATCAAATTTTGATGTTATTTCTAGGAATTTTTCTTAGATACAAAGATTGATTTCAATTGTTCAGTTAATAAAAAATAATAACATTAGCCATTGCATAATTTAAAAATGTAAATAAAGCATTGCGTGAATTGGGAAAAATGATGAATACATTTATATCAGAAAATGAAGAAATATTTGATTTATTCACGATATGGAACATTTTAATTCCCTCTGATATTCCAATTCCGTAACAGTAGAAGAAATATTATCAGATAAATAAATCTAAGTTGAATTGTAGCACACAAACACACATAAATCGAAGATAAGTAGTAGAAATACTGTGTTTGTTCAGTTCGGATAAGACATTACCTGAAAAAACATTATGGAATTAGTGATAAATACAAAGCATACAATTTTTTTCCACTTGAATTTAAATATCTATCATTTCATCATCAACGCTAAAAAAAATCATAAAAAATTTGCCTAGCAAAATTCTTTTTCAATTACTTCTTTTTCAATAGGTCTCAACAAGTGTGCAAATTGTCCTTCGTCATTTATCATTCTTTCTTATATTTATTTCTTATTATCTCATGATACTGAATAAGGAATAATAGGTAAACATTTCACTTAATTAACTATAGTATTAGTTAATCGAAATAAACAAGTATAACGAAAACTGAATTGATTGAAATTCTGAAGTGATGAAGATTGGTAAGTAATGATATTAAAACCACAGAACAAATGTGGGAAAACTCTCAAAATAAAACTTTTCACATTTTTTATATCCACTACAATTGGTACGATGAAATTTCAGCGGTATATTTATGAAGTACATTAATGACGATATTTTAAGCCTACGAAATAAAATGTCATTAATGAAAACTTCAGGTCACTACTCAATCATTAAGTTAAAAATTTCGCATTTATAAGTATGCAGTACTACACTATTACTACTCAATCTTTCTTTTTTATTGTCACAAAAAAAATTAACGAAAAAATTGAGAAAATAACAGTGTTAGATGTAATTGTAAACTTACAACAAAACTAAAATGAAGCCATTTTGGCAGGAATTTGAAATAATTTCGAGATAGAAGTATTTTTTCTTTGTAAATGAATTGAAATTAGAAATCAATGAACAGCAACAGCCTGTGCATCAACGTTTCCCATCTGAATGGTAACTTTTTTGCATCCATCTTCCTCCGTCTCTTTTTCTTCAACAGCCTATAAATAACAACAACACGTGTTGATTTTCAAACTGTCAATCCAACGAATACTTTTGATTATAACTTATTACATGGCATCCACAGCTCATTACCATCAGATCATATCTCTTTTCAGTGGTAGAAATGTGTAAACTTTAGAACAGTGTATCAGATTTCAGAAGTTTAAATCCTGTGAAAGAAATAATCCATTCTTATCTGCTAATCATATTACAAGGCATTATCACCCCCCTTCAACATATTCTTCACTCCACTGTCATACTGAAATTAATAAGCCGTTGTGTAGTTTTACTTCAATAAATATTTCTAAATGCAAAAAACACAACAACCAACCTTTTCAGCAGCCGTTGTCTTATCCTTCTCTTCGGCTTCTTTTGCAAGTTTTTTCGGTGTCTGAAAGAGAAGATATTTGCGTGAAAAAAAAGAGAGAAATCACTGGAGACCCCTTCAGTGGTGGTAGTTATTATGTTATGCTATGTACATAGTTCTCAACATATATTTACGAACAAAAAAGAAGAAGGATGAATGAGTGGCTAACACTTGCAATAATTCCTTACTTCAGCACTGATCAATGTTTAATGTACCAAAAATTAATGCGACAAACCTGAGCTGGTTGTGCTCGTCTGAAGAAATTTAAAATTGTCTGAATAAGATTTGTTGGTACAACCTGTGAAGCTGCTTGTATGAGTTGCTCAGTATCAATTCCCTAAAACTAGTCAAATTAAATTCCAACACAAAAAAAAAGCCTTCATTAATTCATGGGTCAAATAAATCAAAACATGAAATTTTTTAATGATGGATGACCTTTTGTTCAAAAATGCTCTGTGCTTTAAGCGAAAGCTGCATAAGTGTATTAAATACTGCCTGATATCCTGCTTTTCCTTTCTCCTGTAGGTCTGCAGCACTAAATATCTGCAAATGATTTTTTTTAGCAATTAGATAATACAAAAGTAAGGATTTGAAATTAATTGAAATAATCATTTTGGTTGTGTTTATGATTGCTATTGCTTCTTGCTGTATCATAAAATTAAAGTGTTAAAATATCCATGCAATTTCTACATCTTTTTTTTAGGCCACTGAAGATGGGCAAGAAGACGCAATTTAATCTATTTTGGTATTGAAATAGCCAAAAAGCTTATTTACTAGAATTACGTACCAGTCACGGCAATTCGCTAGCATGGAATAGCTAGTAGTAGCTTGTTTTCGTGAAATAAAAAAACTGTCTAGCAAAGAAAAAAAAACACGAGTGATATCCATTGCCCTATTAATAATATACACTTTGAAAGCCAATTATGAACTGAATAACAGACTAGTTTGGCTATATATTAGCCAAACATTAATTATTTTCCACC
This sequence comes from Litomosoides brasiliensis, assembly GCA_013365375.1. Lineage (NCBI taxonomy): Eukaryota > Metazoa > Nematoda > Chromadorea > Rhabditida > Onchocercidae > Litomosoides > Litomosoides brasiliensis. The sequence goes on along the minus strand of JABVXW010000070.1, from coordinate 182,785 downwards.
ATTTTCCATAAACATAAAATATCCATGCATTTCATTCCATTGAGGAGTAATTTAAATGAGAGAGAAGAAAAAACAGACAAAGATATGATAGTCAAGTGACTAGTACGATTTATTTTCCAATCAAATTTTTTTTTTAAAGAAGGAAGTTCTAGCATATTGAATAAATTATTTGGATGAGATAAAAGGAATGAATGATTTAATTAATAAGTTATTAAACGATTAACTATAAATGATTTCAATCTCTTATCTCTTGCAAAATCTACTTTCCTCATTTGTGCTAAATATCATTGCAAAAAAAAAAATGCGTGATGATTATTGATGTGTGAAAGATGAAAGAGATGAGGGATAAAAGGTAGCCGATTAATTCTATGTTACAAATTTAATTTATTTCTATCGCATTTGTTTAAAATTGTATATTTTACTAAGTTAAACGAAACAGAGCAGATAAGCAGCAAACCAATTTATCAAATTCTTTTCTTATCCATACACATTGCACAGTGTTTCATTGGAATTTATTACACTCAAAAAGACTAACCATTCCTTCGCACTATCCTATCCTATCATTAATTGCTTATTTCAAGCATTTGTCTTCTTCCGTGCCCTTTAACCCCACACTACTATTACTACTACTAATAATAAAAGTCACTAATTGCAAATTAATGACAGCATTAAAGCCATCTAATCAAAAAGGAAGAGATCTACTGTTATGCATTACTGATCACTCCTTCAAATCATCTATGCAATTTTAATTTCCATTAATGATTTTTTTTCAACTAACTGATCGTTTGAAAGAATGCAAGTATTTCAAGATAACGTTCCTGAAATTTCCACATATGTTCCAATAAACTTTAGCATCGCTGCGCTTCAATCTCATTAAAGAAAGCAATTAATTGCATTTTTAATAATAAAGGAGAAAAAGTAATGCATTTTATTTCCGCTTTTTTCCCTCATTTTTATCATTTCTGTGTAATGTTTCACAACATATCAGGAAGACCCAGAAAAAGAATGGTACTCTATCAATAAATACTTTCACTTACTTATCCCTCCTACCTTCTTTCTTCTCTCATCAATTGCGGCTTCTTTCTTCATAGAATAGACAAAGGAATGTTTTAATTGCGCGAAGTGCTCGTAAGCAATTTACAATTTCCACAGTTGCTTCAAAGCCATTTAATTTTACAACCAAATGAGCGATACATACCATTAGCCTTTATTTGTCAGGCATTACCGCTTTTCATAGATTGAACACAAACTGATTTATTTCAATCTTCTTATACCACGCACGGTATGGTATTAAAAAAATGCATAAGAAATTTGATCCTTCCAATTAGTTTAGCAACTATCAGCAATTAGTTGAGCTCTTCCCGGTCAGAAATTAAAAAGACGCTAAGTGCAGTTTGATGGAATGCACATTACATTACTTATTTTTCTTTTTCTCTTCTTTCTTCCACGCAAATAATGGTGTCGCAAAAGAGACAAAGGTCTATGCCATTGTTGTCCGATCAAAATACACATCACTATTTCAAAGTGAATGATGTCGTAAACCATAACAAATGACTACTGTCACAACACCTCTCCTACTTAGAAGTACTACGTTGGTTTGTAAGCTGTGAAATTTGGATGTGATATTATAATAAATTATTGATAAGTGAAAAAAAAAATGAAAGACAGAAAAGTATTAGTGACCTGCTCGTCAGATAAACCTGCTTTCTCTTTAGCAAAATTGATGAAAGCATTGATGTTTGATGCTTGATTGGTCTTGTCTTTCGCAGCCTCTCCTTCATGAATCGTTTCGATGGTGCCTGGTTGAAGACGATTTGCTAATTTTGCCAATAGTGAACCATCTCGTAGAAAAGACAAAAATTGATTCTTTGTTACCGAATCACTCTTGCCAGGTAACATTTGTCGTTTGTCCTCTTCCTCAATTGCTAATTGTTGTGCCCATTCTAACAATCGATAATTTACCTACAAATTACGATACTCTTCAATTAATAAAATTGTTTAAATTTGCAATTGAAGTACGAATGTATATGAAATCATGCTCGCTCTTTTGCAATCTCAAAGTCATTTGTGCTTGAAGCTAATTGAACAGACCGTACGTAACGGACGAGATTTTATTCATTTAAAATTCATTATTCATAGGTTAATTAGGAGAAAAACTAGTAATACAATTTCCAGAGGTTAGAAATTCAAAAAATCTAAAAATTCAACTGTATCTAAGAGTTGTCCTTTGCAGATGGGAAGATAATTAGTTCGTTTTTGTGCTATAAAAGAAGCTGATACCTTGTGGACAGCACCGGGAATTAGTGAATTTACCCAACCGATCGGATCTTCACGTGGATCTTTTCGTGGTTCCGGTACTTTCTCCTTTGCTTCAACTTCCTTTTGCCCAACAGCATCCGAATCCTTCACATCAGCATCAACAGCAGGTATATCTTCATCAGGATTAACTGATGCTGCTAATTTATTATCTGTCATTGGTAAATTTGTTTTTGCAATCTGCAAAACAGTAATTTCTTACTTATAATGGTTGAGCTTCACCTACATATGAAACCAACGGTATGAAGCGTAACAATGAGTTCCATCTAAACTTAAAGCTAAATTGTGTGATTTAATATTTTAACAATAAACTGAAATGAATACTATCAATCTTCTCTGCAATTATCCTCAACATTGGCAAAAATTATTTCCTTACATCCACGCGTAATTGTAGAAAAAAAGATAATATATGAGAATATAAGAGAGCGAGAATAACGTGCGGTAGTACTTAATGTGGCAGATAATTGCGGGAACTGAAGGATTGAGAATTCGTTGAGGGAATTCTTACAACACAAGTAGAGAGACTATACTGATCAAACAATTCACCGGTCTATAACTGAACAGTTTGCTATTTCAAACTAGTAGATTGATAAATTCGATATAGTGAAGAAGGGAAAAAAAACCTCATCAACAGAAGCAGTAACTTTCGTTTCAATTTCAGTTATTACAGATGAACTGTTATAATTAACAAATACTACCTAATCAGGCCTTACACTGATACTGATACTCTGATGTTTGATGTTCGAAATGCAGAAAGCAGCAGAACAGTCAATGTTTGTAAAATGGAAATTGAGGCAGTCAAAATGCAATTAATTCCCTGCCTGCAAAGATTCATGCGCACTCAGCAAAAGAATGCAACAAATGGGATATTACGAAATCGGTCGTTCGCATGCGAAAAATCAATTTTGTTTGTTCGTTTAGATGAAATGATACACAAAATGCTGATATGCGTGAGGGACTGTCCGATAAGCGTTAAGTGTTGAAATCAGCGAAGGGAATGAATGTTGCAGCAGCAAAAGAGTGGTAAGAAGAAGGCACGGAGAAAGATGCTATCCATCGTCGGATAAGTTGTGTTCTCACAAACTGTTTCTTCCATTAATGATAGGGGAAGGGAAATAGTAGTAGGAGAGAGCAGATTCATCGATATCATCCTAAAATGCTTTAATTGCAAAAGTATGAAGTCAACGAATGAAGGCAGCACAATGATTGTTGTATAATTTGATCGAAAAAGAATTAGTCATTGATGAATGAGATGATAATATTGCTAACTTAATTTATTCATTTTTATGAATGATAATGTTGAAGATAATTGATAGGAAAGAAAGAGATCACGAAAAAGCGCAAGAAAGGTTGGTTAAGGTTAAACCAAAACAGGTTTGGTTAAGTGCAAATATCAATAATAAAATAGGCACATTATGATGCTAATTTATAGAACTTGGGAAGTTCTAGAATTTTAAATTTAATAGTTTCAATTTTCCAGTTATGAGTACTAATATTGAATGTTACCGCCTGTTGTGAGTATGTTATTTATTAATAAGCTTCCTCGGTAATACTTCATGTCTAACACCTTACATTTATCATTGAAATGAAGAAGGCAGACAAATGGATTTATCGATGGTTAACAATAATGCGCAAATATACACATACAGAGCTTAATTATTGGTTGTGGCTTTACCAACCCCAATTCAACGAAAGAGGCATAGATCGAGAGAATTCCCTGCCGTAACAGTTGCTAAATGAAGTACGTAGAGACCCACTGCACTACTACGATTACTACTACTACTACTACTACCACAACTACTATCGACTACTACTCACTGTATAAACAATAAAATACTTTGACGAGTTTAACTGGTATAGCTAAAGACTAAATAATCATCTCTAAGTGAATTATTCAGTGAGGAAAAGATACGTTTACATAGTAGCACTCTCCAATAATGTAAAGGCAACATTCCTGAAGTAACAGCGATAAGACGAAAAGAGAAATGAACGTTTTAGAAGAATTAAATTCCAATTCAAATTCATGAAATTTGTGAAGAAAGGAATAGAAACTACATTTCCTCAAAGAATTAGCTGGTAAGGAATAATATTAGTGAATTAACGATAAAGGATTACTATACCACTTCCACTTCACTGCCACCCCCCATCATCCACCTCTTCTATTATTCTAAAACAAATTTTTTAAAATATGGAAATGAAAGCCACCCGATTGGCCGGCTATGTGCTCAATCTCTTTTCCCACAGTCATGGATTCATCTCATCTCTATGAGAAGAATGATGTAATGAGGTTATCCACTTAAAATACATATAACATTTTGTTTCCTGTAATCAAATTCCTTTTTTTGAGAAGAATTCATTCAGTCTCCTCCAGCAAACTTATAACAATGCCGGATGTGCCACTAAAACTAATACCAACCCCTCCCCTCATCTACAACAATGATGTTGCATCATTTCAAAGGGCTTCTCTATCATCACCTGCAAATAACTCAATTTTAATCATCAAAATACTAAAAACAAAAATCCCTTTTAGTCGAACATAATTTTCCCACAAAAGTTCACAATGAGTCACTCTCCTTTGATCTAAAATGTATAAAACAGTTCCTCTGACTGTCGTAAAACAGCAAAATACTTTCAGCAAAAGCTCAACAACGGATGAATGGATGAGATGATTAGCGAAGGTACAAGACAAACTAAACATCGAATCATTTATTGAAAGTGGGAAAGAGGTAACCGACCCGAGATATCCCGGGATATCGTGCAAGACTACTCCATCTGTGTTGTACCCATTAACATTTCCAATGAAACAAAACCAACGAACAAGTAATTCCCTTCCCCATGGACAGAAGCACTCCTTTCAACTGAGCCATCAATTAACAATTATTAGAAATGATAAACGTATAATCGCTTCACAATTGTGGACGACGCTACCACGATGATTCATCATTGGCAACGAATTCAATTGCGAAATCTCGAGGAGGAGGTACTTGAAGATTGAAGGCATACAGTACACCGATCATGTAAACTTCCTTTTCAACTCAACTTATGAGACAAAAGCGCATTGTTGCAAGGAGCAGAGATGCTGTTAACACACTTATCATATCACTGGCAGCATATCACTTGCCATAGTATTATCACTTCCAACAATTCAATCAGTTAATGGAAATGTAAGTTCAGAGAGTAATGATTGGTAACACCGAGATGCTCGCTGATTGATTCTTCGAATAGTTTTTTGGCAGCCAATTACCTTCAAAAGCATATGAATAATATAAATTAAAGATCAGAGGAACTATCATCATTATATGACGATGACTCATCGATGATTTCATCGCAGTGGTAGGGAAGGAGGAGGAAGTGAAGGAATTGAGAAGGAAATGTGGTGAGGAAGATGAAGAGAGAGTGCTAAAGAGAGAGGATGATGATGTATCACTCTCTGATAATTTGCATGAAATAATATGATAAAGACATCTTCTAGTTAACTTCCTTCTAATCATTTCTATTGCAATGAAGAGTGACAGGAGAGAGAGAGAGAGAGAGAGAGACGGAGAGAGAGAGCCTTTGCCTATTCCTGGGGGAGAATCTTCTACCATTTGATATTGCTTGTCTGTATGTCATTGATACAATGAGAGATATAAGAAGGAAATGATCATGAAATATTTTAAAAGTGCCACTGTGAAGAGAAAATGAAGGGCGGAATATTAGCTAAAACTCAGTTGGTCATTTGCGCCAGGTAAGTAAAGCAAAAGTTGTGCATACAGGGATATTCCTCCTCTTTTACGACGAACTGATATATCAGTTCAATATCGTAAAACAGAAGGAATATTTAAATAACCGAAAATTGGATAGAGTTTTTTGAAAATGTAGTTTAGCGGTGGTCGGCTGATGAGGAAACACAAAATTGCCACCTTCTTCACCTCTTAAAGGGAATGGTACGAATCGGTTGAATCATCACAGGTAGAAGGTTCCTCCTTCCTCTAGCCCCTCTAACAACCAACCACACCGCTCCATGTAACCAATGCCAACAACGAATTTCGGCTTAAAATGAAATAGGCATGAATGCAAGCCGCGCAATGAATCAACCAACCATTACCTTTACGATGAAGAGCCACACACACACACACACACACACACACACATCCATTGCAAGGATGATCTTCTCATGGATGGATGGAAGAATGGGAAGAGGAAGGAGAGGGGTAATTGCGCCGGAGAAAACTGAACCCATCCAAATAACGCCGCATTGCGCTTAGAAGAAAATCGCACTCCATCATCCATCCCTCTCTCTCCTCCTGTCCGATGACTATTATTATTATTATTGTATCGCCACATGTCTGACCATCCTTGTCGTCCACTTCTCTTCTCATTTACCTCCTAAACTGGGTCGCTCTCCTTGTCATTCTCTTCCAAACATATTCATTCGCTCATTTCTTTTTCCTTTTCCTACGCACATTTCACCGGTCAACCTCCAACCTCTGACCGCAAAGAGAGTGGAAGCAGACGAATGAGGAGGAATAGGCGACAGGGAATTAATGCGTTCAGCGATCCACTTCAACGCTTCTGATGTCCATCTTTGGCAGAGACGTCTGCTTACTTGCTAACGGTTAGCTAACTAACAGCAGCTATTTGGTTTAAAACGGAGGAGAGAAGGCGATCTATCTTTCCTCTCCTTGTCCATTGATCTCTTCTCACCTCAGTGTCCAGTAACATAGAGGTTGAAGCCTGAAGCCTTCATAACGCACTCATTCCTCTTTTCAATCTCCAATTACTCCATCTCTCTCTCTCTCTCTCTCAAAGGAAGTTGAAAGATACAGCTAACATCTTTATAAATTAAGAATTAATCCTTGATAACTATGAATGAAATAAAAATCAAAAAAAATATGTTATTAACACAACAGGCAAGCAAGTCAATCCTCGACCATCAGAAAGGTGCACGGTAATATCACAGGGTAACACCTTGAAATAATCACCTGGAAATGTATATCATTACTAACCGCTACAGTGTAAAGTTAATGCGAATCTTTTTTGAATTCATAATAGTTGCAGCGTTTCGTAACAATTTCAACTACAAAATAAGAAAAGGTTATGATGACTCATTGAATTCGCTACACCTCCCCTATTCGATAGCTACGATTGGCTCTGCCAACAATCAAATTGAATTGAAATTATAGCAAAATGTATTTAAATAAAACAATCACTCAAGAAATGGGACGATTGAAGAGCTTAAAAGGTACGGAGGGACAATTATCACTTGCAACAGTTTGAAATTTAAATTGCTGAACGATAGTAGGAGACGTCATATTAACGGTGCGATATTTTCGTTTACATATTTCATAGCTGCCTTTTTATTGGCCGCTCAACCAGAAGTGAACTTTCAGGTGACATTGAATATTTTTGTAGTTTTTCCAAAAGACTAATTGAGCCAAATAATAATTCAAATCAATGAGACATCCATTTGTTATGATCCTTTAGCACTCCTCCTTCTTTAGCTCATAAGGAGGGATTTGATTCGATCCATTTCACTGCTACGCATGCGATAGCAACTATTCCACTTCAATTCTCCTCCACAATTAATCACTCACTTCCTTTGTTTGTCCGTAGAAACATAATTGATTATGCAAATGCCTCCTACGCATCCTTACTCTCTTCTCCCTGGAAGTGGCATTCTCCTGGGAACGGATGATTTGCATTACTTTTTATAGACAACTACTTCTCATAAATAAAGTAACTTTGAGATTTGAAAATAAATTGAAATATGTTTTCTCTAACAATCGTTGTACTTCTTCTCTTCTCGCATGCTAATATATCTTACCATTTATTAGTCATCAAACGATCATACTGTAAAAGGTCGTGAAATTGTGAAGTAAAGTGAAGTGCGAAAGAAAGGTCAAAAATAAGCAGCACCAAAATGAATTGAGAATGAGGGAAAACTACAGAACACTTCTTCATTAAAATTTAAGTACGTATATTTCATTTATTTGGTGAAAACATCTACAACGATTTATGGATGGCGTATTTTTCTTTTTCATTCTCATACATAGAATGAGCTCTGTTTCAAAATTCCATGGAATTGTTTAAATTGTAAAGTGGGAAATAAAAGAAAAATTAATTTGAAAGAAAGAAAGAAAGCTTTTAAAGCTAAACATTCTCAGTGCGCAAATGAGTTAATGAGTTAAACGAAATGAGTTAAACGCAAATGAGTCAGTGCGCAAATGAGTTAAACGGGTTAAACGAAATGAGTTAAACGCAAATGAGTCAGTGCGCAAATGAGTTAAACGAGTTAAACGAAATGAGTTAAACGCAAACGAGTCAGTGCGCAAATGAGTTAATTGTTTATAAACTTTGTTGCACTCATAGCATAACAGTCACCAATTTTAACAGATTGAAAAAAACAATCACTGCAGTGCTACTGCACTTGAAGAAGTCGCAATTCTAAAGTTGCAAAGAAATATTTCAAAAATAACTTATTAAATGTGCAAAGCAACAAAGGGCAAGTGTACTTATTAACAGGTAAACAAATTTGCTAAAAACACATTTGGATGATAATGAACGAAATGTAAACAATAAGATAAGATAAGATATTTTTGATAAAGGTGTCTTATCAAGGGGAGTATGGGAAGAGAGGAAAAGCGTCCAAAACTACCATCGCATTTGCATTGATTTCACAATTTCCTGTTTTCAATACAAACATTTTGAGAAGAGCTTTTTAGAAGCTTTTTATTAGGATATTTATGAGAAAGAGACATGTCCAGATTCTCTCCCTCTCTCTCTCTTTCTCTCTCTCTCTCCCTCTCTCTCCTAGATTAATTCAAGCAACCAAACTGCTAAGAGAATGCCCATTTTATAAAAAATGCTTTTCACAATTGCCTTCTTTGCCATTTTTGCAGTAAGCCTTCGAATTATGCCAATTCATCTTAGCCTCTTTGTAGGAAAGGGAGAGGGGCGATGATAGCATAACATTTGAAGAGAGAAAAAAGTACCGAAGGAATCAGTAAGTATGGAAGAAGAGAGAATTCGTTATTTAATTAAATGCATCATTGCTGCTCTCCCATTATTTTCATCGCAAAAAAAAGGAAATTATATTTTCCTAAAAAGAGAGAGAGAGGGAGAGGGAGAGGGAGATGATGGTAGTCTCTGAGAAGTGAAATGAACATTTTGCCTGAACCAATGGTTTAAAATCATTTGCTTAGAGTTATTTGATCCTACAGGATTAAAATGCTCCAATTGCTTAAATATCTTTGAAAAAAAGAAGAGCTGAAGAACCAATTAATACGCTAATTGATGCTTTCAAAATTCAATAATTTTACGTTTTATTTGCTTTTTGTTGAGCAATAAAAGGAAAATGTAGCAAAATGTTGTAGTTTGTCGCAATGACTAAAATCTACCCTAAGGGTAACAGATTAATTATTTATTATTATTATTATTATTATTATTATTATTATTATTATTATTATTGTTATTATTAATTATTATTATTGTTATTATTACGATTAAAAAATAATAATTATTATTATTTGCACAATCAAAATACATCAATGAACTCAGGTAAAGTATAATTTTTAATAAATAATTTTATAACGAAATATGAGCTAATGAAACATTTTTCAGGTTCACTGTTCAAGGTCATAAAAACTCTAACTTGCGGTTATTTCAGAATTCTACCGCTAGAGAGAACCGGTTTTCCCTCTCTCTCTCGTAACAATTATCACAATTTAATTGTCATTCGACCATGCGGTATGGTTTACCTTTGCACTTAACAATGTCACCTTGACGTAACTATCAGTGAAAAGAAAGCAGTTTGATATGTTTCATTTTCCAGCTAAATACATTGATTGTCTGATTTTCGTATTCATAATCTTTTAAGTTTAATTTTAAAAGAATTTAAATGGAAGGCTTAGATGATGAATGATGAAGTTATGAGAGAGTCTTGCAACATTTGCAATCTTTCCATCAATCCTACTGCACTTCTCTGCTTCATTGGAAACATATCCGAACGAAAGAACTGTCACTCATTCATTTCCTCAACAAAGACAAAAAGTTAAGAATAAAACTGAAATGCTTAAATTTAAGCGATAATAGTTAAAGCATACAATCGATCATCACATCTTTCAGCCTAAAAAGATTTAAAACTTAAACATAAATAATTTTTATTTGAATATATGCAATTTAAAACAAAAAGCATCACTTTTTCCTTTCCTAAATTTTTTTTTTGCAAAAATTTTTAGCAGTAGAAGAAATTGTTGGAAAGAAGAGCAGAACAAAGATCAAAAAGAAGTGGAAGAGAGGGAGAGAGAGAGAGAGAGAGTTGAAGATGAGAGGTAGGGAAGGAAAGATAGGGTGAAAGTTTGAAAAAAAAAGAAATGAAAGAGAAGACTATTAGTTGTGTGTTGAAAAACTGTTCGGCTTTTGTAAGATTTAATTAGATTGCTCACTTTTGAATTTATTTCCTCTTCTTCTGAAGCAAAATAATTATTGCCAATTTATTGGACAATTTCACAAAAAGCAAATGTCTGCGATCGAAGTTCCCCCAACGATTGTTTTTCAACAGTGCGGTGCAGTGCAATGTGATAGGTGAAGAAGCACTGTGATGTAATGAAATCATAAAATAAAAAGAAAGAGGAAAAAGCCTTTCTTCCACTAAACGACAACTTCATAGAGTTGAAAGAGGAATGAAATTAGCTTGATTCCTTTCGTACACCTGTCACGATCGGTTCACATTAATTACTCAGCAAAGAAAATGTCGTACTTCAATCGGCAAGTTAGCAGGGTTTTTTTTTGCTTTCATATTCAAATCTTTATCTTCGAATTTTGCAAAAGTTTTAAATAAGTAAAGAGATCAATGATCAAGAAAGCAAGGCTGTTTTTGAGAAATAATTTGAAAAATTAGAATTTCTATGAATACATAGATAAGCTAATTAGCACGTAAATATGGAACGTGCATGTTGAGGTATAACTGATAGACGACGAATAGTCCATCGTTAAATGTTATTTGAGACAAATTGAGGATATTGAATATTTGGATGCGTTGGATAAGCATCTAAGAAATGGAGCAGTAGGATTAAGATAGCCTTCTCTCTCCACTCCATGGTGTCTCTTTCAGTTTGGCCAAGTCCAAACATTGCTGGTCTTTATGGCTCTCCTGGCCTAAAGAAAAGTAGTGGAAAATTAGGGAAAGAAAAAAAAGCATTATTTTTTTTGTAAAAGAAATCGAAATTATTTTGAAACGTTTAGCTCCACGGATCGAAATCCGTTCATCTCTTAACAATTAATTAATTCAAGAATGCTAAGTACAAACCTTTTAAGTAATTATTTCGCAATATATCAACTACATTGAAGGTAAAATTAGTCAGAAAAGTAATGTACTTTAAACGAAGTGATGGAACACTTTTCATAACGATTAATGGAAGAGAAAAGCATACGGTAAGATATTGCGCGAAACTTTCTAGGTAATTACTGGAGGAGTGGGAGGCATTGAGGTGGGATCGGTGAAACCGGCACCGTCCTATGATGAAATGTCAGGTAAGTTATTTGTAAATATTTTGCTAATTTAAGTAATTGTTGTTGATGGTGAAAGTATAATATGCAATATTTCCATATTTTAAAATGATAATTTCAATAGCAGTGATGGTAAGGACGGTTTTGATTAGGAAACATGTGACCTTTTATCACTCTGATAGTGCAACAGACTTCTCATTATCGGAGGGTGCAGAAACGATCGGATAAAGAGCAGACAGCAAGAGAAATGCATATAGCGATGTTGTAGACCACAGCTCACACTTATCCCATAATGGGAACTGCTTCTTCTCAGGTCACGACCTCTGGCTAATTCTTTTCCACTTGTAATGTGAGAGTGGTTCTACCATCTAATGTTTCATTTTGATTTTCATTTACTTGAGATCACACAATGACCTCCTCTCTGTGTTTTGCTAATTTCTTACTCTTCTTTCTCCAGAAACCTTTTTATTCCCTTTGTATTGCGCCATTATTATGACATGAAACAGGTTATGATGGGACAGTAACTTAAATTTATGAATTTATGAGGAAGACGAAAGGAATACTTCCCCGGAGGTTTTGCAGCTGAAAAAGTCATGGAACAAAGGGGAAAATTGGATGATTTTCAAATCAGAGGGGGAAATTGATCAGAACAGGATAAATGATGTAGGAATGATATCTTATGTACAAAATCGCATTGTAGAGCCTCATCAACACTGCGCATTGAAGTTGTGCGACATTTTTAAGTTTTCAAAAAAAATGGAACGAGACGGAAGTTTGTACACAGGCCTCATCAGAGTGATACAATGAAACTCTTCGTTCCGCTGCACTTCAGAGACGCGCTGCGCATGCCTGATGACTCACCGCGTTTTCGCTGTTGGGGGTGGGGTAAGGGATGTTCCGCTGTCGTGGATGTGGTGTTCACTTCGTGTGGGTGAAAGAGTTATTCCTGGATAATTCATAGGATCCCATGGGTAATTCATCCTTTGGTACTACTTGCAGGTAAAAAGTTTCTCCGAGCAGTTTGTGCAATTTTCAATTTTCTGGGTACACTTTCAATTTGCCAAACTGTGCTCTTTCATTGATTGAATGTTTTTTTTTTATTGCGATATGCGTTACATTGGTGCGTCGTGAACTGCACTCATATTTTCTCTGAGTGTTCTCACATGCCATCTAATGGGCATAAGTTCATGTGCTTGGTGCACGTCTTTTATACTATTCCAGGGATTGTCAGATTCGTTTCAAAAGGTGCATCAGCCCGTCATTTTCAAAGGCTTTTCTTACATCAGCAAGCTATTATTCGTTTTGTGTGTTTCGCTTTCTAAACCGTAACTTTCATCTGCTACAACGATGAAAAAGAAAGGGGCTCGTGGTCGTCCACGAAAGCAGCAGCAAACTGCCGCGCCCGTTGTAGAAGATGATGGCGAGCAAGTTATGACGCCAGTGGCAGTAAAGGAAGAAAATGCAGCTGAAGAAAGAATTATCACTACAACAGCACAAGTTCGAATTTTTCGCTTTTCTTTAACTTTTAAGTTCGCTTCGAAGTCTCACTTTCCAAGTAAACTACCGTTTTTATCTTTCCTGGTAATTTCATTAATTAAATGTCTGCATTTTTCCTTCTTGATTTTTTATTGTTTAATTGCAATGCATCTTTCATTCTTGCTTATGATTTAAGAGCAGAAGCAAGTAGAAACAGTTTAAATTTTCAAAATAATTTTCTTAAAGACTTGGTAATGTTGCTTGGTCGGCTTAGATGTGACTGAAAATGCGAACATTTAACTGCTTATTTGCTATGCTGAGGATGCATTTTTTTTACCATACTTTTCTCTCTTTCCGCTCCTTTGCGATATTAATTTGCCTGTGTGATTCGAGGAACACGGTATTGCAGTAAATTTGTACACATGGAGTCAGGAATCGAGAAATGCTCTTTCAGAAGTATTAGTGAATTCTTGGGTTTTAGTCTTTCATTCCTTCGTGCTTGTATGATTTGTGAACTCCTACTGCTGTCGGTTAGATATTGCCCCATCAGTATTTACATATATATGCAAAAATGAGCAGTGGCAGAGAGAGATGATGCATTTGCTTGGTCAGTCTGTGAGCTTTTTCAGATGGGATTTTCAGTGGCAATTAAAAAACATACTTAAAGGTTTATGGATCAGTGTCCAATAATGTTCGTTGCTTCGCATGCCAAGATTGTGCTATTAACTTCGCTCATTTTAAAGTGTAGTGCCTGCTCATCAAACTTTTTTGTAAACGGGCGCATCTGGCAATCTTCCTCAGAACATGTAGATAAGATGTCTTCAAGTTCGAATACGATTGTAACACAGTTTTTTTTTTCGCCGACAGCAATTCTTTCAGGAAGAAGAAAAAGCAGGTGAAGACAATACCATGACTGAAATGAGAATGGAAACATCTGTTGATGTAAGTTTTTTTTTTTGATTTGTAATTTACATCAGATTCAATTTTTGAAGTTCTTGAATTTGATTATATTATGCGGTTATTATTGTACTTCTGCGACCTTTTTCATTCTTCAGGAAACTTTAGAGGAAGAGTCTGATACACAAAGAGAGCAGGTACATGGAGAAGAGCAAGAACATGAACAAGAGCAAGAAGAAGAAGCTACGACTGCTAATGGTGATGAAATAAAGAAGGACGATTCTGATATTAAAATGGACACAAGCAGTATAGTTGGAGCATCGGGCGATGTAAGTTATTTTTCGGATCATGTTTCTTACAAAAACAATATTGATTTAGGAAGTTTGTGAAAGATATGCAGACAGTTAGGAAACATTATGTTGAGATTCCATTTTTGATGAATTTTTCATAACGTATTTGTTAGATGAAAGTTTTCATCGCATATTTATTTGTACTTTTTGTAAAAGAGTGCACGTTTTAGGGTGAAACGGAAGATGCTCATGCTTTGCTAGCAGAAATTGAAGAGACGGAATTTGTTGAGAACGAGGTTTACAAGGGTTTGAGAGCACAGAGTGTGAAGCCGAAGGTGGCTGTAGCGCTAATTGAATTATATGAAGCAACTGATATGTCCCCGCAAGAACTTGACGATCGTGCAATTGAAATGCTTCGCTCCCTTCCACTTGAACATGCATTATTCATCATCAAAGAGGTTCGAAGATATTTATTATCCTCGAATTAAGGTAGAATGTACATAAGTTGATGGCGAGGACATTATCTATATAAAATCTGGAAAAAACATGATCGGAACAATCGAATTCTTTTTATAAGGGAAACCCCAGGAAATAAATTTTTAATGAAATTGTTTCAGGTGAAAGAATCGAAGCTCATGGGCGTTCAAAACAAAGCGCAGTTTTTAATGTCAGTTATGCGCAATTTTCGCGACAAAGTGCGACAACTTGGCGCAAACGTTGCGCTATCACAAAAATTAGTTAATGGACCTTCGGTCGAAAAAATCAAGGAGATTTTAGATCGAACAGCATACAATCTAGAAGTGACTATCGGCCAGCGAAAATACGGCGGACCACCACCAGATTGGGATGGACCAGCAGCAGGTCCACAGGGGTCCGGACATGAGGTCTCTGTTCTAAAATAGATAATTTTTTATTATTTTGGAAGGCCAAGAGTCATTGTTTTACACTACTGCTTTTTTGAGAAAGAGAATTACATGCAGTTAAGAAGTTCATGTGTTATCTTTATTCCTATATTCCAGATTTATATCGGCAAGATTCCAAAAGAGGTTTACGAGGATACTTTGATCACGCTTTTCGAAGATATGGGAAAGATTTGGGATCTGCGTCTTATGATGGATCCGCTAACGGGAAGAAATCGTGGCTACGCTTTTCTAACATATTGCGACAAAACATCAGCCTATGAGGCTGCTAAAAAGGTAATAGCACTTTTTACGATCTTTCAGTTGGCTGCTGCAGCACTTGATTTTGGAATTTGCTTGAGCGACGAATAGTTCAGAAGGTTTGTTTATATAAAAACAAAGTACCGGCGTTACTTGCAAATTGTTCCCAACTTTTGTCTTTCTCTTTTCTTTCTTTGTAAAGGCAAACAGTGTACAAATCTAAACACTGCATTTCGTATCTTTCACGATTGTAGAAACTAAATATTTTAAAATTAGCAGCAGCAGCCAACGTTTTGTTTTCTTCATTCATTCACTTTATTCACTTTATGTGTTTTTACCAGCTATGTGTGCGCAGAGCATCTTTCAACTTTGTGAAGCAAAGACTGACTTTACCTTTGTTTACCTCGTCGTTGCGTAGTGATGGCAGAATTTTTTATTGACTGGTGGAATGCGTACTAAGAATATTTCAGCCTTTCGTTTTTCAGTCCCAGATGGATTAGATTCAGTAATATATATTTTTCGGATATATGTGATTGTAGATTATTACTGGTTATTTACGGTATTAGTTTAGGTAGTTTTCCATCATTTGGACGGTCAACCTAGAAAATGCATATATTCGTATTAGGACCGTGTACATATTTGTCAGACGCAATATTTTGCCTCTTTATTACAGAACGACGTGTTAATTATAACCAGTAAGTGTGGCACAACTAGTTATAACTTAATGGTAAAGCACATAGTCTTTGTTCATCGGGTTGATTAGAAATTTTGGAAAATATGTTCCATTATGCATTGCTTAGCGGTTTCTATTTTCGCACCTGAATTGAGTTTCTCGACAGATGTGTTTTAATAGTTAAACACACGTAACCTTGACCTGGATCCATAATTGATGTATGGTAGTTGATGATATGAGTGTCCCTTGAAAATTAAAGGTGTTTATTGTGTTGATGAAATTTATCAATAAACACGTTGTAGAATGAAAAATAGATGCTGTGTCATTTATTTCACAAATCAGAATTACTAATAGTTACTGCCACAGAAGGGTGTCGATATGTGTATATAGACTTGAAACTCGAAATAGGAAGTCTCTTAAAGGCTTAATGGATAAAGCGCTGAGTTGTGTTTAAGTAATTTCTTATATTTCTTTATCGTTTCACTCGTCATTCTGCAATTTATCTCTCATGTCCTCTTTCTTTTTCTCTCTCTCTTTCTCTCTCTTTCTCTGTCTCTTCGCTGTTTTATCCTCATCACGTAAGGCCGTCGGGTGGGACAAAAATTTGAAAAACTCGTTTTGGAAGTAAAATTTTTGAGCATTTTCTGGAAAATAATTCTGAATTTTTAGAGCATGAAAAAAAAAGAGAAATTTGGCAAAAAACAGCTGCATTTGTTCTGATCTATGTTTCTAGTTTGATGGTTACGAAATAATGCCCGGAAAAAATCTGAAAGTGAACGTGAGCGTTGCCAACACACGACTGTTTATTGGGAACATTCCAAAATCGAAGTCAAAAGAGGAAATTCTTGCGGAATTTAAAGAACACACAGGTAAATTTTGGCCCAAAAAGTGGTACCAAATCTCGTTCGCACACGTTTTCAATAGGTGGTATTTTTCGTGGGAAGGACTTTTTGGTTCTGGAGAAGCTGACCGTGTTGTGCTTGTCCCTTCCTAGTATCTGCGCGATACATCTGGGTTTATTACTTCTCGATCATCCTGACCGTCTTGAAGACTGCTTTTGTACATCTTCGGGTAAGTTTCTCTTTTCCATTCATTTCCTACCGTTGCAGGTAAGTGATTGTGTCCTCGCTGTCTCTTTTTTCTTAGGAAATTCCTTTATAGTGTGATTCATTATCTCAACTGATAAAATTTTAGAGGGCGTGACAGACTGCATAATTTATTCAAGTCCTGATGCAGGGGAAAGCCGCAAGAATCGTGGCTTTTGTTTTCTTGATTTCTGTGATCACAAGACTGCTTCAGATGCAAAACGCAAGATTCATGCTGGAAAGGTAATATTTCCTGAATTAAACCATTTCTTATAATTTCATTTTTATAATAAGTTATGTTGTAAATTTGTGATTTTGAGATAGTAAACGCTTGTTGACAAAGCAGTCTCTAAATTTTTCGTAAACTGAAACTACGTTTCTTAAATTTTACTGTTGTGATTACGATATTTTTGCCTTTTTTTAAGCTACGACCATGGAATTCGGATTTGGTAGTAGATTGGGCCGAACAGCAGGAGGAACCTGATGAAGAAACGATGGCGAAAGTGAAGGTATTGTATGTGCGGAATCTGAAAGAGGCCGTTACCGAAGAACAACTTAAAGAAATGTTTTCGGCATACGGTGAAGTCGATCGAGCGAAAAAAATTCGCGATTATGCATTTATTCATTTTATGGAAAGAGAACCTGCAATTAAGGTATTTTTTTTCAATTTTCATTCATTTGTCGTTTGGATTATTAAACTTTAGAAGTCGTTGTATACTGCATTTTAAAATTCATTTAGGCGATGGAAGCACTCAATGGTACTGAATTGGAAGGAATTGCAATTAATATCTCACTTGCTAAACCCCAAAGCGATAAGAAAAAAATGATGCGTGGACGCGGCCGAGGTTTTGGTGTGCGAGGTGCATTTGGCGATTTTGGCTTTGGTCGTGGTTTACGAGGTGGACGTGGTACACCAGGTTTTGGACGTGGTAGTTTTGGTGGACCAACTGATTTTAGTTACAGTGGTTATGACCCCTACGGTAATGTTTAAGCTATCTTTTTATTTTACGATTCTTATATTTTTAAAGATCTATTGTGATTACTTTCTGAGAATTGTGTGTTTGTGAATTTTAACAGTTAGCAAGTGAAGTTATGTGTTTCAGCAGGCTATGAAGAATTATATGGTTACGGAACACCTCCAGGTGCCTATGGGTATGGTTACGATGCTTATGGTTATGGTCCCGATCCTTACGGCTACGGGTATGGTGCACCACCGGTTGGAGGCCGAGGAGGTCGAGGTGGCATGCCGGTATGTTTTTTAATTACTGCTCTTATTCTGTAAATGTGGTTAACCATGTGCTTGGAGTTTGAACTGAAACTCGCAAAAAATAGTTTATCGCTTAATTAGGGATATTTATGTAGAAAAGACAAGCAACAGTTGAGTTGACCAAGATTTAGTTCCTGTTAAACTCTATATGGACAAAAAAGTGTTGTTTGGTGATTGCTGACTGAGTTGTATGAGAAACAGAAAATATGAAGAATCACGAAATTGGAAACATTGACATGTAGAATTCGAACTTGATGTTGATATGTGATATGTAAATAGTAAAATTTTAACAAATCCGGAAGAATATGTTTACCTCAGTCAACGAAAACTTGGTATTACCTTCCAACTCATCTTCAACTTATTGCTCTTTTCGTGTTGATTAAACGGAATTGTAATATCAAAAGATTAGGTGATGAAGCTAATGGGTATTGACCGTACTGAAAGGAAAAGAAGTACAGTGGTTAAATGATATAGTTTTTAAAGAAAATGTACATTTCATTTGGTTGTTGTGGTTTATGTGTTTCTGACACTTACTGAGTTCTTTTTTATTTGTCACTCTTGATCGGTATTGAAACCTTGTTTTTATGATTTTTTTTTCGTTCACATGCGTAGAAAACCTTGAATTAGGGTTTACTGTCGCTTTATTTTAAATCACACAAGATGAATTAAAATGTGCATATAAAAAATATTCATTCTTTGCTACGAGTGTTTTCAGGGAAGTGGATTTCAGCCGCGTGGTTCTGCAGGTCGAGGCCGTGGTACGGGAGGTCGAAGCGGTCGTGGAGCAACGACATCTCGAGGTGCTAAAAGACCAGGTGACGCCGCCGGCGGTCCCGCCTCAAAACGAGAGTTTGGCAGTGATGATTTCTCAGCTGATGTTAATATGAATTCATTTTAAGTTGTGAATTTCGTATAGCTCATTCACATTATCATGATTCTCATTTTGTCTTTTCTGCCGCATTTTATGATGCCCATAATTGGGGCTTTTTGATTATTTATTTTTGACCAATTTTGTTATTTTGATGGTTAGTACCTCAAAGCATAACCTTTTGCACAGAGTTTTGATTGCAACTTAAGTCCAAACGCAGTTTTATGTCCCAATTTGGTTATATCGTGTTATAGCGTTATTACACCGTTTTTTTTCATTGATTTTTTTGGATTTGGAAATATTTTTTACAGTTATCTTGCCTTTTTCATGGAGCACGATATTTATTTTTGAGATTCAGAAGCTCCATGATCGTGAAAGGAATTTTTCAAGATTTTCGCGAAATCCTTGGCTTATATTTGGTGTTACGGGATTGTTCCAATTTTTGATCCAGTGACTTTATTTTACCGCAATCAAATTAGTTTGTTTTTCTGATTATCTTTGAGTTAGGTAATAAGGAAGAGACTTGTCGGCATATGCCTCTGTAAAGTACTAATTCAGATTGCGCATTCAAACGCTGAACTAGCGATGGCGGCTATTTGTACTTTGAATTTATCTTTTTATTCAATATATTCCAATTAATTATGAAACTTAGCATGTGGGCAACCAGAATATCTTGGGAGGTCTCAGCAGTGCATAAATTTATTTTTGGAAATGAGATACTGTTCATTTAAGCAAACATGGGAAGCGTTCTATATAACTATGTTGAGGTTCGCTTGACAGGACAGTAGGTTTGTTAGAATTGGATACTGAGTGGCTTCTGCTCAATTCATGTAGTTCGTGGAACAAACTGCAGTGTTGTTTTATAAATAATCAGTGGTACGATCGGAGCTCGCATTTCCCATCATCGATTGTTAGGCAGCCTTATGCTTTGTAAGCAAGCAAGTTGTTAATGCACAAACGCTTTGATGTAAAAGTGTTTAGGCATGGTGAAAGTGTTCTCAATACTTTTCTATTGAAAATGAAAATTTCATGATTGCAGACAGTCAATGAAATATGTTGTTTCTGCTATATTGGTTGATCCTACTAGACATTTAGCAATGAGTGATGTGGGTTATGTTTGTATTTTCAATCTCTAGAATTGTATAAGCTATTCGAAGAAATTATTTCCGAATAGCTTGGCAAGTTGTTCAATTGTTACTGAAGTTAATGAAGCTTTTGTTATGTTCATATCACTGATCATGCAAATGGGGAAAACATCACATGCAGTGTTTGAGTTTTCGTTGATGTCAGTCTGAAGTAATCACGTGTGTAGTTAAGCTTTCTTCCAGATGGGGAGCCGATATAAGCAGTATTAGATAACTTATGAATAAAGGTACAGTTCTAAAGAGAAGTCCCTCCTACTGGTAATCCTACATTTCACTTATTTAATTCTTCGCTGACAAAAGAAGGGATGCATTTCCATTGACTAATGAGAGACCCTGGTAATAAACAAACTAGTTTTCATGATCTTTGGGATGGTTATACAGTTTCTTGGTTAGAAATATTTTACTATGAGTAGCTTCTTAGAAACTGCATGCAATAAACGACATTGTTATTTTCATTTTATGAACGCTTGGGAATAGGTAGTATTGATTGACTACGAAGAAAACTTCTCATAGGTGCTTTTATTCATTAATCCTGTGGTATTATCGCCACGATCGTTCATACGCTAAGTAAGACAAGGTTGCGATCATTCATTTAATTCTCTGACTTGGGAAAAATCTATCATTGCAGTTTCACACAGTTTATTTCTATCACAGCACTTATTTCGTTATTCAGCATCTCCATGCACTGATGTTCTCGAAAACGCGTGAAATTTAAAACTCTTCATATCAATGCTAACTACACTTCAATTAGCCCACGATGACTACAAAATTTTCGCCTGAATTCATGTTGCACTTCGGTATCTTTTAATCAGTATATCATAAAACTTCACATTTCTACAATGCTATTCTCTGTGAAGGTCAAGGAGATGCATTATTTATTTCCATCGCAACAGTTACCACAACACGAAAACACACTATAACAACTGTCTCTCCTTAAATTATGGCTTACTAATAAAATTATAGATATATATATATATTAATCTATAGATGCAAAAAAAAAAAGAATTCAACAGTTCATAATAATGTAAACAATAAAGCAATCCATAATCTATTGTTTGAAACTAGCTATAAATGAAGTCACTAGGTCCTTTAATTTTGCATCAGTTTGTGGAGTTATCTGGCCTTCTTCACGAATCGTTTTCAGCAATTCTTGCTGCGTCTGCCGAATATGGGTTACGAACTCTCTTTCAAAAACGGTTATACGAGATGGATCCAATTTGTCGAGATGCCCTTTAACACCGGCATAAATTACGGCCACCTGAAAATGTATTTTCTTATACTTACATTTCACTTACATATGTATAGCAGGAGCAGAAAGTAGTTCTTTAATTGCCCTGACCAGAGAATGTACGTCGAGAAGACATGAGAAATTTTTGAATAACTCGAAACTGCAACTGGCAATAACCAAACCATGACTACCTGTTCTTCAATTGCCATTGGTACATATTGTCCCTGCTTTAGGAGTTCTGTTAAACGCACACCACGATTCAACAGCTGCTGGGTAGCTGCATCCAAATCGGAACCAAATTGTGCAAATGCAGCTACTTCACGGTACTGAGCTAGTTCCAATTTCATTGAACCAGCAACCTAAAAACTAATCATGAAATACTAGTCAGCAATTACAGAATATCTCTAACCACAACTGAACTACAATTCATTTATATGGTTTAAAGAGATTTGCACTATGTGCTATAAGACATAGTCCAAACACAGTTTCATTTTTATTATTAAACCAGTTACTGACTTATGTTCGCAGTCGATGAATAATGAAATCCACATGTTGAATTTAGGTAGATTTTGACGAACGGTGTATAAAAAATTACAAACTTGAAACATTTTAATGTATCTCACTCTTTAACTGCGGTAGTATAAATGTGATATTTACAATTATTAGCGCTTCTTAGGTGTTTGAATATTTACCACTTTTTAATAAATTCCGTTTTATTTTTTTTTTATTTACCAATAAGCCTTGTCCATCACTCCTTACCACAAGTTGTCAAATGATTCAAAAGAGTCAAAAAGGCCAGTAATTTCCTAATTTAAACAGAAGACATGTGGATGTATAATCTAACCTGCTTCATTGCCTTTGTTTGTGCAGCTGAACCGACTCGTGAAACTGATAAGCCAACGTTGATTGCTGGTCGTATACCTTTGTAAAACAACTCCGTTTCCAGAAATATTTGTCCATCTGTGATTGAAATTACATTTGTTGGGATGTAAGCAGAAACGTCGCCAGCTTGAGTTTCAATGACTGGCAGTGCCGTCAGCGATCCACCTCCATGAGAATCATTCATCTGGAAAAATTTGTCGCTACAGCAGTTTTGAAAATTTCAAACCAAAAAGTAGTTAACATAGCAAAATGTACAAAATGAAAGTTAGAATTGAGAAGTATGAGTGTAAATCATTAGTTATCTAACAGATATCCTTATGCTAAAAGCTGAAATACCACATTTCAAAAACAACTTAACATGTTCTAGCAAAATTAAGAAAAATGCTAAAGTAATAAAATACTTTTGCAGCTCGTTCTAACAAGCGAGAATGAAGGTAAAAGACGTCGCCAGGGTATGCTTCACGTCCGGGAGGACGTCTGAGTAACAGTGACATCTGTCGATAAGCTACAGCTTGTTTTGAAAGATCATCGTAAATAATCAACGCGTGTTTTCCATGATCTCGAAAGTATTCACCCACTGCACAGCCAGAATATGGTGCTAGATACTGTAGCGGTGCGGCATCTGCAACAAATACATAACCCTAATTCCAAATTTTTCATGCAAATTCAATTGGAAGGATAACTACATACTATTCACAAAACAGTTACTGTTCGCAGAATTAACATTCATTTCCCACTGCTTTATAAGTCTCTGAGAGAGCAGACCAATTCGGTATAAGACTTAATACAACGGAAGTGAAAAAATAAACAAGAGATAACCAGATGCAGTAGCCGAAACAATAATTGTGTATTTTATAGCACCACTATCGGTGAGTCGCTTTACGATTTGTGCAACAGTGGATCGCTTCTGTCCAATAGCAACGTATATGCAGTAAAGCTTTTTCTTTTCATCGCTACCTTCATTGAATCGTTTTTGATTTATTATTGTGTCTATCGCGATTGCCGTTTTCCTATCAAAATATCACTTTATAACATTAGACTTCCAAACTAATATAATAACTGTTGGAATTAATTTTCTTTTCGAAGAATTCTGCTTTAGCAAGGAGTAAAGACCTGGAAGCTAACCCTTGCAAATCTGCCGAAAAAAATAAAAAACCTACTTCGTCTTCGTAAGAATAAAAACTGGCATTTCGACCAGTGAAATAAAATATACCCGGTCTGTCGATCTCCAATAATAAGTTCACGCTGTCCACGCCCAATCGGCACCAACGAATCCACAGCTTTTACTCCGGTAAGCATAGGTTCACGTACGCCAATACGAGGAATAATTCCCGGAGCTTTAACACCAACCCGAGATCGTTCCGTACATTTTATTGGTCCTTTACCATCAATAGGATTACCCAACGCATCCACGACGCGACCCAACAATGCTTCACCTACTGGGACATCAACGATTGCCCCCGTACGCTTTACAATGTCGCCTTCCCTAATAACCTTGTCATTACCAAACACCACCACACCGACATTGTCCGGTTCTAGATTTAATGCCATACCCTTGAAAAAAGCGATCTTTAAAAATACAGAAATTCCAATTTTTTGAGCATGTTATTTCGTTTTTTTCCTCACAATTTATACAACTTTTTGTACAGATGTGTACAAACAAACATTTATGAGCTTTATTCCTACTGAACAAAACAAACCAACATTTTAAAGAATTGCGGAAGAAG
The DNA here is from genome assembly GCA_013365375.1 of Litomosoides brasiliensis. Taxonomy (NCBI): domain Eukaryota; kingdom Metazoa; phylum Nematoda; class Chromadorea; order Rhabditida; family Onchocercidae; genus Litomosoides; species Litomosoides brasiliensis. The sequence continues at coordinate 158,282 of JABVXW010000070.1, read as the reverse complement.
ATTTTAGCAAACTGTCCAAAAATCTACCAGATATCTTGCATGAAGAAATAAACTACCTTCATACCGCAATCGAATTCTACCATCTCTTCGGCTTGAATGTTTTTAAGACCGTAAACACGGGCAATCCCATCACCAATAGAAAGTACTTTTCCAGTTTCTTCCAAGTTAACCGTCGATTCCTGCCCCCGGATACGGTCCTCTAAAATTTTCAGCACTTCTGCACCAGCTGCACAGAAGCGGCCACTTGTTCCGAAACCATTCGATGAAGCCTAAACTTTGCTTTGACCTTTCTATTGTAATATCTTGAACTGGCAATGATTTTCTTATAACTACATGTGATGTTCAACTGCCATATAAAATCGCATTCTCGAGAAAGAAACAAACCTTTGAAACTCTCGCTGCCACTAACAGTAGCCTTCTCGACAACATTTTCCTGGCAACACTATATATAAAACTGGTCTAGACACTGAAATATGAATAGGTACTACTGCTCCGCTAAAGTACATTTTAATGCTGGATTAACAATGTTCACTGATTTCACTAGACCTATTCAGACAAATCAAGGAGAAATTCTTTATTAATGCAATTCAGTAATACAAATGCTCCATCTAAATAGTAACACAGAAGCTAACTCTCACAGCCAATAATATGACTATAACAAAATATATGGTGCGCGTGAGAGCCTAGCGGGGCACCGTCAAAAAAGAACATCTAATAGACCATTCCAACCATCCTACGACCGCTGCTTTAACACTAACCGCACATACATACGTGAACACATATACATACATACATACATACATACATACATACATACATACATACATACATACACACATACACACGCATACAGACACAGACGTACACATACACCCACACCACGAGACGAGTTGCTGGTTGAACTATGCATTCTTCAAACGCCGAGTATCATTCGGCAAGGCAGCCAATTGTGAAACGATCGCGTCTCCCACCGCAAATGGCATTGTTAAGTATGCGACATTCAGCATTATCATATTAACAATTTAAAGAAGTGATGGATGCAAATAATCCTAGCAGAAACAGCCGCTAACTTGATGTTATAATTAAGTATAGCAGATGCGACATATGATTCTGCAAGCATTATTTCAGATTAAGCTCTACGGCTTTAGCTTAATAATGTGTCAACTGAGCTTATTATTCACATAAATAATAGTTTCAAATCACCAAACCTATTAAATACGAGAAATCTTTCTGACTGATATAACAAACAAATTGATTCAATAAATGTATCATCACGCTATCGAATTTTCTTCCGTAAGCAACAAAATGAGTCTCCTACACAAAACATTGCAAAATTCTGACAAGGAATAATATAAACTTGACACTCCTGTAGAGAGAGAGAGAGAAGCTTAAAATTCCTATCCTCACGCCTGGTGTACAGACCAACCTTCTTCCCCCACTTCGAAAAGCAGTCTTCTGACCTATCACGTTTGCTCACCATGAGACTGTTGCTTTGTAAGTAATGATAGATGTAGTGCTTGTGAAAGAGAAGCGAGACACAATTGAAAATAAAAAGGAGCGTATATTAGTGAGAGACTTTTACCAAAAGAACTTGAAGCCAGACGAAAAAGATGCAATCATTGTTTCATTTTCAATGAGACGAAGAAGAATGCAAAGAAATAAGGACTAATGTGTTCAGAGAAGCATAAAGAAGGTTTGGATCTAAGTTGCTAACAATAGTGAGATCTGCGCGCTACTACAAGTCTTGAATTGGTTTGTGTAGTGTTAGCTTGAGTGTCATAGACTGGGTGGATGTCGGTGTGCTCGTGTGTAGCCTGTTGGTATGATTGCCTAATCCATTCGTCTTTTTGGTCTCCTTGTCGGCTGATTTTATTTGGGTTTTAGAGTTGGGAAAATAAGATTGACTTACACTACCAGTATTTGAAAGAGTAGAAAATTTCATTAATTTTGCAGGTGAATTGGTAGAGTTGGCTGATATAAATGGCCAAGTCCTACGATTATCTCTTCAAGGTTTGCTATTTTTATCATTGGTTAATTAGAGATTTAATCGGGAGATCAGCAGTTAGAGTAGAACAGTGAGCTAACGCTTGAATGGGACCTTATTAAAAAACTCTTAAGATCCAAGATCATTTGTTTTCATTGCTCCATTGATAACGTTAATGCGAAGTTTAGGTTTGAGAAACCTTGATGAGGATTAAAAATTCTAATTCCCCACTCATATTGTGCCAATGTAGATTTTTCAGATAAATGTAGATAAATTTATCGATGAAGATGAATCTGATTTTAACATATCATGAAGTGAGGTATATATTGCTTAATATATTTTCTCTTTTAAGCTGCTTCTTATTGGAGATTCTGGTGTCGGCAAGACATGTGTGCTGTTTCGGTTTTCGGACGATTCCTTCAATAATTCATTCATCTCCACTATCGGTAACTTTTCTGTACTCCTTGTATGAATTTTCTTCAGTGGCTTTGCAGTATTGATTTTCTACGAATAAGTGTTTAAGGTATTGATTTCAAGATACGAACGATAGAATTGGATGGAAAGAAAATCAAACTGCAAATATGGTAAGTTTCACTTATATTTCTTAATGTAATGTTTTGTTCACGTTTAAAATTCTTGTCAAAACCACTTGCTCATGTGGATTTATTAGTTTAAGATCTTTCTAATAGCGTAAATTTTTACTTAACCTGATTTTTTTATAGTAACTGAAAAGTAACGTCTCATTTCCATTTGAATGGAATATTTTTTTCAGGGATACCGCTGGTCAGGAACGCTTTCGGACAATCACAACCGCTTACTATCGAGGGGCTATGGTATGGCTATACTGTTGCTTTTCTAAAAGCTCTTTTCGAACCGTACTGCTTAATGTTGCATTATTTCTAGTTAAAAGATTGTTTTAAAAAGTAATTGAAGGGGATTATGTTGGTATATGATATAACAAATGAGAAATCATTCGATAATATAAAAAATTGGATTCGAAATATCGAGGAACATGCATCATCTGATGTAGATCGAATGATTATCGGTAATAAATGCGATATTGAAGAAAGGAGACAGGTATCCCGAGAGCGTGGTGAACAGGTTAGTTGATATTGCTTTACTATAGTAGTTCTAATAATTTTGCTGAGCGTTTTCAACTGAAAGAGGAAACAGATAAGGAGGGATATGTTCACCTTGAGCAGTTAAGGTAGTGCTGTGCAGGAGAGCAGTTGTCATAAACATTCCTGCTAGGCCAATTATATTCTCATAGGAAAAGAATAAAACCGGAGTCGACGTAATAGCTGACTCACTGTTCTAAAGCTCATGTTTGTATTGCAGCTGGCTATAGAATACGGTACGAAATTTATGGAAACATCCGCCAAAACCAATATCAATGTTGAAGAGGCGTTTTTCACGTTAGCCCGTGATATAAAATTGAAAACAGAACGTGCATCACAGCAGAACACTACCCAAAATACTGGTCGAATAGCGGTCCACCAGACGCCGAGAAGAAATTCGTCACTATTTTCGGGTTGGAAGTGCTCACTTGTCTAGTAGGATGTTACTCTTTTATTTTTTGTTATCACTCCCACACCGTGACAAGACAATTAATTATTGTTTTATTTATTGATGCGGGTCTTTACAGTCTTTTGACGTAAAATGCCTTTTAAACCCACATTTATATTCTTCCAGATTATTGCACATTTTAGGAGTAGCAGTAGTCGTCATGAATTCCCAGTTATTTATATTTAAACCCTGAATATCTTTATATGGCGAGGTGGTTATTCTAGTTTACTCTCCTCTAGCATGCTTGAATCGCACAATGCGTTAAAAGTACATTTCCCGCATTTTTTGGTTTTCAACCTTTATCCATGCTTGAGCAACTTTTTATTGCCATTGCGTTTCCCTCTTTTCGGTCCTAAATAACTTCAAACTCATGTTTCAGAATAATTTCTTTTCAGAAATAGCAAGGAAAAACTGAGACTAAGTTAAAACAGAACATACTTTCGTAGTCTTACGGTGATTTCCTTCTATGAGTTATCGTTAGAACAATCCTGCGAGTTTAACTTTAAAAGATTATGGAAGTTTCACGGTAATCTACCCTTACAGCAGCCACTATTGCTAGTTAGATATTAGAATTTGACAATAGAACAGACTGTGAATTAACACTGAAGTCAGGACTTGGGTCGGTGTTGAAAATCGTGGTTGGAGTAATACCGGTAATCATAATATTGTACAATTATAATGACTACTGCATTTCATTACATATGATTGATTACATGCTGTATTTTATGTATAAACTTTACTTCTATATCATATGTACCTCGGAAGTCCAGTTAACATGGCGATTTTCCATTTTCATTTTAAAGCTTTTGACATTAAACAGCAGAAATCCACCCCACGGAATTCACTTAACTAACAGATTGGAATTATAATCCTGAATATGAATGAATTTAGAGCTTAGAAGACAGCGTAGAATGAAAGATGTATTGAGCAAGCAGTATGACCAAATGTCTTTGGTAACTACGAATAAGAAAACCAGTGTGGTTTCAAGTATTCATTCATATACTGATTGTACATTTCCAACTAGCCAATTGATGCTTTCAGTTTTTTACTGGGCAAACATATAGGTAGAAATCAACATATACACAAATATATAACATGGAAGCGAGGAAGCACTCCATGACATTTAAAAGTATGAACAATTAAGAAATACAAAGACGATCACCCGTGGCATATTAGAAGACATATTGCAAATAATACAAAACTATGCCCGTTGTGATCTCAGAGCGCAACCAACTAAAAGATTAACGGATTTCAATTTTTCTCTTCATGCACAAGAAGCGGAGACTTTTGTCTTTTCTGTTGTCATTGGTCCAGTAAAATAAGATACAAATGATTAGCCATGAAAAAATAAAACATCGAAAACCATGAAGCAGTTCGCTGTCTCATATAATGCAAGGAATTTTAATTTTTTTGTAACCCCTTCCACATTGCCAATACAGTGGAGGAATGTAGGACTAGGAAGCACCGCGATGAGTTTTACCGCAAAAAAGTTATCGGACAAAACATGTGATGGTGTACAAATTTAAACAATTCAAATGATCTAAAAAGCTCATAAAAATAAATAAAGCAGGGGGTATATCGTTGTTGCAATGAAGCGTGTGATCATACAAAGTATGAATGGAGAATATCATAGATCAGGTAGAAGCCAAGTCTTGGAGCTTCCAAAAATAGATATCACATGGTTGGAAAACTAGTCACATTTGTAACCCAATAATTCGGGCTAAATTTATATGCAGTCCAAATTACATCGGCAGGAGTTCTCAAAATGTGGAATCAGTTTAAGAGAAATCAAAAACCTCTAAAGTTCTTGAACTCTCCCAAATTTTGTACCTTACTTACAGGATCCAAAGAGAGAAACGTCTGGCGCTCCTCATTCAAATTACCAAGAAAATAATACAGCAAGGCAGATTTGAAACAGACGGACTAGTACAACTACAGAGACAGGCTTTCTTCTGGGATAATGTCCCCAAAAGTCTAAAGCAATAATCACTGTTCAATTCTTTCACTGACCAGAACGCGGCAAAATACTAAAGATAGTACAGCATCTTAAAGCTTTAAAAAGATATCAAAATGAACAGATGGAAGCATTTATCAAGTCGCTGCCTGCTGTATGATGTATTCATCATTCCTGTGGTTCTTTACCTAGCCGTCGTAGCCGCACTGAAATAAAATTTTTTCTGATTTATGAATAGCTTTGAACACAGTGCAAAAAGGGAATTTGATACAGTTGCCAGTAATGAAACCAACGTCTTTCATAATTTCGTTCAAGGGCTTCCGAAACTCGATGACGTGCTTCCATTGATTGAAAGGATACACCAACGCGCAGCAATGATTCATTCTCTTCTACGGTAAGCATCATATCCATTTCTATTTGATTTCCTAACACGCTTGCTCGCTAAAAACAAAATGAAAAAGCTACAATGTAAAGTAATATAATGCGGTAGCTGATAGGCTTTATTTTATTGCAAAACACATTGATGTGTACCCATAACGAAAAAAATATGTAACGCAGCAACTAACTGACTTCTCGGAATTGAAAAGGAAAAGTACCTGATTTTCAGCATGAAATTCGGTGAGGTTTTGAGTAACAAGTGTAGCACGTAGTAATTTTGCCAGTAGTTCGGGTGTTATGAAATTCGATTCAATATTTAGAACACGTAGTGATGGGGACGTTTCTAACAATTCAACTAGACCCTAGAAAGTAATTTATAGACACAAAACCACGCCATTCTTTTACTTTAAAAGTAAACTGAAAGATGGATTGTAATAAATTCGAGATTCGAAAACGCTGATCAATAATGTATACATTAAAAAGTTATCGTTGGACAATGCTCTCATTTACTGATCGTCTCAAGTTGCTAGTAGGCTGACACACATTACAAAGTAAAAAGCATGAATATTGGAGGAAAATTAGTCACTTACTCTAGCTTCTTGATCAGAAATAGCGGTATTCGCCAACGATAGCTTTTTAATGTGTTTGCTAGCACAGGATGCTTTAATGAGGGCCTTGATACGCTCTTTTGATATTCGCTTCATATTGTTGATATTTACTTCAGTAACCACCTCATCGTCTGCTTCAAGTTTTCTGCAATTCGAAATCCAGGTCTTATATGTGAACTCATAAGTAAAAATTTCAAATTAATGTTTATATTATAAAGACTTCAAATATCTTAAATGCTAAAGAACCGAGTTACGTAAACATACTTGATGCAATCGTCTACATCAGTATCATTTTCTGGCTCTTCCGGAAGAATCTTCGCTTCGGAAGCCCTAATAATACCATTAAACGTAGTTCCTGTTGTTTCATCCTGACTTTTACCCTATAACAAGAGCAAGAAGGTAGTATCATTTTTCATTATGGAGATAATGTCCAGTTTCATTTAAAGAAGCTATTGCGAAGAAAAAAAAACCACGGGAAGACAGCATAAAAACAAAAAAATTGGCTTCCAGACACAAGTTCTTATGAACGGTACTTTCCCATTTTTTGATAAATACAACCTTCATAAGTAATACAAGTACTACTTATGAAGGTTGTATTTACATAACAAAAAAAGATTCCGTGTCCCTTGTTAGCATAACTCATGTCCACGAAATGCTTGATTGAAAAAACGTCAATAGCTTAGAAAGGTTTCCTTTAAAGATCGAAACTTTACAAAATAAAAGTAGCAAAATTATTCTAGAAAACCGAAGAACTAAACACATCCATTAGTAGGTCCATATTAAGAACATGGACTGAGAATTTCAGTTATGAAAATACCTTACTGCTGAATTCCATTGATAAATATGATCAATTGCAACTTACAGCTTTGCTTAATATTTTGCTCATAAGTTCTGCATGAACATGGAGCAATGGAAAGTTCCTAAGCCATTATAACTTTAGATTATGTATAACTGATATACTTGACAATAATAATGGCATAAAAAACCTTTAATGCATTGTAGTATTGAGATTGGTTGAGCAAGTTGTGCATTCCAAGAATTCCAGCTAAATCAACGAGATCTTTTTCTGGTGCCTCCTGCAGTGCTCCATTCAAATCTTCCTCGTCATCATCCAGATCCAATTCTATTGGCATTTCCATTTCACCAGACTTCTTATCGCTATCCTCTTTCGGTTCATAAATTTTTCCTACAACAAAAATAAAATTTCAATCCACTTCCACAGTAATGACTTCCTAGCGGAAAAGAAAACCGACTTTGAGCTAAGCTTCAAAATCATTGAATTTGCCGACATAGAGCGGGAGAGCAGGAGTTGTGTAGTCAGCAAAACCTTTTTTAAAAAAATTAGAATCGATATTTTTTTTCACTGCCGGTCAGAACTACAAACATCCTTTCAGTAACTGTCTTTTAAAATGTTCGCGAGCAACTGCCCACCAACTTCTTAAATTCAAATAGAACTATACAATCATCTTGTTTAGTTTATTTCAGTAACTAACCTCGTTTAATTCCTGGGCTAAAGGGGACCCATTCCTCCCAGTCTTCTTCTTGTTTTGCGCTCTCTTCGAGGAACAGCAACAGTTTATCCCTTTGGTAAGGGCCTGTTGGTTGTTTGCTAGTTTGGTTCCGACATCGTTGTGATGGTGGTAGTAAGGAATTCTAAAAAAGTAATTTCAAAAAATACAAATGCACTTTGAACAAGCTTACATGTTGTCAGCAAGAAAGGTGCCTACGGTCACACAGTTAAATAATACAAACAACTAAAATATGCAACAGGAAAATTTACAAGCCACTAAAGCTTGTTAGTATAACAGTAATTTATATGTACAAAGTATGCCGGCTCCGGCAGCCTCTCTTTCAGATAATCGAGGAAATGAATTAAACAAACGACAGCTTACATCAGGATCAAAGTCACTGTTGAGATCTTCCAGTTCTTCGGGCGATAATTTAGAGAGTAGCCCTTCTAGATCAGCATCATCTAAATCCCGCAGCTCCTTGCCAAAGATTTTTGGTGCGGCAGTTCCAACTTTCGTACGAGCTGCTGGTGCAATTATTCTAGTTTCTTCCGAATAATAGCTGTAAATATTTAAAAATATAACATAATAAAAGAAGTACGGATAAACGGCTGTCTAGTGCACAATCCAGCATCAGTATAATAGGGGAAGAGGGGGTGCACACATGTTAAGGAAAATAATATTGAATTTTCCCGAATATATAAAAAATGAAAAAGAAATAAAACAATGAAATGCGCCAAGAACCGCAATTTCGTTTTATCGTTGGAGTCTTGAAATATAATTGAAAAAGTATCCTTTAATTTTCAATGGAAATTTGAAACCTTTACGAAAGAACTTACTTGCTGTTACCGCTCATTTTTTCGTCCTTAAGAGGTGCAGGAACGCAATGAAGCTATTCCACGCAGATCACGAAAGCCAGAGTAACCTGCAAATTTGAAGCAGTTAAAACTTACAATGTTAAAAATAGACGCAAAGAACGAACAATGGCCATGTAAAATAACAACATCACCATCTAAGCAATACTCACGTTTGCAAGACCTACTGCACCCTGTGTTTCAGTAATGCACGAATCAAATTGTGAGAATACACTGATCGATCGACATGGTCAAATATAGAACACACCTCACACGCACAATTGCACTCACCCTACATGCAACCTTGTGACAGCAAAATTTTGAACGAAGGCCGAAAGAGAGGGAGAGAGAGGAAAATGGAAAAGGAGTACGCGGCCTTGTGCTGTTTGCTTTATAGAAAAAGCCACCGAACTGGGTATTAATGAGCCCTTCTATAGTTCACAGTGAAGCAGAACAAGAAGGCCAGCAAAATCTAAAACAAACGATGCTGTGAAGACAGACAAAACTCACCACCACCAGTCAAGGCCCATATCTGGAGAGCACACATTCTAAGGCCTGCAAAAATAGTCACACTAAAATGACCACCAACATACTACTAATCAATAGTGCAGCTAATTCCGCAAACACTATAACTCGATTAACGCTACCAGTAGTGATGCTGCTATCACCACTGCATCTCCACGTTCTACAACGGTCTAACAACATAACAACATCATCTTCCTCTTGTTAGAGCGAGTTTCGACGAGGAATTGAAGTAGAGATTTGGCACACAGCCAATCTGCGAGGTGCAGCGCGACATCTGATGTGTGGTGTGATGTTTTGCGTGTGCTGCAGCAAACATGCATTTCTTTGCAGTGAAGAAATTGGACGAGGGCATGAACCGTGTACCTCAATAGTTGTATAGGTGTGAAGTGAAGCAGTTCCACTAAGCACTGATATAATTCCCAGGTGCAGCAGCTTCCAGTTATTTTTTCTTGTCCTTTCACATCCCGGGGAAGTGCTTGAATGACTAATTTGTAACAAATTTATCAAAAATAGTTATCAGCATTTCTATGACAGTTACGCAGTGATCTCAGCTACTCTGCAGAAATGGGTAACCGTTGAGATTTGCCTTATCTTCTCCCATCGATTTCGTGTGAATTAATAAATAGTGGAGAGATAAAAGAGATTTGCCGCACTGATGTGTGCGAGGCCATCTTTATCTGCCGACCGGTACTTGCTATAACCGGATTAGTAAATGGGGAATGTGCTTCATCTATCTTTACAATCATTCCACTAATAAGTTGAAATGATCTTAGTCGGAAAAAAAGTTCACAATTCAGTTCTGCTCGTCATCTTAATAAGTTAGCTAGAGAAAAAGCACAAATGGTGTTATTACAAAATTTGACGAGCTAGCTTGTCGATGCTTATTTTTTAATTTCTGGAACTTCCTCGAACTTTTTTAGACTATAAAATTATTAGCGCTATCAAACCAACAATATTTTTTATTGGTTTCTAAATGTTAAATATTACATTGCTACTTTTTTATTAAATGATATTTTAGGTGACCATTGATTTATTGATGACAGTTCAACCATTCCTTTGCTTTCATATGTCATTTCGGAAGTTAATTCAGCCAATTGATTCACTTAATTTGCGTAAGTAATGTTGATGTATTACTGAGGCGCTTTTGTCTTGATGTTTTCATCCATAAAAAACTCTTCCCAATTTACATTTCCTTGTTTGAATTTCACTGAATGCAAGTGTAAATGCTAATGTAAACATTTCATCGTTTTATTTATGCTTCATTTCCATTAGCGATTTGTGTTTAAAATGTGCCAGAATTACTCATCGAGCTATTACAGTCGTAAGGTCACCTTGGTCATTTTTGAATTTCCATACAGTAATAAGAAATCAGGACGATTTTATTCACTAAAATAATTCTCTACGGAAGTATTGAAGTGGAAAAATTACTCTGATCTCTCTCTATCACTGAAGAACATGTGATCCTAAATATGCTGATTGTACTGATTGCACTACCACTTCATACGTCGCAGCTTCCGTCATTTTCGTCACATTGTTGCATCGTAACTCACATTTTATTGATATAAATTTTTTGATTATTTTTTGCTTTTCTATGAAATGAAACTTGTGTAGGCCTTACTGAGCTCATATAATTATATTTCTTTACAAACTACCATTTTCAAAAATTTATGGGACATTTATGGTGTCGCAGTAATTCGAATTTAGTAATTGCAAAGAATGTTTCAAAAATTCTCTGTAAATTCTTTTAAATCAGCGGAAGAAAGTAAAATGTCAAAAGAGAACTGTAAAATGAATCGACCTTGAAATGTTAATTAACCCAGAATGTAGGATTTTGAATGTTATCCGGGAAGAAAGGTGAGAGGCATATTTTTTCAGAAGGCAAGTAAGAGATCGATCATTTTTCTTGTGCCATTTAATGTTACGGATGAAGTGAACCAGGCCGACCGCTCCATCAAATTCATTTAATTCCGTTGGCAGGAAAAAAAAATTTTTCTTATCGATTTAATTACTTGACGTGTGCAGAAGAAATCGTGAGAACATTGTAGAAATGTTGTATTTAAGTTTATTCTAAAATGAATTGTGCGATTTCTAACAACTAGCGGGTAGTTTAATCTGACGATATCTGCAGGTCTTAATTATCTGTTATTTCTTGTGAACAGCTGAGCTATAGCTAAAGATGTCGTAAATAAATTTGATATTCTACTAGCATATCATATTTCTCATCTGTCCTTCACATGTTGTATAACATACTATCACATGTCTTCCAGATATATCAGGCGAGAAAGAATTCTCTAAGAGAATGTAAAAGAAGTGGTTGTGAGTGGACGTTTTGTTTTGTTGTGTGACACAGTTGACTTGGTTGATATTAAGGAATACTACTACTACATCAATGGCAGTCGAAAGAAAGTATTTGACAGAAAGAAAGAAGACATCGATCAAATTTAGAAATGTGACGATTTTTCATTCACTATTATGGAGCATGTTTATCACGAAAGATCTAAATAAATCGCTTTTCAATTTGAAAGAGCTTTCGGGAAAATAATATTTAATTAAAACTTGTCTTTTCAAAATTGACCGGAGATACAGCTCATCTGTGTGAAACGGAAACCGGATGGAAGATGAATGTATGAGTGCATTCATCCATCAGATACTGCTAGAAGAAAGTTAAAAACAAAAAAAAAACCATCAAGTATAATTTAGCTGTTATGATGATGTTAGCACACATGTACCGAATTCCTAGCAGTATAATGTGCTTTTATTTTTTCATCGACAGTTATTGATTGAAAGAGGCGTAACAATCTTATTTAAACTATCCGGAATTTCGAAATTCACCAGTGAAAGTTGAATATTCCAATGTTTGAAATATACGATATCATATTTTGATTACTTTAAAATTGTTTAACTAGGAGTGCTGGAACATTCAGCCAGCTAAATGTAAATTAAAAAGTTCATCTATAACCCTACTGGCTAGTAGTTATGCAATAAGAGCCAGTGGCTATTATAAGAGGAAATTGAATATGCAAAGTAAGCAGTGGACAAATCGATCAGGAAGACTAGCAGAGGGGAGGGAGAGGGAGGAATAGGATGGATGGATGGATGATGGATGAGATGAATGAATGGAATTGCCCATTGATGCTTGTTTCTTCCATAAGTCCAAGCTGTTCATTTATTCATTTCCACAATTCCTATCTCTCCTCTCATTTCATTTCTGAGATACTTTCCTTCGGTTAATTTAATTTTTAACGAATTTCAATAAATCTTTTCTAAACATATCCTTCCTTTGTATTTAAACTAAGGCGTTAGAAATGAATTGAATTTTAACGATTATATCACTTACTGATTACGACCAACTTTTCAGAGCTTAGATAATTTAGACAAAATTATCAATTATGAACTTCGAGATAGATTTGTCAGTTTACAAATTAAATAGGCTTATGCTATCAGTGCATCATCATCTTATCTCTATCATTATCACTATCTTTCGTTTACTTATATCATTTCTTTACGTTTTAAATGAATGAATGAGAGAGAGAGAGAGAGAGTGGCGTAGATTTAATGTATGCACGAAAGATAGTGTTGTTGAAAGTGTTTGATGGCTAAAGTGGATGAATGAAGAAGGCTCACTGATAACTATATGATTTGTAATGTAATTAATCACTGGAAGATTAATTAGTCAGCAATAGTGCGCTTCATATTATTTTCAAAAAAAAAGTTCTATCGTTTTTTTTTCTAATTAAAACATCAAAATATAATATTCTTTCCTGCGCTCTCTCATCATATCAATTAGAAGTAGTGGGACCGTTGAATACAGTAAGATAAAAATGAAGAAAATCCCGCGACACTGAATTAACTGAGTCCACTGAAATTAACAAAGGTTGACATATAGTTTAAAGAATTTTACAGCCCAGTTGACGTGATCCGGTACGAAATGGTGCCACCTCTGTGATACACACACACACATACATATGACAGGGACAAATATTACGTGTTAGTTAGTAGTGAAAAATTATGCCTTTAATGTGAAATTATTAAGAGAGAGAGAGAAAGAGAGAAAGATGTATTTCAATTTTAATAAAATAAATTGTGTAGAGTGAGTAATAATTCATTGCTTAGTTGATATCTGCCAACATCAGTAGGGGTGAGACTGAGAGATTGAGATTGAGGAGAGATAGATGGTGGTCGGTGATGATTGAGATGGATTTGTTTATTTTGCAGAAGAGAAAGGATAGCTAGCATTTTACACTTTTTCATGTTGCAAAATAAAATTTCATTTTCCGGGACCATTTCCTTCACTCTTTCAGCCTTGACCCTATCCATTCGTCATTAAAACCTTTTCCATCAGTAACATTGCCGATCTTCTTTTATGCTTTCAGCATTTAATTGTTCGCTCAACCATTGAATTCAACAAAGGTTTGATTAAAAAGAAATAATTGCTTAGAACTGGTTTTGAGTAAGATCTCTCAATTAGCTAATTCCACTAATTTCCATCGTGAAATACTTTATGTAAGTGTATTGCTCTTAAAATTAAAAATTGAACTTTTGTTACGAACTGAATGAAAGGTTAGCGTTTTTCGATCGTTCATTTAACAACAATGACTTTCTGAAATGTTTTCCTTTTACACTTTGTTAATTAATGAACAGCTCTGACTTTGCTGTGACATTATCGAAACTGTTTCCTCAATGATAATTTAAACTTTCAAACTTCCCCGTTGTAGATATTGCATTCTGACATTCCTTTTGAATAATTTATTTCAAAAGCGTACTGAAATCGCGGACCTCTCAATTTCACTAAATGAATCCAAATGGCATCACTTCTTGTTCAAATTTTGTTTTACTTGAAATTTTCTTGGAATTGAAATGGTTACTTTCTTTTATCACTTTTATCACTGTGTTCACCGGAAGTGTGCTGTTGAGACTTGTGCTCTGGAAATGAGTGTAATTGAGATGATATCAGTTTTCGTGGACTAATTGGCTTCAATTTGAATTCAGCAAAATTAATTTCTTTCATCTTCAAAACTAATTTATCATTTATCTTACGTCTCTCTTTATTTGCCAATAAATTGTTAAAATAAGCCTTTGTTTCGGGGATGAAATGTAAAGATTACAACATCTTCATTCATTCATTTAGTTAGAAATTTCAATAGAGAAAACTGAGAATTCAATGAAATATTTGAGAAAGTTTCATGTGCAGTACAGTATGCATGTTGTTAAACATATCTGATGGCGGTAATGTTGCACCGCCCAAATGTACCTTAGACGTATGCCTACACAGCTGATGATGCACAAACAAATAATATCATTCTTATCACTCTTTGTGAAAGTGTAGACAGCCTATTACTATCCCTTTAACAGTATTTGTTGACCATTTGCGCACTTTCTACTACATTCCCCGCAATAACGAATTGTTGATGTAATAATAATGATATTATTAAAAGAAAGGGATGTGTGGGAGGAAGAAGAACGATTGAAAACAATTTCAATAGATTTTCTTGAAATATTTCAGATAAGTTTTATTTTTTATTTACAGATGTCATATGCAACGGAAACGAATTCATGAAATTTCGATTTAACGACAAAGAATTGAAGCATTCGCGAAATAAGAACGACTGTAATTGTTTGATTGCGATCTAAGATTTGCCATATTAATTTGTTCTTCCACTGTCTTATTTCTCTTACTCGGTGAACTCTCTTTTATGGAGTTCCGGTAGAGTCACTGTGCTAAAAAAAAGTGATCAAGTAGTGATCCTTCATGAGGTACAATGATGTATATTAAAGAAGTGAAAGGATCAAAAGAAAGCTATACCCTCCCAGAACTCTCATAAAATATGATCGTTATTATGATGTACACTAGTTGATGAAAGAAGTGCATCACGAAATTGGTCATCGGAGTGGTCAACATTACTTTTATCGGTACCGTGATTTGTCTAACTGATATTTTATTCGATACCTGTATCCGTACCCGCAACAATTCGGTAACTGCTAATGCCGTCCTTCACACACTGTCATTCTTACTTGACCTAGAACTCCCCCGCCCCTTCTTTCTCCCAATACACTCCTTTGACACATCTCACCATCTCATCCACATCGACAGTTTGTTCTCAAATTTAATTCCCATTACCAACTGCTCCGACCATTACTTCAATCGTCATCGCGATCATCATTCTCTTCTACCACTACTTTTATCATTGATACTATCTGTGCCTCATCCCTGTCGTCCTTTTAAAACAATTCAGATTTGGATAAACTCATCTGAATCTTCCGAACTATTTACTTAATTATCCAAGATGTCAGTATTACCGCCAGAATTGGATTTGTGCGAAGATGCACGATCCAGATTCACGCATACCAAAGCACTATTTGAACACTTAGAGCGTGGTGAACAAACACCTTACTACTTTTCGCCTCGGATATCTCGTCCACCTCCTCCACCCTTACCACCAAAGCCAAGCGTTCAATGTCCAACATCACCCTTATCACAGGTTAGTACTTTTTCGCCATCACAAACAATTCTTCTTATTGATAAACGCATTTAGCGGCAATTTATGGTTAATTACATGTTGGGTTTTGCTTTTCAATGTGTTCAAAATGAGTTAAATCAAAATTTCATTGTTAAATATTAATGTTATTTTCAACACTGTCGGCACTTTGCACTGATAGTCACAGATGTAATGAATTTTAACTGGTGGAAATTGTTTTTTTTTCTATTTGTCAAAAAGTTTTCATTTATCACTTCAATAAATTGCTAATGATAGGATCACACGTAATGTATGACCTATTTCCCTCAGTTATGTCAATTGTAACAAAGCGATAAATAAATAAATGTGAGGGAGGACTTTGATCGAAGGAATTAAAGATCAATTCTTTTCTGTATACTGAATTATTCCCATTATTCAGGATCATTCCTCTTCCGTTCTGAATATATCACATCTTCTTGCTCTTTGTTCCGGGGTGAGGAGAGGAAAAAAAAGAGGTTTTCATTTTTCTGGTTATTTCCGCTCAATTCTTTCCCTCATTTCTTCGTTAACGAAATGAAATATTCATAAAACTCTGTATAGAGATAGGTACGGTTCATCTTTATTTCTCCCTGACAAACTATCTTACACTAATCGCTTCCTCATTAATACTTCAGAATTAGCTTATTCAATGCTTCCTACTAATAAAACACTATTCTAATTTCAAAATTCATTATCAATAAAGAAGCTCTCAAAAACTTTGCAAACAAAATTTTTCAATGATAAGCGTAAATGGCTACTAAAAATGCGCAAATGTCGGTGATCCATGCGAAAAGAAGGACATTCTTGTTTTTTTTTTTTGAAAATTATTTAAAATATCCAATGAAAAGCCGCCAGTTAATTTGTATTTGAAATAAACGAGTGAAATTTATCCTTTTAAATCTTTCTAAGGAACGGATGCATTGTTGTGGCGGAGATTGATTGATGGAGTGAAGTTTTTGATTAGCTTCACAGCAGTTCTTTCACTTCCAGGCAACTACTGCTTACTACTACTATTCCCAGTAGGAATATGCAGTCGAATGCCACCCTCTCTTTCCTACTTTTTATTCATTCATATAAAAACTACTAACTATATTCTCCACAGCACCACACAACGTCCTCTCTTCTCCTCCACTAAGTGCTGCTACATTTAAGCATTGGCTGTTAGCTGACCCATTAATACTTTCATCATTGCTTTCAGCTTCACTTATGATGTCATAATCTATCTGATCACACGCATTTTGCTTCACATCATTTCACACTGCTTCTTTGAAAAATGAATGTGACTGTTATATAAAGCAGAAGCTATGATTGCTACTATTACCTTTGAACTAATTGCAATAATCACCTCTATTAATCTCATTTTATTTAGGGATAAATTTCAGGTAACGCGTAACTTTTCGGAATTAGTATCTGATTTGGATCGGTTATCTGCAACGCATTCCACTCTTGCCACACCACGAATTAACGGGGTTGACTCGTTGAGGTAATCAGACGGTCTATCTCTCTCTCTCTCTCTTCTTCCCTTATTAACCTATCATTTATTTTTTTCCTAAAAATTATCCTTTCATCTCTCTCATTTATAATTTGCTCCATCTTTAAATACTGCTTTGCAGTTCCACATTGGATTCAATGTCTACCAAAAAGGTTAATTATGAACCGTACTGGCGTGACCCTTCATTCTATAAACGACGATTTGGTGGTCTGGAAAGTCTCTCCATGAATGGGGCATGTGATAGTGACAGCGTTGAAAACGCTGATACAATTAGCGGAATAATACAAGATGAAAGTGATGATAAGGTGAAAAGATAACTGTTAATTTTTTTTTAAAAAACTGTTCGATAAACATATCGAATGAAATGAATCGCTTTGTTAATTTTCCATTGACAAATTCAATCTATTTGTCTGTCAAAATTTCAATTTTCAGAAGAATTCTTTCATTTCATTAGGCTTTGCCAATCATTCAGATGCTTAAGCTGGCAGAAATCAGCTAACGCTTGCTTTGCTAGTTGCAGTTGATCTATGAGATGAAAATAAAAAAAAAATTCACAGTTGTTCTTTAGTAGCTGGTCATGCATTATTTTTTAATGTCTTTCGAAATTTGACCCATTTAAGTTAACACTATAGTTTCTCAATTGAAAAAATAGAAACTTAAACCTGCCAATCTCATTCACAAAAAATTTTCTTCTTAAACTTAAATACCACGAGGATGTTTATCCGTGTTTATTTTCACTTTATGGATGATTCGATGAATACTTGTTGACCTGTACTGTGGTAAATACTTTATAGGAATCGTCAGTGAAGCACACAACATATGCGTTAGTGAAAAGCCGTAAGCCGGAAAATGATGATGATAGTCAGCTGCAGGAAATTGTTGCTGAGGTTAGGAATGAAGTTGGCTTTAATGCGCTTTTGGAAGAATGCTCGTCTGGAACGAAGAATGATTCAAATGGCGATTTACCGGATGTTGCAGAGGTGATACGAGGGCTTTCACCTGAATTCGATGTTGCAGGACGAAAAGTCTCCTTCAGTACCGCTCCGATTAAGGCTCGCGTTTTTATTTGAAGATAATCAAATCTAACTTCTAAGTGAAAAAGTCTCCTTCGATGAAAGAGAATAAAAGCTGGGAATGAGCTGGAAGCGATTATAATCTTTCAGGTCTTCTCAACGCATAGTGTTATGGATTATGACCGCCGAAATGATGAGATTGATCCCGTAGCTTCATGCGCTGAATACGAACTTGAACGACGTCTCGATAAAATGCAAATATTTGATGTGCATCTAAAGAAAGGCACTGAAGGACTAGGAGTATGACTTACTGCTGTTGATAACCTTTTTCAGATTTAGATTTTCTCTTCTTTATACTAAGTTAATTGGTAAATTTGTGAGAGTTTTTTTTTATGCAGGTGTCGATTATCGGCATGGGAGTAGGCGCTGATTCAGGTCTCGAAAAATTGGGAATATTCGTAAAGAGTATAACACCTGGTGGAGCAGTTCATCGTAATGGCCAAATTCGGGTTTGCGATCAGATTGTAAATGTTGACGGAGTCAGTTTGGTAGGTGTAAGCCAGATCTTTGCTGCTGAAACTCTACGAGCTACCGGAAGTGAGGTTAGCAATTCTTCATACTTTGTTCTATTCTCTAATTGTTTGCTGTTTTAATAAATGCTTCTGGAATGAATATTGTTTCAGGTAGTTTTTACAATAGGTCGGGAGGAGAATTTGGAGGAGAGCGAAGTTGCACAGCTCATTAGGCAATCATTGGAGGCAGATCGATTCCGAGAAGCAGAAGAGTTGGAAGAGGATGAGGCTGATAGCGATGATAGCGAGGAAACGACAATGTTGAAGGAAGAACGGAAAATTAAAGTATCCATTTCTGGTATTTGCATACCATGTTGATAATGTAATTTTGATAGTGTACTACTGTAAAGCTATCAAAATTATTTCCTTTCATATTATGAGGTATTTAATACTACAGAAACGCATCGCTGATCTTGAAGCGGAGCTTAGTGAATCACAGAAAAAAGCCGACCAGATGAAAGAGATCCTGGAAAGTTCTAGGGCTCATTATGCCATGCTTGAAAGTAAATATGAGCAAGCAAATCAGCTTCTACGAAGTTACCAGGAGAGGTTAGTTATGTTGGATTTAACCGCTCGTCAATTTGATATTAATGTATGAAACTTTATCTGTTGTTACTAAGTGTATCACACGCGCTAAGATTTTAAATAAAAAAGTTGGTTATGAGATTGGTAGGCGAAAGAGCGGTGTAAAAAAAACATACGAGAAATTTCGCGTGACGTATAATATAGCTTGTAAGTAAGCTTAAGAAATTTAAGCTTATTTTCAGAAAGCTTTAGCAACATCACCCAATGTATGATAGTTATTGGACGATATTTTCACCCTTTACTTATTGCATTTTAATTTATAGAGAAAAAGAACTACTTGAACGTGAAGAAGCGCATGTGGATCAGTTGCGCCAGAAGGATGCCCATTATAGTGCTCTAGTAAGCCAACTGAAGGAACGTATTGAAGAATTGGAAAGAAGGCTGGATGAGATGGCACAGAGGTATATCCATGTCTTTCTTAAATACTCTTCCTTTTTAATTATTTCGATGG
Organism: Litomosoides brasiliensis; assembly: GCA_013365375.1. Taxonomy (NCBI): domain Eukaryota; kingdom Metazoa; phylum Nematoda; class Chromadorea; order Rhabditida; family Onchocercidae; genus Litomosoides; species Litomosoides brasiliensis. Next base: position 138,298 of record JABVXW010000070.1, on the reverse strand, counting down.
AATTATCCATTGGTCAGGACAGATTATAAAAAGTATACGTATAGTATACGTATAAAAAGTATACGTATACATAAGTATGCAAGTTGATAACTGTTTGTCTCATATTTCATATGTAAGTGAATTTCAGACATACGACTGTAATGGAAGGTGAACTATCGGAGCTGAAAGAGCAGTTAGCAGCTCGAGATGTTAGTCCTGCTTTAGCCTACAAACCTACCTGTCCAATGGATCATGAGTCAACAAAGGCTTCGAAAATTCTTGCTATCAAGACATCCAGTTTGGTATGTTCCTTCTTTCATTGCGTAGGGTGTAAGATGTCCTATTTTAATGGCGGTTGATTTCATAGGGAAATTTGATATTTGTTCAACGTCACATGACGTCTCACATTTCACATTTGCAAAATTTTAGCCTGGTAAGTCAGCGTCAACATCAGCATATCGTCGTGTTCCTGGTACAGAGAGCGCTTGTGAAAGCGCTGCTGATGATGCGTCTGATGAGCAGAAATCATCACGTGACAGCCCGATACCACGAATTTCGGAACCAGCTAGTCCAGCTGTGCTTCACAAATTCGCTCATCGCAGAATATTATTCCCGTTAAGGAGACGCTATGTTACAAGTAATTAAATATTTTTCATCAAATATTAAGTTAAAATATGAATTAGCAAATATTTTTGATTTTAATGTTTGAAAACAGGGAGTATTATTTTCCTTAATGTAAACTTTCGACAAGCTAGTTGTTCAAACTTGATATTAATTTTAATGAAATTAGTTAAAAATGAATAAAATGATGGCAAATATGGGAAAGAATGTTGTGCACTTTCATTTGTCTAACATTAAATCAAAGTTATAGTTTCAGCAGAGCACGAATTCTGGCGTGATACATTTCAATCCATTCAGGTAATTTGCAACTGTGTTTGTTATAATAATCAAAGTGCTGTAATTGAGCTGTAAGTAAAGTGGCGAGGAGAATTTTCCTTGTCATGTATTGTTTCAAATGGTACAGCAGAAAGATAATTTACCTGTTTAATAAAAAGTTACACTCTTGAAAAGGTGAAAGAGATGATTCCTTCACGACAACATTATCAACTATTAACCTTGGCACTACATAAGTGCTTGTCCTACAAAATAGCTTCGAGATTTTTGTGAAGGAAAAGAGTTGGGTTGGTTTTACTGAACTGGAAGGTTGTGATGGTAAATGGAAAAAGTGAAGTGAAGGCAATACACAACCAAATTTGATAAATGTAAATACCATTAAGGGGCTCCAGGTGCTACACTGGACATGCGATGATGTTTGTCAGCTGTTGATTCAAATGGGTTTGGACAAGTACATTCCTGAATTCACCGTTAATCAAATCAATGGTACCAAGTTTCTGGACTTGGATGGGAATAAATTGAAGGTAATGCTAATTGATGTTTCTGTTGAGGTAACTAAATTTTGTCGGCTAAAAGAAAAAGAACATTTATAGTAGCTATTTCAACGGGAAATATGCAATGTTCCGATTTCATCGCCTTATTCTACTCAAATTAAACTTTATATGAGCATAGAAAAGTATTCATAATCAACTGGGCTGTTAAGTTGTGAAATATCTCTCTAAGCATTTTAACCGTAATATGAAGTATGGCTAAAAGTCTGAATAATATAAAATACTTTTATTCCATTTCATATGATCTTGACAGATTGATTTCCTTTCCTTTGACACTAACGGGAGATGTCGTCCAGGTAGTATAAAAGAGAGAAGATGAATTTATCAGCAATGTGGAACTGTCGCCATTCAATTCGGTGATCATTCATCACCTTCGTAGAAATGGTCTCTACCAAAATTCACTACTTTATCATTTCATCTTCTCATTTTATTTTATCATTTCCATCTTTTCATTTTACATTCTCGAAATTCCGTCCTTATTTCATGCCTTCTGGTATTTTTTGAAATCTGTTACAAAATTTCATTGTATTTTCCGAAATCTTTCCTGCAAACATTTCGACGAATCAATTACTTGTCTATTAAATTAATTACTCATCTCTGCAATGAAAAGAATTAGAACGACCACTTTCGTAGTGTTAAATTTGTCTGAAATTGATCTCGGAGAAGATGAATTAGGGAAAAATGATAATTCCGTACTTTGAAGTTGAGAAACCCTAGTGTAAGATGTGTGATAAATTTCAATTTACAAAAATGTAAAAAATTACGCATGCGTCGGTGATATTTAGTAGTGTTAATTTTAATCTTGACAGGTGATATCTTGTTTGTAACTTCTATTAATCATTCTAAAAATGTACGGTCAATTAAAAATTCTCTCTCTTTCATCACTTGATGAAATTTACACTCCCAACACCTTCGCACACTTCTTTTCTTTATTTATACAAAAAAACTTCCGAGAAAGATTGTTTCCTGTGTACTGAAATTAGAAACTATAAATTGGTTTCAAAAATAATTTCATTAATACGGCTAGAACATTAATTGCAGGATTAAAAGTTCATTTAAATTAAACATACATTAGAATTCATTAAAGGAATTTGTTGAACATTTTTTAAGTTACAATTCTCTGTATGAGTTATAAGCAAATTGCATTATTCTTCTATTCCTACTGTCAAATTATCAAACTCATTTGAGCATGATAATATCTTAAAGTTTCCCGAGTAACTCAATGTTTTAAATTATTTTCACTGATCTAACATAAAAGTTAATATGAAAAAAAAAGATGTGATAAAAAAAAACGTGATGATGATGATAAAAAACGTGATGATGATGATAAAAAACGTGATGATGATGATGAAAAAAACCCAATTATCAGATTGATATCACTTCCATTGTTTTCTTACGCAACGATTTCCTCTGTGTCTTTGAAACGAAACAGAGTGAGCGATCGTTATTTGATTGATAAGTAAGGAAAGGAGAAAGTAATGAGAGTTGGGATTTTCCAATGAAATACATTCATGCAAACTATGCATTGTTTGATGTGAACTTGGAAGATTCGATTTTCATTGCTGTAACAAAATTTCCCGTGCAATATTTTATTCCTTTTTAGGCAATGGGAATTCAGAATCATTCCGATCGTGCTGTAATCAAGAAAAAGATCAAAGCTATTAAATCGAAAATCGAACGTGAGCGGAAACAGCTAGAGAAGGAAAGTAGGTTAAGGACAGTTGCACCAGTACATTGATTTAAGAAAGTGTAATAATAGCACAAGATCTTCTAGTGACGTGAACCTTTCTTTCATCTCTCTCCTGAAAATAGGCTTGAGGAAAGTATTGCCTCAATATATTGCATATCATACTTTGATCTGTCTGTATTTTATTGCGAGCATTCAGGCTCATTTATTTCATTTTATTTCAATGATTATTTATTGTATCACTAAATTGCGATTTAGACGATTTGTGGGAAGAAAATTAGTGAGCAAGCAGGCTGTGCCTTCTTTACCAACGGGAAGTCTTTAAAACGTTCTTTTTTTTTAAATTAATCCTAAGAAAGAAAGAAAGAAGGGTAGTTGATGTTATCATTGTTCTTCCTACATCATTAATTTAGTTGGTGTAATGCGACCAAATCCTTCTTTCTTCGTTCATCTCTCCGTGTGCTGCACCTGTTGTTACAGAAATTGATGGGACCTCTCAACGGTAAAGCGTTCTTGTTTGAATCTATCAAATGTATTATGTCATAATTTTTAATTTATAGGACAAATTAAATTTAAAATTAAGAAGACATAACACATCTATAGAGATAGATGGAAGAAGTGAAGCGATCGAGACGAGAAGATCTAATGCCATTTTCATAGGTATCACATTTGTTATTTTCATATTGAGCCTTATTCTTTAATCCTTTTTCTCTGTGAATGGTACATAAAATGATTTTGTCATATTTTGATGTTTATTTTGATGTTTAATTTTAATGAAATGGTTGATGAACAATAATATAGTTTGAAATGCTAGGCCTTGTTTGCTAACCTATAGGATCCTACAATACAACATGTACTACATTTGTTTATCCGTATCAGCGGGTGTTGCACTTAATAAATTAGCATTTAATAAGTGCAAAACCCGTGCATGTTAGTTTAAATCTTATCACTGTTATGATTAACACTATTATTACTATTGTTTACTGTTATTATCGTTGCAGCATTCCGTGAATATGAATTTAGCTTATCTGTAATTTATGAATTGGTGAATTCCTCCTATACATACAATTAGGCAACACATATATATATATTCAAATGAACTACGTACGTTCACATCGTTAATTTGATATGTTTAAGTTAATGTTGAAGTTAGTAAGATTTGAATATTATCATTTTATTGATCATTAAGAACACGATGTATTTGAATGTAAACGTTTGTTTAGCTTCAATGTACGATCAGATTAAAGCTGCCATCAAATAGATGTATTTCCTGGAAGCAGCAAATATCTTTTATTCCTTAGCTTCTGTACAAGTGTAGTAGCAAGATGGATTAAATTAATCTTCTTCCTTAAGTTCCGCTTCTTTTTGCTCATCAGCCAACTCCTGCCATTTCTTCATATTGTACCTTAAATATACATGTTAAAATTGTTTTTTCCTACTGATTGATTGTATCACTTCATATAGTTCTCTCTCTCTCTCTCTCTCTCTCTCTCTCTCTCTCTCTCTCTCTCTCTCTCTCTCCTTCTCGTTTGAGAAGGATGATTAAAGAGTATGGAAGTACTCACAAACAGCGATCAAGTAACTGTTGACATTCCGGTATCGTTGTAACGATCAGTTCATAACATGGGACACAGATATACTTCATGAAAGTTACTTGCATTTGCGGTAACTCGTTTACTTTCTTTCGATCCATCAATGCGATCGGTTCTTGTCCATTTCGTCGTTCTGCATCTCCCTGTATATAAATTTTATTTAAAATAATGAACTGCAGCCAATATCAGAAGATCGGATAAATTTGAAATCTTATGGGTATGTTCAATTTGTTGAACATCACGTGAGTGTCAAATTTCTCACAAGAATTTTACAGGCAATCTTTATTTAAGTGGGAAATGATTCGTTCATTGAAAAAATTGACAAGATATTCAAATTTATCACTTAGAAGAAGTAAAATTTCAAATACTCTAAAAAGGGTTATTTTTCAATCATTCGTAATATCGATTTTTCTCGGAAAATTTTTCCGGAATCTTCTGGACATCTCGAGAATAGATTAAGCAAATCCTCATGCTAAATTGATGGATAGTAGAGATGACTAACTTGTTCATAAAATTCTTCGAATATAATTTTCACAGCTTCCGTATGAACATGCCATGGTTTCGATGCAGCAATTAGATCACAACCAGTCATTAAAATACTTTTCATTAAAAGCCTGAAACTGACTAAAGATTAATTAATTGCTCAAAATTTCATTAAAATTCATTTCATATCTCACTTATCATTTAACTGAAGAAACTTTCATAGATTTTTTTCGTGACATTACCGTTATTTGGCATATTTAGTTAACTTTCCGATTTTTTTCAAACCATCAAAAAAGGTCTATCTGAGAGCGTTAAAGTTATCATTTTAAATATGAAAGGAATTCGCAAATTATCAAGCATTAATGCTTACCGGTGCTCTTTATTGTCCCAACTGAAGGTACCGTCAGCTAAAATTGCTTCCAATTTTCTTTTATTGTTAGCAAAGACTGCCAGATCGGTAGCTAATATGCAATGCTTTATAATACCTAATATCTCCTTGTACTCCTCTGAGGAGAAAGATTTAAGAATATTATGTCCAACCTGAAATATATGTTACAATCACTTATAAAGTTAAACATAAATGAAAATGAAGTGAAGGAGAAAAAAAGAAAGTGAGGAGCACCTGCTGTAAAATGATAACAGTTTGATTGAAATGATGGTGTTCCATTACTGATGTTGAATAAATTGATGCCAACGGACTACTCATCGACTTCATATATGCGTTGTTTTTGCCACGGTGGTCGAGATCGTGGCATAAACAGGCCACGTAAAGTGCAAGGGACTGTAAAATAATTTATTTTACATAGACAATAACGAATTTTTATGCTAATTTTGGAGATGAGGAGAGTAGATTTCGAAATAAATCATCGTTATAAGTCATTCTACACCAACGATTGAAAATATTATTTTTCAGATTAATTTCAAGGATTCTAATGTACTTCCATATTTATAGATTCTGATTACTATGATCGAGAGTTAATATAATTTCTCTTACTACAGTTATATCAGGATAAGATAAGATCGCTAATACTGTAATTAATAGATGAAACAATTAAGTATGATTGCATTCAACATTATTAGCAACGATATTGTACGATATTTTTCTATTGCTATAGCTGATTTACGATGCGAATAAAGCTCAATTTCAAAAGCTTACATTCCCGAGGATTGCAAAATTTGATGCGAAAGGGATGATCAGTATGGGTTTCTGATAAAAATGATAATGTGATATCGCCAATTATCATTTTTAACTGTTATCTTAGTAACTCAAAATATTCTACGGTTTGTCATCGTTATATCCAATAGATCTTTTTTTTTTTCTTTCCCTTTTAATTTTTGCCTATCAATTTGAATGGAATTTTGAAATGAATGAAAAAAAAGCGCACTTGTTTTAGGGTGAAAATTGTGGTAGCTCGAAGTAAGCAATACATAGCTTGTGCTACGGTCCATCCGTGTGCCCAATTATGATAGCGTACTTGACGATAATTCTTCCGTACAGTAAGTATGAAACGAATCAAGTCATCCTCATCATAATTGCTGAAATATTTGATCGAGAAATGAATCACTTCAATTTTTCATCCAATAATAATTCATGAAAATCATTTCAATGAAACATTCCACTCATTTAATTAATTACTTTATGAGTAATATATGGTAAAATTTGAATAAATTATCAATAAGTGAACTTACAATTTTCCTTTGAATAACGTTCGAAACATATAAATAGCATAAAGTGGCTTTTCAAGCTCTGTTAATTGAAATCCATTAAATTCGAACCTATGAAAAACACGGAGTAATTATTATTATTATTATTGTCTCACGCATTCTTCCGCCTATGTTTTGGTGAATCTTCCATCTCTCATTCTATTCTATCTCACCTCTATGGTTAGTCAGTCTACAACGAACAACATACGTTCGCAATGAGTAACAACAGATATCGTTGAGTCGGAAAATGTGCAACAGCAATTGTTGGGCGTTGTTGTAGGGTGAAGTACAAAAGTGAAAGTGATCTATTAGTAATAGCACTGAAATAAACGTTTACGAACTTCTCCAACTCCGTGATATCATCTTCGATTGTGATACTTTTCAATTTGTTCACCTCCTCTTTGTTGCACATGCTGTGGTATGCCAATACTTCTAGTGCCGCACGATACTTCTACATGTATTTTACAGTTTATTATTGTATTCAAGAAAAGAAGGAAAGAAAGGAAGAAATATTCCTAAAGATATCCGATAGCTAAGTGTAAAACATCCAGAATCTTCCAATATCATTCATTCATATTTTTAGTCTAATAGATGTTAATATTAGACTATCTTATGTTATATCAGCAATGTAGAGATTTATCTGATAGGAACCTGTTCGGAACGTCTTATCTGATTGTATAGCTTGGCGTGATGCAGTGCTAGACCACAGTATACGGCAAATGTTTCGAAAGAATTTTGGTCCTCTTTTGTGAAAGGCCCGTCTGCCTTGTTTATCATCTGTACCACACCAATCACTCTACAATTATTAAATGCCTAAATGTATAAAATAAAAAACAAAAAATTCCGCAATAAAAGCATAGCTTGCATTTCCACTGAAATATAATTAAGTAACCGGAGCCTAGCGCTGTATCATTTCCGGAAATGTTGAAGAAAAAGCTAAAAATCCAAAAGCAAAGCTCCTAAAATGCCGAGACTTACGATTTCCTAATGAAAATAGGCATGCAAAGAATGTTCCTCGTCCTGTAACCTGTCTTCTGGTCAATTTCTTTGTTGAATCGTGGATCTTCGTAGGCATTTTCGATGTTGAGAACTTGTCCTGTCATAGCAACATATCCACCGATACCTTTGTCAGCTGAGAATCTATGAAGTTGAAATAATTGTAAAAATGAGGATCAGTATGAATCATATGAAGAAGAAAGTATGGAATTTCTAGATCGATTGAAATTTAAGGATTCCTAGATCTAATCATTCTCACTTCTTTTATTTATATCATAAAATACATTTTGATAATTTTTAGCTGAAATAAAATACCTAGCCTAACTGTATTTTAAGCGGTCGATCTATGATAATTATCTCCTTCACTTTGCATCATTTCAAATTCCTCTCCGCTCATTTCCCAAAATATCGAAGTAATATCAGTAACTATCTGTTACCTAATTTACCTAAATTTAAAAGTAATATCAGTAACTATCTGTTACCTAATCTCTTCATTACCATATTCGTTAAATTTAATTTGTTCATCCTGTTGAGTGCCTACATCGAAGATTTTTGCGTACAGCTCTTTCCTTTTATGATCTACAAGAAAGAGTGAAGAGCGATCTGCGTTCGTTACCTTTTGAGCAAAATTCTGAAATTTTTTTAACTTAACATTATTAAATTCTGAATATTTCAATTTAGAATGCAATACAACACCCTTACTTATCTTTACAAAATTTCTTTCTTATAATGTGTTATTATTTAAAATTAAAATTAAAATTATCAATTATTTGTTAAAAATTGGATTATATTACTTACCATAACTTTTATAATAACAGTGTCCATACTGACAATGTCCTGAAATATGGATCTAATAACAGGAAGAGTTATGAACTGTTTGCATGCAACATTTCAAAGAACTTACTTCACCACATCAAGCAAGAAGGTATTTAACACTCGTTGTTCATTGTCACACCATAGGCATGTCCCATCATCTTTGCTTGATATCAACTAAATTATTTCTAAATAATCTATGAAATCAAAAGTATATGAAGAAGAAATCGTTAAAGAAGCGAAAGTCATTACTTAAGTAAGCAAGGAATTTTGAACTGTCAAAATGGGAACTTTAAAAAAAGACTTCACTTCCATTTCGCATCAGTCAGTTCGCAAATTCGAAATTTGGAATTCGCAAATGTGTGAGAGCGAAAATAAACTAAGGAAAAATTGTAAAAAGGATCAGATAATAAGAAAACACCTGCGCATAATAAATAAGAGCGCTACCCCATGTACAGAGGATATTGACGGAAGTGTGATCACGTTTAGTGAGTGAACGGTAGAAGTGAATTTCACCTGTAAATATCAGTAAAAATTGTTCTCTTTTATTTCTTCAATAAATTATCTTCTCATTTAGATAATAATATTTTCATTCTAAAAAATATTAGATATCCTAAATTGTGTATGAAATCTCTAGAAATGTGAAAGGAAGTAATAGAAGGTAGTCTTTGACAATAGCTTATAGCATTATTAGGTTTTGAAATTCCAGACTATTTCAAACCATATTTCTCCATTTCAAAAATCTCACAATTCCCTAAAAACTTACTGAGTTTTGTTACGTTTTAATTGATGTGATAGTAATTAATAATAATCAACTAATAATAATGCCAAAAATTATTAATAATAATAAGGATAATAATAATTAATAACTGACAATAATAATAATAATAAACAATAATGATGATAAATAATAATAATAGTAAGCAATAGGAAGTTAACCAAGTAAGACTCCTGAGTAGTCTACTTTCTTGGTATAGACAGGTAATCGTTTCTCCTTGGTTACTTGTTCTAATCGGACATTTGTTTCCGTTCGGCTAATGAGGTAAGCGTTATTATCGCTATGTATTATGACATCAAAGAATTCATTGTGAGTTAATTGTGCACAAGCGTGGCCTAATTCGTATAGGATAAGAGGCATATTGCTACCATTGGAAATAAGCAAATTATAGAAATCGGAAAGATCATTTTCCTGAAATTATTTCAGAACATAAGATATGTGCAAAACGGTTACCTCTTTATCCGTAAATGTAAAAATTTAAAGTTTGCTTACCATCCATGGTCCATTTATATCTTTTAAAGCTTTCTTTTTCATTCTCATATTACGTCTAACACACCATCGATGAAATACCTCATCAGTTACGTTTGGGCCAGTAGCATAATCTTCCAGGAATTTTGGATGTGAATTGAGATATGCGACAATACGTTCTTCTCGTGAATCCATAACAGATTGTTCCTTCTTTCTTTTCCTCCTCTCTCTCTCTCCTTCTCTCCCTTTGTTTTTCTAATCTACAAATTTAAAAATGAATAGTCGAAAAGTAAGTTAGAAACGGAACGATTAGAATAAGTAGTAGAAGAAGTAGCACCTTTCTAACAATGACAATTTACTTGGAAATGTGCAGGTACTTTTGATAACCATAGCAACTGTTGCCTAATTATTTTCATTTCTCACGTAAGCTTCAGGCTAAATTTGAAAATGATTATTTGTTCAGTGACGTCATTGTTGGGAAATCATCAAAAGTGCTTTCGGAGCATTTGAACAGCAACTAATAATATATGAATGTCAAGTGCTTCCTTAAATTATATGCTTTCCAGGAGGCTATTAATTAATTCTCAGTTACCTTCAACGACAGAACCGATCACAACAGTGTGAATTCTCTCGGATAATCTGTGCAACATAACTTAAAAGCATTAACTACCTTACAACCTGTTACTTGTTAACTTAAACTGAAATTGAGTTAATTCCAAGTTTAATTTTGATCGATATTCAATTCAAGTTACATTTTTTACAAAATTTAAAGCTTTAAGAAAATTTTGAATATTACTTTGATGTAATATTTAGAAGTACTCCAATCAGCATTATTTATGAAAAGACATTGCAAAGGCTCTCACGCATAACTTCTTCCTTCAATAATTAGTATTAATTTCGTTTCATTCATTTCATACTTTCAAATTACAAATCATTTCAAAAGTTATAGCAAAATGCGGAGATTGCATCAATTTAGAGCGCGTAAGACTGACTACATCATCTAACCCATTTTGCAAGTTCTATCTATCATCATAGATCTACAAATTCATTCATTATCGTATACAGCGGAAGTCATCAAATTTAATTCGAGCAAAAATTTCCATTGAGTTTTTAAAGTGAAATTCTTGTTGTGTTTCATCATCTAATTGAAGGTTATCAGGTGATATCTGAGGTAATTGCAACATCAACAGGCATGAAAATACATTATGTATTATTGTACGGAAAGACATGACCCGTTTGCTTCTAATTCGACAATGCAAACACAAACTGCTACTTTCAATTTACTGATATTGTTACTTACAACATATGGCTACTAATCAGTTCGTTATCAGCAACACATTTATCACCATTTTCACTATCATTAGCATGTGTTTTGCTTTTTCTCCCCTTCTTACGTCATCATTCACCCAACATCAGTTCATTACTTCAGTTAGGCTATTTAAATTTCAAACTCTATGATAACTGTTTCGTGAAACTGTGTGAGCTAATATTCTAATTTGGATTTTTTCAATTAACGCCTTAGTACACTGATGATTTATAAGCTATTTCAATCGTTTGAAAACAATGATAAATTTTACAGATATCACATTTTGATGTGCTCATCGCTTCAATTAGTTAATTAATTAATTAATTTCAGATTGGAGATGTTTTTATTTACCATACTATTAGCATACATCATCGTGAATGATGTCTCCGGAAAGCTTTGTCCACCAATATTTGGCCAATTTGAATGTCCATTGAATTTTGTCTGTGCAACTGATGAATGCTACTCTGAATCAGACAGTAATGTGATAGCGCCTGATAACTGTGAGGAAGTAAAATGCGGCAGTAATTTCAGGTGCTATAAGGTAACACTTTCAATTCCAATTTGTCATTCATCTTGAAGGTGATATGAACAACTAATTAATCAATTAATAATGAATCCTTTCAGATTAAAACTCCTCTTAAGCATTCTTCATAGTTTATTTTTTCTTCATAAATTCATAACTCTATTTGATGATAGGGACGATGTTATCCAACAACCGGTCTACCTTGCGATCGAAACGTAGAATTATCCGAAGATCAGTTCAAGTCCATAACTTCTAATTGTGGCCGAAAAGGAAAATGTGTCAATGGTCGATGCGTTGAAGATAGTTGCGTGTTTTATACGAAGATAATTTGAAACTGAAACTTTGTTTGTAATTATTTGACTTCATCAATCAGTCTGCATAGATTCCTAACTCTTTCTCACTTCAAATATACAAAAACGTTTCATTTATGATAATAATAATATGTAAATGTAAGTCGTTTTTCTTATATAATCATATTGATAATCTGAATTTTATTAATTTTAAAATCAAAACTTAATTTAATTCTATCCTAAATTAATTATCAATACTTTTAATCGAAAATAGCATTTGAGATAAGAATTGAATTTTATCAGATCACATTAAAAGATATCACTGGTATGGTTTGTTGCAGGATGTGCTGGAATAGAATGTACGAAGAATGAGTTATGTCAGGACGGAAGATGTCTGCTTGTAAACAACACTTTCTGTATAACACACTTTGATTGCGGTCCGACATTCACGTGTTATCAGAACAAATGTCAACCGTCCAGTGAACCAGTCGCATGTGACTGTGACCCTGGCGAAGTGTGTCAACAGGGTCATTGCGTCTCAGATCCAAATATGTTTTTTTTCTTTAATGAAAATTTACTTATTGCATTATAGTTCAATTCATTTTAACCTTAAGAGGTAATGAATGAAACATGTGGTTCTAATCGTTGTTTTTTTTTTAATTTGAATTTGAGAAAAGTAATTTAATTTTTTCAGGCTGTACACATATAAGCTGTGAAACGGGTTCGTTTTGCTTCGAAGGAAAGTGTCAAACAGCTGTAGGTCAGGACTGTACGTCTACACCATGTCAAGGAAGTACGATTACTTCTTACTTAATTGCATGCATTCACTTACGTAAGATATCCAAAAAACAAGTAAGAAGTAGTAGTTGTGCAAGAGAACAAAGCAACAATACATTTAGGTATAACTCAGCCTGATAAGATGAATAAAATCACGATAACTTTTCAAATAATACGAGTGATAGAGTTGTCGGAAAACGCGGTAGAATTCTTTGTACAAATGATGAATGGAAAATTTGTAAAATGATGAAATTGGTGTTAGTTGTGCCTTTTTCTTATTTTTGACATTTTTATTGAAGCGAGTACTTGCAGTGTACCTCCATCATTCGTGCTTATATTACTTCTGAAGTTACAGATACAGTTTGTGTAGAGGGACGATGCGTTCTGGATCCTTGCGCTAATCGTTGTCCAGCAGATCACGCTTGTCGAGAGGGTCAATGTAGGCATCTTCAGGGATTGAAGTGCTACGAAGAATGCCCGAAACCATTTGTTTGCATCGATGGACGTTGTACGAGAAATGGTAATAATAATAATAATAATAATATTAGACGTTGAAAATTGTGTTAACATTAATGACATAGAAACTAATATTTCAGATTGTTTGGGGAAAAGTTGTCAACCTGGTGAGGTGTGTCAATCAGGTCTCTGCATCAAAGTGGAAGGACGATTTTGTAGCTTGGCGATACGTGATTGTGCTGAAGAATTTGAGTGTATCAAAAATACTTGTCATGATCAATTAGTAGGGGAGAGTGATACCGTTTTATGATAACAATGATTTCAATTTGTTGATGTATCAGGATGATTTAATAATTCCGGTGAATACTGAAATTTAAAATGATTGTTCAATCTTTAAGTTTGAATTTGATTTACTGAATTTTACTTTTTTTAGTTTCAAATTTTATACGGTAAATGCCTAATAATATTTAGCAATGCACAACAAGCATCAATGCAAAGAGTGTTATACTTCCATTATTGTCAGAAAATATCAGTTGGACCTGAGAATCGATATGAGGCTTTGATCAGCGCTTTTTACATGACGTAGTAAATTCCGCAAATCCTTGAAAATCACAGAATCGTGAGGTTTACCTGTGAATGATTGCCAGAACTAATAGCATAGTTGGCCAAATTAGTGGTAACCTTGCAAACGAGCACGCGTTAGTGTTCACCTTCACGCGGTTGATTTGTGACACTTCTGCAATATTCATAACTAAAAGTCAGTGTGAAATTCGCTATATGAAGTATCAATACGTAAATATACTTAAATAGCTAGCGTTGCACTACTCGAACATTAATTTTAGTAATTTGATTAATTAGTGATCACTTTAGTTCAACAGGTGTTTTCTTTCCAAATGTGGTTAAATCCGCCAGATATTAATTGTAAAATTCATTTCGCAAATAATTTGTAATTTTTAGAATTCTTCAACTTCATTATACCTCAGACGTATTTTCAATCTCAACAATAGAATTTAACAGAAACGATGTGCAGTACAGCACTTCCTGTTATCTTCCTTATCAGCATTTTTGCTTATCACTCCTTCTATCAGTCCTTTAACTTATAATTAACGACACTTTGTTAATACAAAAGGCTGTTGAGAACACCACATTTGGTTTACTTCAAATAAACCACAGTTTGCTCAAAGACATACGCTCTGTAATGAACTGATAATGGGCATAGAAACCGGTAGCGTCAAAGATATCATTCGAGCGAAACAACATCCGGAAATAGTTCGATTCACTAAAAATTGAATCCTTTGGACAAATTTGACCGCAATAGCGACGATTGGTGCGATCCTGAGTTTGGTAGTTACTAAACAGCACGTAATCACTATGCGTACTATCATCGCACCTGAAGAGAATGCGCAGTATTTGACAAGAGTTGTTACTTTCATAAGAGATTTAAAAAGGTAGTGTAAATGTCGGAAAACATGAAACGAATTTAACACAGATTTTAGAAATCCGATAAAACTAGTCGTCAGTTAATTAACAAATGAAATGGTTGTATAATCTTTGTTCTGTAATCAGTCCTACCATCACACAAATGCAATTAATCGTTCTCATAAGCTTTTTCATTTAATGCTAACATAACTACACTTACCGCACATGACCTTTGATCTGCCTACTACTCTCTGCTACATGTATCCTTTGTTTCAAGCTATCACCTTAATCCCAAATTTCTTATCGAATTTGAAATTCCTTCTTACATTTCATTTTATTACCAATCCAACTCTAAATTAGTCTTGCTATTTAATTAAAACACTCCCACTTTCACCTATACCTATATATATCCACCATATCAAGTACCACATTACCACTATCATTGACCTTATAACCATTACCATTGTAGGTATCATTAATGACTATTGCTCCTACTCACTACTACGATCACACTGTACTGCTTTTACTACTACCAACTCTAAACAGATACTTGAAATTTCATTCATCACATACTATTCCTTCGTTTACTCTTTCATCGGTACTGGAATTGATCTAAGACAATTCTCGATAAATCCTTTAGAAATTAAATTATTTGTGGATGTACAAATAAACTACCACAAAGAACACACAACTTTACAACAGCAAAAATAGATAGTATTTGAAAACTTACGTGGCTAGTCCTTCCACATCAAAGTATTCAAAATGTATAGCAACGATTTGCTTCTCAGTTCCATGAAATATGTAATGGCAATCAGTATTGCGAGGATAATATCCTGGATGATTAGGAGAGAAAATATCACCTGAACTGCGTCGAGATGAATTGAACTCATAATGGCAAGCTGAAATGCAAACAAATATTACTAATCAAAGAGAACCGCCGCTTTCGATACCACTTTTCATGTTATTAATTCCATAATTTCGCGCTAGACTGGTCCAGCATAATAGTATCTTCACTTACGGCAAGCTTAATGTAGCAGTAGATGACTTGTGGAATAGAGAACAATACCTAACTATCAAGCCGTCTTAGCTTAATTGTCAAGAAACCGATTTTTATCCACGCTTTCTCATCACTATCCGGTCGTCATTCTCCTACGTGAAGTGTCCAGACTGGATGAACAGAGAATGTGTAACATAACGATATCAACAAAAGTAAACGGAAGACTGTCAAGTTTACAGGAGGAAATATGAGAGTAAATGAAAGGAAAAGGAATTTAACAATGAAAAGAAAACTCACTCAAATCATTTCTTATTTCGGCATTCATTTCTGATAGGCCTAGATCGGATCGGAAGTGATACTTTAGTACAAATCCAAATTTGTCAGCTTTAGCCAACATTTGTCTCGTTGCTCGAGTAGATCGAACAACGTAATCCAAAGTTAATAAATTTTTGGCAGACATCAGTCGAGGAGGTGTTCCACTACCACAAAAGTCATCGATTCGAGACATGCGGGTACCAATCAGTACATGAGCTGATAAATGATCCACTTCATTACATCTTCAAAATATTATTCAGTAAACACAAGCTCAAGTAATATAAATCTATCCACTCGATGATGATTTACTTAGTGATATAAACTGATAAATGATATTTAAATTAAAGCAAAGACAATTCGACATTTCTAAATAGGTGACATTTTAAACTTAAGTGTGTGGCTGCCGTAGAAGAATCTTAGTTCAATTTCATACTGACTCACCTGTTAGTAGCATTATTTAAATTAGGCATCCGTGCATATAATTTGAAATAGAGGAATGTAATTTGAACTCTTTCAGTAGCACTACCCATAAATACAAATTGGCATCTGAACGGATCGTCGTTATCCACGTAGTGTGTTGAATTGAGAATACCTGATATACTGCTAGACAAAGGTGAGTTGTTATCAACTACTGAAGGTGAAACGATCCTTACTGGACAAGGTTCTCCTGAACCTATAATAAATCCATCTGATACATTTTAACTTAAAAAAAACAATTGAAAAGTTTAAAATAAAATAAAATTATGAAAATAATTTTGAAAGAATTACTGATGAACTTACCATTACTGCCAAATATCATCATAAATAATGTGAGGAAGAAGACAGAAAGCTTCTTACAATCTACTTTCATCTTTTAATTCACAAAAATAACTCTTATGAAGCCTAAAAACATGCTTGAAAAAGTAGGCCTTAGATGAAGAGGGAGAGAGAGAGGGAAAAGCAATCGATGAATTTCAGGGAAAGTTTGAGAAATGAATGGCTAAGAGGAATATTAATGGAAACAACTCAATTGAACCAATTTCATTACTTTGAACATCGATGATAGCTGAAGAGAACATGGAATGATGAAGAGAGGAAGAGAAGGAAAACGACGAATGAGCCAAATGTGGAAAATTATCATTGGCCAAGCAATTGTTGTTTCCATTTGGTAAATACTTGAATGAAATATGAAAGCCACGGGCCTGAAAAAAGAATTTTTTTTTTCTTTTTAATGACATTTTAAATAATTTTTTGACCCAAATAGATTGTTTTATTTTTGTTGTGCTGCAAACTGAAATATACGAAATTTGAATTTCAGGTAAAAATATGATTAGGCTATTTTTGCTCCGTCTAATTCATTCAGTAAGTACAAGGTAAATGAGATTAAATTCAATAAGTGTAACAAAAGCCTTTGCGAAGGTTTTTTTTTGTTTGTTATAAAAAGTATTTTCTTCTCGCTAAATCAAAGTATGTTGCTTTTTTAAGTTTTGCTAAATATACTAAAATTTTTCACTTCTTTGTTCTTATCACCATCATTATCACTAATCAGATAAGTGCACACTTCATTTTCATTTTAATACTACTAAATAAAGTGAAGTGATGGGCACAATTATCAGTCATTGCATATTTTTTTGAAATCATTTCAATTTCAGCATCAGATCAATTAAATGAAAAAGAATTCTCTGCCTCTCTCTCTCTCTCTCTCTCCCTCTCTTTCTCCCTCTAAATGAACAACGAAATTGTTTGTTTTGTTTGTGCGTCCCAAACATATGCACTATTGATCACTCTAATCCAACACCGAATCCCTTGCATGAATATCATTATCAAAATATTCTTATCAGTTCTTCTCAACGAATGTTTCCTTTTTTTTCTCTTACCGTAAGCTCACTCTTTTTAGCAAATATTCCCATCAAACTCTCCTCTTTTTCCGTATTATTTTCCACTGCAATACTCCCATTTAATGCTATTTTTTGTTGCAATGAAAGGAAATATTGCAAAAATAAAACTTTAAAAATATTACTAATTGTTTTGGTATAAATAAATTTAACTAAATTTCAAATGTAATTAATTATGAATTGTGAAAGAACGTAAATGAATTTGTCAGCACAGTTTCACTCACTCACTTTTACTACGTCATTGTTATCGCTGTGAAATTCAATAATATATCCGTGCGTCGTCTGAATTTGATACGGTGGCATCGAATCGTAACAGAATTTTTCAATGTGAATCTTAATATTTCTCATATCAATTTGATATGTTTAAAAATTTTAAAATTTACACAAAGATAAGAGAGAGTTCTTCGCTCGCTCTCTTTCAGTTATTTTTTTTGTTTCGTTTTTTTTTTCAGTCTTTCTTCTAAACCGATTTTTTTAATCGATTTCAATTATCGAACATTTCTACGTCAATAGGATCTGTGAGGAAAGATTTCCTTCATTTCTTTCCTTACCTTTGGATGCATTTGATAGATATCAATGAAGTCTTCATGGCAAGCATAACGTCTTAAATTAAGATATTCCAGAGAGATCAGCAAACTGAATTGTGGACGAGGCGCCAAGTAGTAAGTGCAGTTGGCAGAAGTTGGATAAAAATATGGATAGTTAGGCGAGAATAAATTACCAGCTAAGGTATCCGCATCTACACGAAAACGACATGGCTGTATTTCAATGGCATGGGAAACGAATCGTTCTGAAAAGTTAATATAAATCAATTAGAGGAAATTGCTAATGACTGCTTCAACAGCACTTTTTCTCTCTCTGCAAAGGAAGGTATAAACAATGGTTACCTTTAGGAATAAGATTATAAGTACCATGGAAACCTTTGGAAGTACCGGACAATTGCATATGGAATATAAGATATCTCGTATGAGAGTAGAATGTTTGCCCAACTTCGATCTTGAAAACACGTAACTTATAGAAGGGTGTCGTACCGATGTGTATGACAGGTAAAATAATTAATTTCTCTGCAAGGAATATTTATTTACCTCTGTGGCACAGAATTCACTGCTATAAGCGGTTCGTTCATCAATCAGCCCATTCGGTGTAGCATCAAATAGCCTTAAATAATCATTACATCTAAATTGTTAATGTGTAAAGATCAGTTCTTCTTTGGTTACTTACCGATGAAGACGTGGCGAAAGATGAAAGTAATGAAACGTCACTTCAACAATGTATCCATTTGGAGCTGTAAATTTATACAGCAAACATAAAAATGAATTTTGAAGAAGTGGTGATGATGAAGGCAGTGCTGGTGATGATAATAATGGAACTTTTGGAAAGTTCGGTGATTGGAAAATACCAGTAGAATTGAATTGCACACAGCGGCAACTAGCAATTGCGGTGTTTGTTGGAGGTGTTAAAAATAACAAGTAAAAATACGGTATGATGAAAGGGATATGATAAATTGTAAGTTTACCAGATGATACAATGGATGTGAAAGTAATATTGATGAAATAATAACTATAAGCTTCTATGATTCGTATCATTTGCTACAATTCTTTGTCGAAAATTTCAGTTCTGATCGTTGCAAGTTGTCTATTTCAGGTCTTCTCTTATTTACTACTCTGTTTCAGCTTGCAACGTAATTTGCTTGATCTCATCACTCTTTCTTCTTTCTCTTCAAAATATCTTGCAGTATACTTCACAGTTCAATAGGCAGAAAAACGACTTGTAATAAATAAAAGTAAAGCGCAAGCGCAAGCTACTTAGACATTCTTAACTGAAACACAAACTGGAATTATACGTATATATATATGTGTGTATGGGTGTTCATGCAGACACTGATGTTCCACAATCGTCCGTTCGTATATTAAAGTTCTTGTGATGTGGCATAGATAGCTTCAAGCATGTAATGTACATGTGAAAGTATGCGTGTGTGTGTGTGTGTGTGTGTGTGTGTGTGTGTGTGTGTGTGTGTGTACGTTGGTGTATGTGCGGTGTATAGGTCTGATAAAGGACAGTGGGATTTGAAGATAGGATAGGATGGGTCTGAGAAGAGAAGAACGTTGTAGCGAACTGGCTGCTGCTGACGCTATGTGCTTTCCTTTTTTAAATTTCTAATTAATTTTTGTATTGTAAGGTAATTCGTCAAATGATAGGTAGAGGATCAAACAGCGCGGAAGAGAAGTTGTGTTCTTAGGAAGAAGAAGATTGATCGTCCTCTTGTCTGTTATAATTCCTAAAGTAACGTTTCGCTAATGAAGAAAGAGATGAACATTAAGAGAGATATCAATTATCATTATTATCAGTTTGTTAGTTACTACTACAGCATTTTCCATTCACTTCACTCTATACGTGTAATCCATTCGTCTGCCTATTTCATTTCATTCCTCCTATCTTCGTACTGTTATTAAGCAATTCATTCATCGAATTATCTAAGCTAACTTTTTCTTTCGAAAAAATGATGGAAGGTATTTTGCAGGCTTAGAAAGTGTTGCCAAATTTTTATGATTGCTCAGAATTATTTGTTTTTCTCTTGAAAAATAATGTGTTTTAAAATGATAAAAGGAAAAGAACATCAAATGAAAAGGATGAATGGATGGAACGGCTAACAGCGCCGTGAAAAAGTGACGTTATCGAATATCGCTGAAGACGGAAGTATCGAATATCTAAATAGTTTACATGTTCTATTCCAGTGAAAACTATCGGCAACATTCATTAATTTACATTGCCGACGAATTCCTTCAAATTACATGGAAGCAATTGAAAGTTCAATTTCCTAGAACCCTGAAGTAACAGTCAAAAAATTAAATTTTAACGTGCTATCCTTTTTTTGTTTCATTTACGTACGTAACTGTTGAATGCGACGCTATAAATTGTAATACAGTGAAGTTTGATTTTTTCTTTGATTAATAACTTCCATTGTTGTACTTCTCTTCCCATTCTTAATTAAGGAATAGTTAAGCGTAGACCTGTCCGATCAATTACGTCAGTTAATAGTCATTCCACGTGATATAATTATACTGTTTTTAGTTTTTTGATTAGGAAAAGCGCGTTTTGAATTTTCACTCTGAGCAAATCGATCAGGAATAATTAAAATGTTTCATTATAAAGTTGATTCACTTGAATGGTAGACTTCATCGATCCTTTTGATAATCAGTAATTAAGTGTAGTACAAAAGCTTCTGCATTGCAATATCATTAATATTCCTCGCTGTTCAGTAAAATGTACTTCACAAAGTGATGGAATATCATACGCATGACAGGTAACTTTTGGAATACGTAATTCCACTCATCCAATCTCAGATATCATCATTTAGATGAAATGACTGAAATGTGTTAAAAACATTTTAAAGTAAGCATCAGATTGAAATTTAGTGCTTAGATAGAAATGGTACTCTTTTTTAGGATATAAAGAAACTAAAAACAATAAAGTACAGGTGCAAGGAAAAGAAACGTCAACTTGTTGCTCAACCACTTTATGCGTAAGGCTTTCGTAACGTCTCGCTCACATGCACTCATCTCTCTGTATACGTATACAGATGTACTTTTAAAGCTCTTCCATACATTATTACAGGTGTGCAAGGAATTAGGAGGTAGAGTGGGAAAGTGAGCAGAATAAGAAGACCTTGTTGGCAGCAGTATTCGTTGGATGCAATGAGTAAGACTCTATCATCTTCTGCGGATGGTAGAAGCAGGAATGCTAACCTTACTAAGCTATCTTACCTTTTGCATATCAACAGTCTCTGTCATTCATATGACGTGATGTTGCATTGCTAAATATTTGCTCTTCTGGAATCAAAATTACGTCTTTTCATTTAATAATAAGTATGAGACGTGTTCGTGTTTTACATTGTCTTAGAAAACTATATGCTTTTGGACTTATCTCTCACCTTTGAAATTTAACATTAAAAGTGCACGTGAAATCGATAAAATCTTCTGGGCAGTAATAGATGTAAAAGGGTGTGATTTCGAGAAACAGATGTGTGTGTGTGTGTTCGTAATTTGACCTCGAAGGGCATCTTTGCTAAGATTTTCTAAGGCTTTTTTGAAGGATTCTTTGCAGACCCATTTCACACCTTTTGTCGAGATCGATGATCAAACGACAACTGACGGGTACTTTCGTCACGTGCTCATCCACTTGCAGTGACCTCCTTTTTGTGTTCTCGAATTTGCCTCTTTTTGCATTTTCTCAGTTTTTCCGACACTAAAAACACTTAGTCCATCGAAGGGTGAATTAAAGAAGAGAGGGAGAAAGGGAAGAGAAGGACCGGTGATGCTGATGCTATCATAGATTACAGTGGATGTGATTAAGGTTAGCAGGATGGATATGTTGTGAACAGCACTACAACCAGCTGCAGTAAGATCACATTGCACTTCCAATATGGCCAAAGGAATGGAAGATGCAAGCGCAGAGGACCAAAAAAAGCGCAGATCAGAGAAGGAAATGCAGAATTTAGAATAGGCAAGGTGATGAGAAGTGCAGTACTTTAAATTATCAGCAGGTAAGCGATTAATTTTTGTCCTCTCGTAAGCCTCGCCTCTCTCGAGCTAATCACTTCACCGCCTCCTTTCATCTTTTCGTCTTCTCAGAATCACCTTGGTCAGCTCATCCGCAACGCTGTTCACTGACGACAAATGCCATCGGTCGTCGCCATTATATTCCAATCGGTGGTTATCATTCCTTCCCAAATATTTATAGATGAGGGGAGAGGGGAGGGGTAAGAGTGGGGTAGAGGAGGGAGAGGTGTCGAGTGGCGTGCAGCAAGCATCCCTGCCATTCTCTCTCACAAGGCATCCTTTGCGACGCTACCCGTATGAGGAGGTTTCTGTTGCCGTCGTTGTCATTGTCGCAGGTGATGTCCGTTATATGTAAGCTGTCGGTAGTTTAGACTACTCCGCTCTGCTCTCTCATTTCACCTGATTATACATTTATACGCCTGACGTCACCGATTCTCTCTATCAATATCATCCGTATCTCCCAGTAGCGGGTCACTCTTTTCTCCTCTCTCTCTTCCACAGAGACAGATAACTGGCCCTGACAAGAGCGGCAATTTGTATATGATCTTGGAGAAACGCACATCATATGTCGCACTTCTCATGTGTCATTTAACAATCTCACTATCTCTACAATTTAGCAACATTGCGATCTAAAGGTGAAGGGTCAGTTGAGAACCCATATGTTTCATCCTTTCATTCTTCCTAATTTTTGCTTGTATCGGCGTATATCATATAAACACGGATGCGTCATAGATTGGTTAGTGAGCAGATTAATGCTCCGCACGTGGTGCGCGCGTATGCAAGTGCATGCGGGTGTATGCGCGTATATGTTGTGTGTGTGTATGTGTGTAGGCACATACGCTCGTATGCATTTGGATATGTGCACGTGGGTGTGCATGTATGTGGTGAGCGTGAGTGTGTGGGTGGATAAATACATATCCACTGCATATATCGCGGACGTTACGTATGATGATAGCCCATCTAATCAGCATTCACTTTAAGTGCAATATTTCAGATTCGTCATAACATTGGTAGCTGCTGAATGGGGCGGAAGATATAAGGAGTGGGCATGGATGATTGATGATGACAGTGATGATTCGGCCAATGATGTATTGTCAGCTGGCTCTCTCGTTCCGATATTGGATTGCATATTCGTGGTACCTACATTTTCCTCTCCCTTTTCCCCCCTTTAACTTCCCGATATCTCTCCGATTGATCATGAACGTGTGTCTCGTTCCCTTCAACTTGTTTATGATGTATTCGAGTGCTTGCGTTCCATATCCAATTTGAATTTACTAATATTGTTAAGTGTATCATTCAAAAATTAACAGGGGATGAGAGGTCTTTTATCACTGATATCAATCATATGTAAGCTCAAGCACATGGTGATCAAGTTAGCGTGAAGCGTGAGTCAGGAGAGGGAGTCGCATATCAGCAAATCTGTTTCCTATTTGTAAAAGGAGGAAAATCTATGGTATTTCGAGAGTTAGCGAGCCACCCTCACAATTTTGGTAGTCCCTCTTTTTCTCTCTCATTACCGCCACCTACAGTCCGCAATCCTGTTTCAGTGCTGATCCACATTTGCACAGTGCATATGCATGCACTCTTCCCTATCCTCTTGGTACTACCACTTTACTGAGCAACACAATAATTTGCATACCTGCAGCATTTTATGTAAATAATTTATAATTAATGTCAAATTGAATATATTTTATGAAATGGATTTGTTTTTTATTTAAGTATTGTAATAGTTGATGTGAGTTAGGGAACAGTCTGCGTTGATTAAACCGTAGAACGTTATCCTAATGTGACGTCATCGTTGTGACAGTGAATCAGTGGCGAGATGTATTTACAGGATGGTACAATTGTTGTTTCATTGCTCATTATTGTCGGTATCATTGGCAGTATCATTATCAGAGTTATTTGTTACCCCTATCACAGCTTTTGCCCTACTGCACGCCAAATTCGTCCACGTATTATTGAACAACGATATCAGCACCAATTTTACTATTAACTCGACAACAGTTATCAGTTGCAGTAATTAGCATAACGTCAACTATGGTCTGAAAGATGGCTGTGATCAATGAACAAGGAGAACCGGGCGCATTCTTTATGTGCACCGAAACATCACCTCGTTGCTATGTCATCCAACGGGTTTGACTTCCTATTTCTTTGCTGTGCTTTGTTTAAACGTGCACTTTTGGTGCGTATATCTTTTTAGTTAAGCAGACATAGGTAGACTTTATTACTGCTTCACATTACAATCGCGATATTTAATGTATTGTATTTCTGTTCTTATTGGGAAGTATTAAGCTGATAGTCTGGTCAGTCCTTCGGAATCTAGACGTTGTGAAGCAATAATGCATATTGTACATAAGCTATTCGAAAACAACTTCGTTGTGAAGTTATTCTGAAAAGGATCCCCATTGAATGATAATTGTGAAGTACATCCCACTGACCTGCATTTTTTAGAAAGATTACTGTTGCCTGGAAAATAGTGTTTTGAGATTTTACTCTTATTCTTTTCCTCTCCTGTAGTGGGTTGGAAAAGGCAAAAATAATAAGTGTAAATGGAGTAAGGAAACAGTACAGGCATTCTACTAGAAGATGTGAATAAAAATATTGCTGTCGACGATACATAACAAGTTAAGATAAAGAGTGGGACGGTCGCGAGTAATAATGAAGTAAAGTACACTGAATTAAATTAATAGTTACATGTAACATTATTAATTCTTAATCTGTGGGCGCAGAGGTGAATGATGTAATTAATATTAACATTGTGCTGGTAGATATCATCTGAAGTTGACTGGAAGAGAAGATTGTTAAGAGAATGAGTCATTCCTCAGCATGGTTACTTAATTTTTGAGTTCCATCAAATCTTTTTTTTCAAAATTTTGTTGGTTCTTCTCTTTCTTTCCTTCCTGCTCATTTTCGTTGTGCACCTTTCCTTGCAGACATAATAGATTTTTTTCTCCTTTTTTCTCCTAGAGAGTTGAAAATTGTGCTATTGGTTGACTTCTTTGTTGGACACATTTTTCGGAGTTAAGAAGTAACATTTTGGTTCATGCTAATTTCAATTCTCAAACTTTTAAAGTTAAATCATCCTTGGCTGTGGAAAAGGAGCATCATCCCTCATTATTGTCGTTATGATAAGCACAATTATTATGCTCTATTATGCTGCTTAGGATGTTGACAACAGGTAGTTTGTAATTGCTAATAATAACAGCAGCAGTTAGCATACTGCTAGATGCTTTTATAAATTAGGGTTTGGAAGATGCCTCTCTCGAAACAATTCTTTTAGCATAAGGGTGTATCTTTCAACTTCCAAACTTATATTATTGAAATACGAAGTGTATTCAACTCTTTCAAGCAGAATCAATTAAATTTTACTTAAGTAATTCAACAGGCTAGATGACATTTAACGTGTCATTTTTTTAGGTAAATTCTAACAGTATTGATCGTATGTTGGACGATATGATGGTGCCATCTGGTGAGTGTGATACACCTCCTACACCAATGTTACCTTGGTGGTTTACAGCGGAATGCGAGAATCAACTGCTGGCTGCATCAGATCCACCTCTCCTGCAGGTGCCGATGAGTGTTTCTGCGACACCACCTGCTCCACCACCACCACCTCCACCACAGCTACCACCAGTATCACTTGCAGGGGTAGCTCCATTGGCTCAGCGAATATTTCCAACCGGAACCACATCCCATTCTCCCGAACAAATTAAGCAACAGCTTAAAGCTCAGCTAGAATACTATTTCTCACGGTAAGTCGCTGCTCATTGTAGGATGAGAGAAACCGTTATCAAAAATGTTGCGAAACCGTTGTTATAAAACACTTTTACTCTTGAAGTTCTATTTTTAGAGAAAATTTAATGACTGATAGATTTCTGCGATGTCAGATGGACAACGATCAGTATGTACCAATACGAATCATTGCTAGTTTTCCAAAGGTTAAACGACTCACGAATGACTACAATTTGGTTGTGAAAGTATTGCGAGGTGGGGTTCATTTCTCATTGTTGCAATCGTTGTATTAGCTTTTTTGTTCATTTCTGACTTCTCTTAAGATTGTTAAAAATGCGTAGAAGTTAGAAAGAACGAGTAGATGTAAACATTCTTAAGACTATATACAAAAGAAAATGAAAAAGTGTGGTTTTTTGAATACTAATTTGCATCCCTTACTTGCTATAATTGTTACAGTGAACTATGTAGTTCAGCATCATTAGAGAGACATCAGCTCCAACTACACTCTCACTGAGATATGCTAACTTAATGTTTTCATTAAATACTTGCAAAAATTCTATCGTATTATTTGCAGAATCATCTCAGGTACAGGTCGATGAAAAAGGACAACGGGTACGAGCCGTTTCAAAACGGTGCACTATTATCCTGCGTGAAATACCTGAATCCACCGATGAAAAGGTACTTCTGTTTTGTCTTACTGTACATTACGTAGCTATACCAATTTGCTTGACATTTTTGTTACTGACTCATACTGCGTCATCTTCCTCTATTTGCCTTTGTAATATGTGCCTTCTGAATTTTTTATTTCCAGTTGTGTTTTTTATAAGCATTACATAAAATTTGTGCTATTTTTGTTGTCCTCTTCAATTCAGATGCAGATAGTTCTTCATCCAGTACTTCAACCTTATAAATCTCAAAAAGAACATGTGGAGGGAATTTCATTGACTCTTCTCAGAAATTTATAGAAAGCAAAACGGTTTTATTTGATGCACTAAAAGTGATTATGCTATGAAATTCCAGGAGGTAGCATCAATGTTTGCTGGTGGACCACCATATCTGAGCCTGCAGTACGGTCTCAATAATAGTTGGTACGTGACATTCGAATCGGAAGAAGCTACGGAGCGTGCATTTTTGCACTTGCAGAACCTGGGCAAAACTTTCAACAATAAACCTATCTGTGTAAGTGTATGAAAATGCTGTTTTTCGGGCAGACTTCTGTTGTAAGAATTCCGGACGGTATAACATTACGGTTCTAAGTATAAGTAATGTTAGAGTGGTGGAATATGTCAGCTGTCTTTTTAAACGTGACATTTTGTTTTATAAATTGTAGAGATCGTGAATCTATAATTCTTAACAATAGGAAAAGTAGTTAACTGCGCTGTAATTTTTAGCTCCGTCGCTTCATGGTTTCCAACCAAATGAGGTTTTTACATACTGCTTTGGAAAATGATACTGTGATATATCTCGTTTAACACCAGTTGTATCTATTTTTATATAATGTACATTCATAAGTTAAATTTGTATCATTGGTTTTAAGCACAAAAAGTTTTTGAAACGATTTAATGATTTACTGGTTGATCCAAATTCTAATTTCGGCGTTCCCAGAACTGACCTATAAGCACTTACTGTCTATTAGAAGCTTCGAATGCTGTAACTATTTTTTACGCATAATTAGTTTTAGGCACGAATAAAAACAGGTGGTGCACCATATTCAGAACCGTTAAACTTAGTTCCGGATCGATCTCCATCTACTGTACCGTCGGAAATTTCAGGCGATCCCACTGTATCCGTTCCGGCTGTGCTTACTCCTTCACCATGTTCATCCGGTATTTGTCGGTGTTTTTTCTTTTCTAAATCTTACTGTCATCATTATGGGAGTAAGATGGGTATTTATTGTTACAGATAGTTTCGATTTGGGTCAAATTCTGGCCAATTACGGGTATGTACCGTGTGCAACTTTCAAGCCTGGTACAACAGTTGTTCATATCACCTCTACTGTCGGCGTAACTCCCAATAGAAGTGCCAACCACCATCGATCACGAGGTGCTAGCACCACTGGTCTAATTAATTCTAGTTTTCGAGGTTTGTTTGTGTCATTTCATTATTTGTATCTATCGCTCCCACTTATTCTGGTAAGGAAAAGTTCTTTTGTATTTAACCTTTTAATGTGATACCATATGGTCAACCACATTTTTAGGTTCCAGTTCCAGAGCGCGAGCTGGTTTCGTATCTGATCAGCGAGTCTACACTAGCGATCATCGTGATTTCAATACAAATAGTAATTACCAACACGGAGGGGGTCGACGAAACAAAAACCATAGTGATGTTCATCGTAATGGTTATCGGGATAGAAACAACGATTCTCTAACCTTTGTTCGTCCTCGTGGCCGACAGAATCGTATTAATAATGTTTATTCTGGTTGGTTTCCCATTGGATACTTATTTGTTCATTTATATTCATTCATGGGGAGATTATATTATAAAACTACTATATTATGAAGCTATCACGGAGTAGTATTTCTGTTGAATTGCAAAAGATATATTGCAGGCACAGTGTGGAATAAGACACCAGTTGAGTTGCAGAAGACTAATCAAGAGGATAATATACAGCAGCACTACGAGCATGAACAATCAAGCGGCCGGTAACGCTTTGCATATTTCATGCTAATCGCTGAGGCTGTTGGGACTTCAAGGATTTCACGATTGGATAAGGTCCTAACGACGGAAGTGCGCTGCATCATTTGTATCCTTATTCATATCTTGATTTTTAACTGATTGTTTTTAGGAGTATGCTGACACGACAGCAACGGCGTAAGCAAAGGGATATAGCGCCTGGAATTTCGTCTGGGAATAACAGAAGCGTAATATATCCTCCGGTAATTTGCTTGCCATCAGAAGAAGGCAAAAAAAGTGGGGAACAACAGTGTTGTTCAAAAATGGCTGTCGATGATGATTCCCAAGTAGAAAGGAGCAGTTCTCGTAAAACTGCTGATACGGAATACAGTTTTGAAGAGGTTATCTTGTTTGCTGTAATGAACATCATACCGTTGATTTAACTTCAGTTTATTCGTTCACAAAGTGCGTGCAGAGGACAAACAAAGGACAGTTAAGTGTTTTAGGGTGCGTTTCCTTGCCTTTCTGAAGAAATATCTCCAGTGGTGGAGGTAAACGAATCAAAAGCGCGGAGTAAGCCAACATTTAGTTCAGTGGCTGCTGGTAAAAGAGAAGAAAAGAAGGAAACAAAGGAAAGGAAAAGCTATGCACAGACACTGAAGCAAAATAATGGGTATGCTAGATTTTTTTATACCGAATATATTGATCAGATGTTAGATAAAGTTCTGAAACTCTTGTGTCACTTCTTGATTTAAAGTCATACATCAAACTGATAACAGCTGCACAACTTTACTGAAGTATGACGATTTCCTTTGCACTGATCCTTGGTGTTGTAATCCTCACTTGAGAGACAAGTGAAAAGAACAATGTGGTAGAAACTCCTTTCATGTTAAATTTCTTTCTCTAGAGGTCATTTCACATTAAATATCTTACCGTATTTATAACTTTTAATAAATGAATGAATTTTCAGATTGCTGCAAACATCTTGAACCATTCTCATGCTGGTGCACTTTTGTACTAGTAATGGTCTCATCTTTTTCCAGCGAGAGAGGAAATTGTTTCACTCATCGTTTTTACTGCACCTTTTTTTCCAGTCTTTCGGGTAAATCGGTTTTTCTAGGACAAAAAGAGCAACAGGAGTTTTTGACACTTTCCATTAATTAATTCACGAAATGTTTTTTAATGTGTACATGGGGAAGTATGTGTTATTTATTATTATTCCAAAGTATTTATTTAGCATTTCCGTTAAGCATTCATAGTCGTGAGCCTTTGACAAAGGGTTTTTAGATGACTTATAACAAAGAGACGTGCAATGAGCTGTATATTTGAATTCGAATACAAGTGAGAAACAAATTGAGATATGCTTCTTCAGCCTTTCTAGATTCCTCGTATAGCTATTTTGTGTTACATAGATAAAGGCAAGTTGTTCATTTTTTTTTTGAGATGTAAACACAATCGGGAGGAATATCAGCATTAGAATGAGGTATATAAATCTGCCTTACTTGCTGACAGAAATAGTTACTGCGCTTTGTAAACTGTGCTCTTAATGATTCATTACACCTCTAAAACCTACATCTGTTGGGATTAACTTTGAAATTTTCGATAAGGATAAAAATTGTGAAGTATTCCTTATTTATATACCAGTCTGTGATCGAGGAAATAGGAATGCGAGGTAGGAGTATCTCTCATCTCTGTGAAAGTTACCCTTATTGTATGTGTATTTATTGTATAATATATTATTATTGTTTTGTGTATGCATAAAATTGGTAGTTACTTTTAGCGAAAGTGTAATTATTTATACTGTGTGGTGATAATTGTCTGAATAACTATCTCTCTCTCTCTCCCTATCTCTGTATAAATGTTTCATACGCGGTCAAAACTCAATGTGATTGATAATTTTCGTCTCGTATCAACTTAGTTTCGATCATATTCGGATTTTTTTTTCGTTTTGTTGTATAATTATGTTTTCGCAGTCTCGGGCCATCTCTTGCTTCTTTTCTCTGATTTTCACTCTGTTTCGCCTACATTAAAAAAGATTTTTTTAATTGTTCTCAAGCAAAATGTTGGCGGCTAATGGAGGGAGAGAAAGTTCTTGGTCTTGTTTGATTTTGCTTTGTGCTATATAATGATTGGTGGTAGCTTAGGATTCACCGTGAATGAGAGAAGGATGTTGTTAAGAGTATGTAGAGTATATGACTTCGAGATTGCACTGGACAAGAACTCGAAGTAAGCACCGGTTAAAATTGCTAGAAACGAAGGTGAAATAATTTTGTGGCAAAGAACGTGTAAAACTAATTTGCCGAAAAGGATGCTAGATATCACCGAGAGGTCATAAACTATAAAGCATGCATTAGCAAGTGATGTTTGATCCGTTCCAACAGTTTTTTTATTGGAAAATGTAACCCTGACTTTATCGTATCTTTATTATTGACTGCTTCAGTTACTGTTATATAGCTCTTGTGTAATAATTCGCCGATGAGGGATAGAGTAAGACTTAGAGTTCACTGGTATGATACATATAGCAATCATGAACATCTAACGTAGGTGTGACCCCTACAGTAAGTACTACATGTAATCTGTGGGTTACACAATATGCATCCTTACATGCATAGCTGCTACTGACTCCTCTGTATTTTTCACAGTGCTAATACCTTCCGAAGGGAGTAAAGAAGGCTTGCAAATCCACTACTAAATCCTTTTATGGAAACATAAATCAGGAAGGATGAACCAGACAGGGGACAGCGGAATTGCCAGCAAAGTTCTAATTACGGATATGCTATCTCCATTAGGCTTAGAAGACCAAATCTAACTCGTAATTTTCCGCACACACTCGATCGTTCACAAATTTTACATTCCCAACTCGCTTAAAAATCAACTGTTCCCGTCTGTTTCGTGGATGTGCACCAGCAGAAACGTCCCTTACTCTATTTGCCAATCACTTTCCGCCTTTCCTTTTATTCCATTCCGAGTATGAATTCAAATGCAATCAAGCTCCAAACGACGTATATTTATTGTTTCAGTAAAAAAGAAATATCATTTGCATTTGAGGAAATGGTGTCCTAAAAATAGTTGACAGAAGTTTTAAATCGCAGCCTGCTTCTCTGTCGGCTGTGTGTGCACTTAATTCTATGATTTAATATAGACTGTCGGTCAAATTTTGGTCAGTCGCTTAAAAAATCAGTCGTCATGTATTCCACTTGGTGGTAAATGCGCAAAATACCATAAACTGCTATAACAAAATATCAGTAATTGAAAAGTGCAAAGCAAATAAAAGCTTCCCGCATAATTTCAGTGAGAACTATTGCAGCTTGACCTGTCAAAGCTCAGCCTTGATTACCGGACAAAAAAAGTTGGCTTTTTTCAAAGATATATGAATCAGGTTTGCTCGCCAAATTGCTCTGTAATGTAATGTATGAAACTGTCCGCAGTGTCAGTCATCCAAGGTAGGGCTTTGACTGGTCGACAGTGCATTACTAGTCTGAAATGCAAGACAGGGACGTGGAGATGAGAATATACACAAATGAGATAACAGTAAGAATAGGAATCAAAATCGTAAATATAACCATAACGATCATAATAGTGATAATGACGATAATAATAACGATAACAAGAACAATGAAAGATGTATTCATATGCAATAGGAACCCTGTTTTTATATCGAAGAAGCAAGCCATCGCCATTTTTGTCGTGAAATAACCACAATTTCTTTCCTTACTGCTCCTTACAGCTGAATATCACGAAACTGTGGATGTCTATCCGTCAAAATATGTTTCGTTTTGTATTACTATTGGTTGTAATTACGCAACTGAGCATTTACATTCAGATAATTTCCAATTAGAATATTGTGCAATGATCAAATGGGCATGCTAAGCCTCACGACAAAAGGCAGCACTAACTATACAATACGTTATTATTAGAAAATGAGGAGCAATTGACGCACTGAATGATAATTGCATCAGAGAACAGCTTAAGGCAAACTTTGAAGACCGTGTACCAACCACGATTAGAACGAGGACAAGCGTATAAACTAAGGCTAACAATAAGCAACAAAATTTTCAGTTCTCAAATGTTTCTGATCACTCCAACGCTAATATCGGCTATTTCATCCCGTTCTTTCACTTATATCTCTTCGCGTCGTTCATTATGGATTAGAAAACGATTAAGTCGATCTTCAGGGCGTAACAATCTGACCTATTTCGTTTCGCGATGCTTTTGCGATGTGAAGGTATAGTGCTACAAAGAGCGAATAACTATTCAATAGGAGTGTGTGGTTGACACTGCAAAGAAATTTTTTGGATCTAGAATAAACAAAAGATAGATGCCAATAACAGCCTAGAATAGTAAATATACAAAAAGGAACTACTGGCAAATAAGAGAAGTGATCTGCCTCTCGTTCGATACCTGGTTTAACATTGACCGAGATCTTTCAGCAGCAGCAGCAGCAGCAGCGGCGTCCATATCATTTTCTGAATCTGTATCACGACCGCTTAATGCACCACCCGCAACTGGTCCAGATAAAGAAGACGGAGTACCAGGGGTTCCTGGCGTCGTCGAGGAGACTACACCAACTGGTGAAGATGCCTAAATATATACATGACAATAAATGGGAACCGATGGAAATCCAGTACTGCCAAACGCCTTCTTTACTTGTAAGAGATTTGATGAAAAAATGGAAAAAAGCAATTGCATATTCCTGCCACACTCGGATATTTACAGCCTCACACTGATAGGTCCTACAACTCCTATCACTGTCATTACGAAAACCTAAAAGAGAACCTATTACTCTCAAAAACTCCCTTCCTTTATCTTTTGAATATGATACGAATAAAAGCATCTATATCTAAATGGCAATCGTATCCAACTAGTCTACGAAGAATCAGGACTTAATCACAAGTTAACGCCTAGTTTACCTCTCGATACCAAAGGCATCTCTTTTTCCTTTTGCAGTGCTTGCACCACTGATCCTGATTTACAACACCAAATCGAGCCCGGCATTTTTTCTGTTCGCCATTATCTGCAAATTGAGTATTATGAGATAAAAAGAATTCTGAATATGTTTAGCACGACAAATCTTCAGCATTTCTTTTTCTAATTCCATAACTTCTTCATCCAGTAATTTTGATTTCAACGCCATTTAAACCTCGCGAACATCTCTAAGATGTATTTTGATGCAGCTCACCCACCAACAGATTTGTCACGTTTCCGTTTTTTCTTCTTATTGATAGCATAATTTTCACGAGCCGACCACCCGGGATACTTCTGCATATGTTGTTCGCGATCCGTCTTAGCAAGCTCATAATACCTCTGCTGTTCTTCTTTTGGTAAATCATGCCACCTCCTACCAAGTTCCTGTAACATTTCCGAACATATTCCATCTTGATAAAAAGTCGTAAATACGATTAAAAGATTATAAATGAAATCTAACGATAGTAAGGTACACATAAATTTAATCCTCCGTGAACTTCAGACACTGCTTTAGATCAAATATAAAACTCCTCCTAAGTTAGCTGAGTGACCTTATTCAGTTCGGCACTTTGTCTTTCTTTATAGTCCAGTTCCTCCATCAATTTTGGTCTATTTTCTTTCATGAACCACATAAATGCATTCAAGGGTTTCTTGATGTGTTGTTCCTATAAAAAAAAAAAGTGATTGACTTGTTCGATGACCTATGAAAAAAGGAAAAATGAGCTTTAATTCAGTGCAAAACCAGTTTCATAGCAGCAATAAATAAAAGAATTTTATAAACAGAACTAGAAGCAAACCGAAATAACACTTACCTTAACTTTGGGTGGCTTGCTTTCGTTCTTCGCAGTTTTTGTGCTGTTACTGCTGCCACGTGAGTTACTGCTCGGTTGCTGCGCCAAGTTACTGGCCATGGAGGTGATCGGTGAACCCATCTGAGGTAATCGCATTTGATTTATTGAATTCAGTGGATGCGGAGATGTTGCGGCCGCTGCAGCAGCATTCTGCATATTGCGCATCATTGTAGCTGCCGCCAACGGATTACCCTTAGGGGTAGCCGCACCCACTCCACTACCCTTTAATAGACGCATGCCAATATGGCAATATGTTCTGCACCTGTATCTCCTTCCAGAACACCTTTGCCGAACTATTAAGACCTCAGCAATACGGCTGCTCAGTTACTTCATGTCTCCAGTTCATTAATTGCAAGAGGATCGTAAAACATTAAAAAATGTTAACTACCAAGAGAAAGATATACAAACCTGGAAGAGGGAACTTGGAGAAGCAGGTCCAAAAGGGAAATTCCTATACATTTCAAAAGTTGGTGACATAGTTTGAGCCGCCTGCTGCATAACAAATGCTGCATAAGTCGGTGACATCGAACGAGCATCCATTGGTCCGCCCGGCATTCTTCCGAACGGCAAACCATACGGAGCCTGATTCTAAAGTTCAGCAATCTTTCTTAAACTAATAGCAACTATTTTTACAATAAGAGGTTTTGATTAAATTAGAAGCGATTCAGAAGTGTACATGTAATTAACTTTCGATTACCTTCTAAAATTATACGATACCGGTATACCAGCTAATCTATCATCAGCTGTCGAGAGAATTCAATTGTATGAAAATCTATATCATTTTCAATAATGACCACTTTTCCCTCACTACCATTTCTCAATCTCAAGACGATGTGATTTAAATCTCAAGGGTTCCAGATATCTTTTCCGATGTGCGAGGATTGCAATATATTAAACAACAATGAGGAAAAAGCTACTGTATTTTTGTATTCTCTTTTTCAACATCAAACTCTTGGAAAAGTGCACAACTACTATAGAATTACTTGCGACATAGTCAATGTCACATGTCAGATACTATCGGATACTAAAACTGACTGAATATATGTACTTGAAACGGCTTGACTTCGATAATGCCACTGTTCATTTAGTGTAAAATGTTCCAACTTTATAATTGTTTATTCGTTTTCTCCGAGCGCTTCCTTTCCTTCTACACGCCGCTCTATTTCATGTTGATTCTCATTTTTTTCTTTTGTTTTCAATTTTTCTCTTATATGTCTTTATAACTCATGCCCAGAATGCGGCTTTTAAAAATAAAATGGTGAGGAAAGAAATCTCCATTTCATGTGCAATTACTTTTTTGTAATTTTTCTTTCTCCATTTCGAAAATTTTCTTTTAATTAGACAATTTGAGCCAGTAAGTTTTCTGCCTTCTTCTGAGAATATTCCATTTGCCTTCAGAAGATAAAGGTTACTCTTGTTCAGTCTATAAATCTTGTTTTGCTCAATTCAAAGAACCACTCGATTTCAAAGAGGCGAAAGATTTTATAACATTACATCATTACATTTTCTAAAGACGAATAGAATGTTGTTGCTAATAGCTGTCCATGGTTGACGGTAGAGAACTTATGGCAACTATTAACATCACAAGCTTCTCCCTTGCACACATACTTCTGTTGGGAAATCTTTTGAAAGCTTGTAAATCATTTAAGCAACATAGCCACTGGTTGATCCAATCCTTTACTTCATTTAAAATTACTTGGAAATACTTAGTTTTCGACATATCGGTATAATATCTAGCAAGGATGAACTTGAACCAGCCAAATACGGCAGAAAGCAGGACCAGGGAAGAGGACAAAGACCTTCAATAGTTTTGATATTCCTACATAACGAGGCCTATATTCCAGTGCATGAGTCAAATATAATATAGAGTCCAGTAGATGTTAGTCAGAGCAGCAGTAAATTTCGAAAACTGGTGCACTCAATCAAGAGAAATAGAGCAGAGCTAAGCTAGCCTTCAGGCATTTCTCGTCTTCAGCTATCTCATATACTTTCAGTCAGTAGAATCAATCATTTCGATGTTTCTCAGCAAATCTTAACTCATAACTCAGTCTTCCAAACCCGAGACTTTAATATAATCGACAGGCATCAATCATCTAAGAATGCCTTTTTAGCTTATTCCAAAGCAGGGACCACACCGCACATTTCATTCTTTTCACACGTTTTTTGGAAAGCGTTTCTTTTAGTGCTCATCTGAGCAGCATTCAGATTATTAATTGCCAGTTCTTCAGATTTCTAGCTTATCCCCTTCTTTTGGGTTATTACTATTCGCTGAGATAAACTTGAGCCATGAATATATGCTACGAAATGATTTGTACTTTCTTAAACACAAAGGATCCCTCAACTCTCCCTCTCAGACCTTCTTATCTGATTAAATATGAAGATAACTTGGGACAGCTTAAGAGCAACATGGTACCAACCTCTTTCAGCTTTCATCTACCCTTTTTGGGGAATAACTTTCAAGAGAGACAAGATGGTATTAAACTCACTCAAATTTATTTTCAATTTCTTCCTCCTCCCCTTCATGTCTTAATCGAACATCAATTCAGACTTCCACAGAAGTAAAACTACACTGTGTGAGAATCAAATCCCGTTAGTAAAAATATCAAAACAGAACGACAGAGTAAAAGACCTCACCGGTAGGAAGAACGGATAAAACAGTGGCAATGGCCCATATGTCGGAGATAAAGTGGCAGCTGAAAAAGTTGGAAAAGTCGGCGATGGCTTCACGAAGGCGCCAGGCTTCGAACCTGAAAGGAGCATAAGTTTCGTAATTAAACATGTTATACGCGATGTGTATGGAAAATCTCAATCAGAACTCCCAATAATACTGTCATACATGATCTCATAAAGCAAGCACACGATGACAACAACAATTTAATTCCTTCGTTCGTGAGGTCCAGGGAGCAAAATATCGACAGGAAACACAACAAATAGTTAATAAATATTTTTGAGGAAGAACGAGCAAGAGTTTGTGTGAATGATGAAATGCGGCCATTATAGAGAAATTAAAAAATCACGGGTGGAAAACCTGCTTCTCATAATCCTTTTTTTATTTAAAATTGAGAAATGATAAAATACAAAAGAAGGGAAGATGGTTGGTAATATCACTAGATAACGAAATGATGTTATCATACAAATCGTAACACTGTAAACAAAACTGATAATTTTCTATATATTATGACTTATTTCACATTTTGCAGCCATACAACTCATACATACTATTAGATAAATTAAAAACGACCTTTTAACTGTGAATAAGGATGTGGAAGGTATGCAACAAGCAAAAGAGAACATTAACATCACGTTTGCTAAGAAGAAATGCGGTGAATTTGTGATCAAAAAAAGACAAAAAATCAAAAGTGAAAAAACCTCCACGAATGGGTCAACATGCAAGAACTATATTGCACTATGTTTTGCATTCTCAACTCCTGATTACTTCATTTCCTTTCCTGAATCCTTCCCTGACCAGCCATTTCTTTTTTATAATATTACGGTGAGGATTAAGCTAAATACAAAAAGTGTAATTTCACTACCATCCTACGTCAAAACAAATGATAGTAAAGATGTAATGTGCCGTTCTCAAAAAGGATAGTAGTTTTTTGTTAACGTAAATTACAGTCCGCTAAGAAGAGTATAACCTCATGAAGTAGGTTCACTACATTTTTGATTACATCTATCGTCAGATTAGTTGAATGTTGAGTTCTAATTTTTCGCCTTCATAGAAATTTTGCTTCTGACCTTATATTAATATCTTATTTTAGTCTTCATTACTACCTTAAGCATATTTTCCATCTTTTACCATGGTTACTATTACTCCCCATCATTCTTTTCTTTTCACTGTCATATTACCACTATCCCACAATTACCACTTTCAATATGATGTCTACCTTTTCACTTAAAGTACGAAGCAGCAAACTGCTTACACAATACAACTCAAAGTTACCGTTGTTAATATATGCACGAAAGGGAAACGATAGATAAAATAGAACGGAAAAGACTAACAGCTGTGATGCTAACAACTCTTGAACATATAAGAACTAAATGAGTATGGGGCACGAAAAGAGATGAGCTGTGGTACGAACATTACACATAGTTATTACGGAAACTGCCTCTTCTCTACACTACGGAGCAGCCTTATCTCCTTGGATAAGTGCAATGCGTCCATGGCTAGGGATGGTAACTATAACCGCATTTATGGTAAGGAGAACTAATAGGTCATATGATGGCATGTAGAAACAAAGTATCAAAAAGCAAAAAACAATTACAACATAAAACATGCTCATTCGAAATGAAGTTTCCAGATATTCCGTTGATTAATGATCGCTGGTTTTTTGCTGGTGATAAAACGAATAATTTATTGCTTTAACAAAAATCAAACCGATTATAGAGGAGGATGGCGTCCTTGTTTCCAGCTCTGTTTCCAGCGCCACGTCTTTTTTATCCTCTGTTAACTGATGGGACGACTGCGCCGTTTCTACGTCATCTGCATCATTTCTACAAAAGTAACGATTCTCAATTAGTTTATGTTTTTAGCAAATAGCCTTACCTTTGTATGATAGTGCATTATCACATTATATCCCTGGCTTCCACACATGCAAGTGACCAAGAGCTAATCTATTTCACCTATTGTTTATTATTACATAACTATGTAAACGTCTGGTGCCAAACCGATAAAAAATTTATATATAATGACGGAAACAGTAGTAGCGGAAAGTGTTACTCTAGAATTTCCTATAACTTTCACTAAAAAAAAACTGAGAAATAAGTAATTTTTTAACAAACAAAATAAAATCCAGAAGAGGGAAGAAGCACATCAATCGCTTTGAAAAATTGCACGTATTAATTATTCAAAAAGGCTGGCAGGCATTACTAGGAAAAAAATATATTTAAAAAAATGGAAAAAAAAAACTAGAAATAAGTTGCACGTCTCCCCACTTATTTCTGTTGCATGAAAACTTCATCGTGAAATATTTAAAAAGCAAACTTCACTGGGTGCAATGAGTGCGATTTATACATCATAAAAAGAAACATATTACGGTTGCTCTAGTCTAATAGCCGTGTTGTTTCAGAACCAAGAAAGCATTAATGGGATAGTGATAGGAGTACGTCTCATAAAAATTTTTTGGTAACAATCAGAAAGACTGTTTTCTGTGTACCGCAGAAAAGAAGCAGTAACAATGGTCGTAGAGTTCTACATGAACTTCAGACAAATATGATTTTTAACATCTGTCGTTGAATGTTTCATAGAAACATGGAACGGGCATAACTATTGTACAGTGGGGAGAAATCAGAAAAAGATTATGCTCAGCAAAGCGGTAATGTGCTGTGGTGCAGCTAAGCCTAGCTCGACCCTCCGATGGCTGTGTTTCTAAACAGACTAATTCTCTCCGACGGCTATGTTTCTGAACAGACCGTTAAAAAAAGTTTCACAAAAAAGTGAAAAAGCAAACATGAAAGAGAAAGAAAAGCAAATAAAGAAGCAATACCGGAGAGCAACAAAAACGATTCTTCTCATGAAATTTGTGTGCTAGCTGACAGAGCATCTTCTTCCTCCCTCTCTTCACTCACCTTCCGGATCCCTCCTATTTAAATTTTATTTTTTTCGGTAGCACAGAAATTATAACCACAGAAAAGACAAAAAAGAAGAAAAGCTACAAGAAATAATATCTAGTCTTAGTTAACTGTATTTTGAAATGAAATGGGACAAACCTGCGGAAGACTTTCACTTCATCGGCGCCATCATCAGCAGCGCTACTCATAACGGTGACTCCCCGCGGGATATCCACTGGAGAGATTGTCGGACAGTATGCCGCCAACAATAACACCGACGGGTATATAAGCAACAGTATTAATAATGACAGCAGTAAGAAGAGCCAAATGGCGATAACGGCAAGAGACGAATAACAATAACGAGAGGCAACGAGAAGGATAACCAGGGCCGGCAGCCAACCGACCCTTTTGGCTCATTCGATCCGTGATACTACAACTG
This sequence comes from Litomosoides brasiliensis, assembly GCA_013365375.1. Taxonomy (NCBI): domain Eukaryota; kingdom Metazoa; phylum Nematoda; class Chromadorea; order Rhabditida; family Onchocercidae; genus Litomosoides; species Litomosoides brasiliensis. The sequence goes on along the minus strand of JABVXW010000070.1, from coordinate 97,687 downwards.
ATAAGTGATGTGGTAACCGTGTTAAGCCAGGATAACTCCCAGAGTGATATCTGTATGGCCTATACTGTTTCCTCTTCTCCTGAAAATGTCTGCAACATTATAATTACCTTACAATAATCATCCACTCACAAATCATCCCTCTCTTTAAATAAAACTGTCGTTTCATTCGGTCAGTCGGGTCCACTTCGTTCAGTAAGTACGGGTCGGATCGGTTCTTCAGAGTCACAACCACTATCTAGCAACAAGGCAGACGTATATAGAAAAACCCTCTTAGATCCGCCCGTCCTTCGCTCTCTTCCTCTAAATATCGCAAGAGCAGAAAAAAAAGTACTACTTCATTGTTGTTCAAGGGAAAGCACAGATGGCAAAATGCACCGCAGAGAGTTGTAGTGGAAAAAAAGAAAACGAGAGAGAAACATTGAGCTATGCTATAGCCAGCTGAATAAATGGTCAGAAGAGAGGAGGAGAAGGTGGAGGGGATGTGGTTTGTTCTTTGCACATCTACAAAATAGACACATAGATACATACATACATGTAGACACTATATCGATACTAAAGACGTCCGTCCTGAAACTCCTACGTGTGCTTTGAAGAAGCTGTACGCATAAAACGGTTGGCATTAGGATGATCTCCCCAGAGATTTCCCGCATCTTTCTATTCCTTTCGCCTAATCTACTGAAAAAAGAATATATAGCCATTTTCACCACTATCACAAACTCTCGTTCGGATTTCACTCACAACAGTACGAGGGTTGTTTTCGACTTGACATCCAACGAGTCAAGTAGTATCTGCGATGCTCGATGCACCCTCAATCTTGTTTCTCCAAATCCTTAACTTTTTGAAATACAATATGAGAAACAGCGTGAACTCACCGTTGAATTGCTCTATTACATTTGATTTGGAGACACAACAGTATGCAATACTGCGAATAGTTAGGAGAAAAGAATTTAGTTTAGCGTTTCTGAGACGTTAAAATTTGTTACTAGACAATTTATAAGTTGTGTCGCCAAATGGCAACTGGCAGAAAAAGACTACGCACTGCGGTAGCATATGACTATCGCCGGAACGATAAACGAAATGAGAAAGGCACAATTTAGCATATGACAATGTATGAAAAATAAAGCTTGATTCAGAACTGTATCATCCAATATGTGGAAAGCATCTATCGTGGCACCTCTTCACCTTCACCTTCACCTGCTCAATGAACCTATCCTCTTTTCATGCCATACAAATCAAATGTTAACTTTTGTTATCATTTTTCACGGGGTAATCTCTGGTAGAAGTCACATCTTCGTACTTTCTCACTGCTTGTCTGGTACTTCCGGATTACTTGTTATTCAGGAAAGCTGTGCACTTTAACTGGAAGTAGAGACCTTATCTCATTCTTAATCTCTCCAGTCTGCTACATCTTCCTCAGAGAAAGAGAGAGACGTGTTAAGAAGCAAAGACCGCTAGCTGGCTAATTGGTGACCTCTTGGCTGTACGCTCTACTTATTAGAGGTGAATAGGGAGACGGTAGGTTAAACTTGCGGCAAGAATGAATGAATGGAAAGATGAAGTTGCCAGAGGGAAATGCAACCTCAACAAGATGGAGGGAGAAAGGCGGGCGGGAAGTGGAACAGCTGTGGTGTCCATTCAAACTGTGAGGTGGAGGGGTCGTTTATACGGCCCTCCAAAAGCTCCGGCCTGTCACCCTCCTCTGGCACACATAACAGTGAAGGCTGAGGGGGGAGAGGGAGGGGAAGGGAAGGGGGAGGAAGAGACCTTCTGCTTGGCGGGAACCTCAATAGACCACAAATGGGTACCCTTACCAACTACTCTCCATCTACCTCCTTCCCTTTAAACCTCTTACGGACCCTCTCATTTCCCTATTACCCATCTTCGCCCATATTCCACCCTTCCCTCCCAACTTCATTTAAGAATTCAAAAATATCAGTGAAATTAAGCTACGATATAATCGCTAGCGTTATAACATGAAAAGAGAAAAAAAATCGAAAAGGAGAAAAGATGAAGATAACTACTGCGTAATCTATCAAAGTGATTAGCGCCGGGTCGTTTACTTACTTCCCAACTTTTGCAGACACTCACATTACTTCAAATTTGCAACGTCAGTTTGATGCTACTTCACCATTTTGTGCAGTTATCTCAGCCGGTTTTCTCGTCAAGCTGTTACTCTTATAGCGTGGTAAAAACTCACGCTATAAGAGTAACAGCTTGACGAGCTTGAGTTTGACGAGCTTGACAGCTTGAGTTTGCCGAGCTTGAGTTTGACGAGCTTGACAGCTTGAGTTTGCCGAAACCCGTCATGTCAACTTCTGGGGAGGAGGGATGCTGCTTTTCTTAATTATTACAACTCCTCCAGGCAAGCCGTAGTGCTCTGGATGTAACGCTTTTGCAACTTCTAGTACTCGGATATTTCTAGATATAAAATAATCCTACCACGCTTCAGATAATTGATATTAAAATCCGTTTCTTACTCTTTCGACAATTTCCTACGCAAAGATATTAGTGGGAAACAAGTCGTGTAAAACCGAGAAATTTTCGGTCAATTAATAATTAGAAGCAGCTAATGACTTCGGCCAGCGAAGGAACATGTGGTAAATTAAATATAACAATTATCTTATGAAGAAGATTCACCCGATGAACCACTATCATACCCACTCTTCCCCTTCTCTGCTCGTTTCATTTATCTATGGACACTCAAATTACCTAATTCTAATTCAGAACTCTTTAAAGATATGAGAGTTGGCATTATAAATGATGTGCCACTCTTTTTCTCCAAATTTGAATTTTAATTACGAGTCATTTCCCGAAGACCTTGAAAGAAACAAATTCTTCCTTCTTTCTATCCAGATCAAGCCGCCTTCATCACCTCCCACACCGTACAAACAACGATAACGTCACTAACTGATGTTGTCTACCAAAACAACTGCAATGATAATTGAATTTTTTGTTGTATACGTTTCTCAAAACCAGTTTCATATGGTTTTATCCCAGCCAGTTACCACTGTAGACAAAAATTTTCATCAAATTACAGGATGTTATAACTACAGTCGAGCACATAACGTTCAAATTCAACTTATCTGGGCATAAAGTTTCAAAAGCAATCCATTGTTTAAGATAATAAAACACAAATGCCGGAAATAGCTGTGACATGCTTATCTGCCCTTTGCCGCCTTTCATTCCCATCCTCCCTCTTCTTTTCCTTTTCTCTTACAGTTTTCAAACTTCATATTTGTTTTTTAAAAATGAAGAAATAATGTTGTACAGAGAACGCTGGAACGGATGAGATTACATTTAACAGCGACGAGCGACTATTAAAATGATAAATTGTTATGAGCATCTGCGCACTTAAAGCTTAACCCTAGCTGACATATTCATATGTACTATGAGTTTCATTTAATGCCACTGACACTTGGTAGTAGAGAAACAAGTATTAAGAGAGGAAAACCGAAATACTTTTGGACACCGCAAGGGCAATTTCATATTTGAACACGGAAAATTGCTATATTAAAGTGTCCCAAAGAAGGAAGCAGAATTTGACTTCATTTTAGAAAATAATTATAAGTTCAATTTTTTCGCTGACTGCTAAACTATTCCAATATTCGACAGATGCCACCTTTCAATTTCACTGGAAAAAAATTGAATTAAGGAGAATGTGAGTTAGACAACTCTTTACACTTTTCCTTCTAATTAGTGAGTCAATATCAAGTTACATTACCCTCCTGAACCTTATTTCAACTTTTACCATCACACGAGATGTAAATTAATGGAAAGAGGAGAGATGGAAACACAGATGAAAAGTGTTGAAAAGATTGTCGCAAAGATCGCAACTGGAGTTTAAACAAAGTTCGTAACAGCAATAATCAGAAATTGTATTTTTTCTTAGGAACGGAAAATGGTAAGCTTACTCCACTGACTCTTGCAGCAATAACTGGATTTATTACCGCTTCTTTCCAGAAAATCCATTCTCTCCAAACTAGCATATTACTTCTTCACCATTTCATTTTAAATGACTTGTTGCACAACTCGCAGCTCAGTTTCAACATCAGAGCTAGGTAATCTTCAACTATTTCGTTGTCTAAGTGTTTCATTGATCGTTCGGAATCTTTTACGCCATTTCACTGATGCTTGAAATCTTTTACACGTATCAAAGGTAAGTTTTGAAGAATGAAAAATGCAACAACTAGAGAATCTGAACTTCCTGTTTCTTTTCTCCTTTTACCATATTATTCCTCAATAACATCCCAATAAGCAGGACAATCGAAGTGGAACTAACATTTTAAAATATAGTTAATTCATCAAAAGAATGATATACACGCTGTCATAGGGACAATATTTTACTTGTATTTTCTTTATAAAATAATAAGCTAAGATCCAGGGATAGTGGTTCAATAAAGACTTCTATCATCATCTTGTTTTTTCGGCTCTTATTCATGTCTTAATGTCCCCTCTAGTCGTCCACTTATCTCTCCAAAAGTGCTGGCAAAATTCGTTCATATCTAGGTAAATATAATCTTGGGTCGCTGTCATCGGATCTTTTTGAATGACAAAAAGCGAAGAAATAGCAAAAAAAGGACGTTTAATTAGAGATTTCAGTTATGGAGAAGAAATGGATTTTGCATAGTAATATCAAAGGAACTTTGTAATTTAGTTCTATGATCGCAGTGTCTCTCCTCTTTTGCTTCCTATTCAACGATTTTCCTGCTACTTATCTGATGACTCTCCTATTCAACTTCTTCCTTGAAATACCTATGGATTTAACCAACGAGAGACTCACAAAAGCATGACCCATTCTAATATCTAATGCACTCATTCTTTACTATGAAAGAAAAATTTTGATAAAAAGCAGGCTCAATGGCGACCTTAAGTAAACCGGTATATCTACCACTGCATTTTATAAAAGAACTAAATTTTGAAGTTCCTTAAAGGCAGAGAATAACAGCTTTTCAATACTATTTCTGATTTCAAATCAAGTTCAAACACATGAAAAGCAACAAACAATTCAGAGGCGAAAGTGTATGAATGAAGACAAATGTTGTGTAAGGTTCTGCTAGTTTGGTTCTCGGTACTAACATAGTTTATCTTTATACTTACACAATTCTGAGAAATTAACGTAATTTTATCTGCTTTTTCCATTAAAAAAAATATAGAACTGATACTCATTGCTATCTCTTGAAGCCCACGGTAATGTTATCTTTTAGAGCTAATTACATCACTCCCATTTCCTTGTACCTTTCTCTTCTTTCCATTTACTAAACCTTGTTTCACTTTGAATCGGACAAACATACCATGAATTTCGTAAATATTAAGAAATAAATTATTTACTCGTTATGAATATCCAAACCAAAGACGTTAAAATATATTTTCAAAATAACTGGAATATAAAGCAAATCGGATCACAAAATGCTGGCGTTAAAGATAAAGCGATCACAAAAACGAAGATAGGAATTTAAATAGGTAATATAGCAATAGAGTGGTCACATTTTGATCCGAAAATACTGATGAGAGATAGCGATCATTCCTTAAATGTAATCCTAAAACCGAAAATCCCCTCTCACGCTGAGTTTTAACCTGGTCCAAACAAAAGATTATGGAGTGTTTAGAACAATTAACTAAACTGTGACTGCATATTTCGGTGATATTCTTCCAAATGCTTTCCCAGCTAAGCCACAATTTTTCATTTCTAACACGCAACAAGTGGTTGAGTATTCTTTCTATGCCAAAATAGCAATACGGCAACAAACACTTATTTTTCCTATCCTCACATAAACATAGAAAGAACAGGTGTAAATGATTAAATAACAGCTGAATGAATGAATCCGAAGTAAGCATATCTCATGTGAGGGAGAGATGGCTTGGATATGACGACCTAAGTGTACCTAAATCCTCTTGATTTCTCTTTCGAGCTCTTTAAAGCTAAGTAACCGTTTTTATGTAAAATATCTCAAGGCTAGAATCATTGAAATTACTTGAATTTTATCGCTTCTGACACTTCCACACCACTAACTATTTAAACCCACTTGAGAACCACTCCCCCTTTTAAGTGATAACCACAAACTTAGATTAAAATAAACCTATACATACCGGCAATTTTTATTTGCTTCGCTATCCTTCTTCTCTGTCAATATATTGTTTGTGACGCGTCGAGCATCTTTGCACTCTCCTGTTCGGTACACTCTCATTCCCAACTACTGCTATTGACAGATGCAATGCCTCTCACCTATTGTCACCTTTATTATCTTTCTTTGTGACCCACCTAAGTTCGGGAGAATAGGTAAGAATAGGTTATAACTTAGGAAGAGTCATGTTAGAAGGAATTAGGATAAATTAGAGTAAATTTTGCTAATGTTACCGATAACTTACTGGAATGGACGGAATATTGAGCAGCATTTTATTTCTCATCAGATGCTCTTCTGTATGTCAAGTGAGGTCGACAACCATTAGCGTCCGGCAAGGTGTGTGGATTATCACGCTGAAGTGCAGATGTTTATTTTATTCCACTCCCTTAGATAAAGTTGTGCGATATATTTAAATTAGTAGTAAAAAATACTGAAAGATATTCTCATATCCCACTAATCATAATGATGTAATTGAGAATGAAATGGTAGGAAGTATTATCGGATGGGTGCTGCTGCTGGTATTATGTGCATTTGTGCAAGATCTTTTACAAGCAGCATTGGACTGTAACGAGACAGAATGTGGTCCTCGAGTTAGCAAGTGTATGCTGCTGAAAGCTTGCAACTGTTCCATTAATCGTGACAGTATTTTGCATAACAACTGCTCATGCTGCAATGAATGCATTCAATGCCTTGACAAACAGTACATGCAATGTTGCGCTTGTGTTGGTATGTTATCTTGTCCTTTTATCAAGTAATATCACTCATTACATCAATGTTATTGATATCAGTGAGTGAATGGTATATAATTTCTTGCTATGTGAAATACTTGGTTACACGAGGAAAGCATAATGAGAAGTATGCGCCAAATGAAGCTGTTTAACTTTATTGCGCTTATTAGGTCCAGCTGGAGTTCCAGGTTAAAATTTGAGAAAAACAATGTTCTTGTGTACTGCAAATTACTCGGTGAACTGCACACTGCTACAGTACTAACAAAGCAGTATTGTTAGGAGTCTAGTTAATGGTGCTCAATTTTTTAAACATTACTGTTAGTTGGAATTCAACTTTGTTCATTTAGTTTCATCTGTTTCCTTTTAAAAAACGGATTTTAATAGACAACAGAATCAATAGAAAAGCGATCGAAATGTTCAATACGTTATTCCATTTCATTATCGAAAATAATACAGTGATAGATTTTGGTATTTGCTCAGTTGGCATTTAGTTTCATTTCGTATTGTAGGACTATGTAATCCAAACAAAGAGGCACTGCATTTAAACAGCTATGTCGATCGATTCGATCAGGACGACGAAGATATTATTGTTTTCGACAAGGTCGCACTGTATGTTCTTCTTGGCAAAATACATTTTGAAATTTATGTGCCATAAATGAATACCTCATTTGTTTCCAAATATTTAGTTACTGCTTATTACTCACTTACAAATGCCCAAATTCTGCAGAAGATCAGGATTTTGCAGTTTGTGCACAAGATAACTTCCGCACTGTAATTTCATGTAATTTCACCTTGTTAGCATTAATTTTTAATCTTGAGTGACTAAATCACTTTACATAATGCATGAATAATATCCCAGTTAAAAATGAATCTACTTTAGAGTGAATAAGGTTGGCACAACATACACATTTCCAGTGCTGCGCGAATACTCGTTTGATCGCAGAGGTGTGTTCTTGACTGTTGTAATTATGTGTTGTAACACATTTTCTCCTTTATTTATACGGTTGAACTCTTACAATCATCACTTATTGAGACTAAGAAGTCATGATGAAATACAGGTCAAAATATAAAAATGTTGGAGAGGACTCACCGAGAGACGAATTGCACAGTAGTTTATCTTGACAAGTGCATGTCGCATAAGCAGTGCAGTCGACAGTGTTTGGTGAGTTTACCTTTTTGTTTTTTTTTCTCTCCCTTTGCTCTATCTGTGTGAATTTAAACTGGTTCTAATTGCTTTGTATAAGTACATAACTGAGATGATATCATTATAGATTCTTGGTGCATCAATGCTCCGGTGGTTTCATACGGGTTGCTGCGAATGTATCGGGCATACATGTCTTCCGTACGGTTCAACAACAGCACGATGTAAATATTGCACTGATTTCGATGACTCCTTTATGTTTACTAGGCAAACTGAACTCTGACTTTTCCAGCAACAGTAGCAATAAACTGATTTTGGCGGTACTATGAGAGGAAAAGTCCATAACGAATAGCTTCTACCATAAGAATGAAAGCAGACAGCTGTTCTGTCTTAGGTAGTGAAGCATTATTTAAATCTTCTAGGTTATATGAGCTGCATGTGGCACGGTCTAGGTAAAGATGGTTATTGTTTTAACTACACTATTTGATTTTATAACTGCTTTCGAAGTGAACAGTATCATGATTGGAAACGTAAATAAGTGAATGTTGTTTGATAATGTTAGGTTCCTAAGTGTTTGTGCATTTGTTTAACGATCTGTGATAAACTTAATCCGAAGTTCATTGCCCTTTGTTTTTTTATTGTTTTTTTAAATATTGTTGCCGAGTGCAGTGAAATAATGTTTTCAAAATGCAGTAGTAAATCGAGGTTGTGTTAGTTTGAAAATTACACGCATATTCAAACGTTTTCCTTTTTGAATTTTGCTAAGTGAATTGAATTTAGTTTGTTATTAAGATGGTAAATTCACATTCGACAAAATTATTCGGGCGTTTCAAAGTATCCAAATATAAGCTCCAAGAATCATCTGTTCTCTTGTTGAACTTAGCCATGATAACAAGCTAATTTACAGCACGTTCCATCAGAGTTAGAATTCAAGCATTCTCAGTTCGACCAGGTATATTTGTTTAAACATGCAACTCAATAATGCAATTTCAACTCAATTACGAAATTGATTTTATGCAAATTTTATACTGTTGTTTGATTTACATTACATTTATAAAAAGAGAACTGAGCGGTAATTGGGTGACATTTGCAAGTGAGAGCAGTCAAATTCAGCTGAATCAGCTTGTTATATCGATCTACTGTGGCGTGTTAGGACGACGAATAGAACTACGAACTGTAGCTAAAACTTCACTGTAACGAAGTTGTTACCAATGATTGCGCTATTATCTTTGGTGTCGCAAACACTAAAAGGAACAAGTAGTACGTTAGAGTTCAAATTTCTTAATGAAATTAATGCATCATTATAAGGAAGCATAGGTGCTCCCACGCTTCTAGCGCCATCACACATTTAATGTCCATCTAAATTCGCAATAACATTTTACAATAACTTAGAAAATGAAATAGTATGTTGCACATTCTTTGCGAATTTAAATTGTGTTCCACGTAAACTACTTAAAAAGGAAATGATATTGAACGCTGCACTCCACGTTTTCAACATTATATCAGGAGATGTAGTAGAGAGTGGTGTTAGGGGAAGACTGAGTTGCTGCGAAGCTCCTCGCTGGTGAGTGGTTGCACTCTGTTACGCGTTATATCACAACACTGAATCGATTGTGATATCGGCGTATCCTTCCGCCATTTTGCATTTAAGGATAGTGGCAAAGGGCGAGTTGGTTACTAGGCTTGGCTAGATTATTGACAGTGCCTTATATTCTGTCACTCAAAATTGTTAGGATCACTTGACTTTTACATCTCACAGGGCCACCTGTCACACTGTGTGAAATCCGCCATCTGCGGTCCGAGAAAGGGTTGTGAGATGAAGTAGCAGATTGGTGAATGTTGATGTGGCAAGGAAAATACTGCTTAACTGTTGACTTGAGAGCGAGTTTAAGTGGCACGATTGAAATGTAAAAAATCACGTGAAAGAATAGTCAATGTAATATTGAATAAAGTCGATTTAAGATTTGAAAAATTATTTTGTTCATGTCGAGCGTAAAACAGACATCGCTATAAAGGGAATAGGTGAAGAGGTGTTGGGGTGTATAACAGTTAGTTATGAAAGAGGAGTTTTGAAAGTAATGAAACTAAGAAGAGCTTCTTAGACCACCAGCTTGTTTATTAGTCATTGTAGAAATGCATTTATAACTGTAAGCGATTCTTCCTCTGATCGCTGCGCCATCCTATTTTACTTGATGCAGACATCAATGATTTTTCGATCTGTACCTATTATTCTGACGTTTAACAAACAGAACAATTTCAAGAAATTTTACAAAATGGTTTGTAGCTAATCGTTGTATCAGAAATCGGATGTCACTCCACAAGGACCCCGCATTCTTACAGCTTCAACAACACTTTGAATCAGAATGTAAATATCTGAAAATGGCTGACTTGTTTAAGCAAGATCCACAACGATTTCAAAAATATAGGTTAGTTGAAAACTTTGGGAATGTGGAACTGGAAAGTAAATTGTAGCTTTTCTTGGAATGCTTTTGCAGTTTGACAATGAATACATCAGATGGACCGATTCTTTTCGATTATTCAAAAAACATTATCAATGAAGAAACGATGAAGAGGTTGTTCGCTTTGGTCAGTACTTTTTTTTGACGATTAATCTTCCATTTCAATAATTTTTTAACAAAAACGAATTGGATTATGTCGATATGTTATGATGTACTTTAACGTTATTTGATGTTTCAAGTGATCAAATATATATATAACGAAAATAATTTTGGAATTTAAGGGAAACGGACTGAAAAATTATTTTAGGTGAATTCAAGGAACGTTTTGAAAATGAGGGAGAATATGTTTAGTGGAGAAAAAATCAACTTCACTGAAGGACGTGCCGTTTTGCACATCGCGTTAAGGAACATTAATAATAAACCTCTGACAGTAGATGGACAAAATGTAAAGCCATTTTTTTATGTACTAAGTGCCATTTTTTTTAAAATTTTTATATCCTTTCTGTCAAATGTTACCGAAACAGTTGTTGCAGGCTGTCGGAACTGCGTGGTCATTCAAGATAACCCATCTTCCGATGAGTGGATCTTGCATGACCATGCCAAAGTAATCGCCAATAGCTTTTAATAATTCTTTTTGTCTGTTAGTCATCGAATGCATTTTACTCGCTAATTAAAGCTTTGATGTGGGACCATTTTATCTTTTATTTATACAAGATTATCAATATTTTGGGTTATATAGTCGTCCTGCTTTTATGTTATTGAATTTCTTGGAAGTATTGAGTATATGCCCTACTGTATTAGTTTTGCAGGTGACAAGTGATGTGAATAGCGTTTTGGAGCATATGAAAGTATTTTGTGATCAAGTGATCAGTGGAACTTGGAAAGGTTATACAGGTGAAAGAATTACCGATGTTGTCAACATTGGCATCGGAGGTTCTGATTTGGTTTGTCTTTATTCCATACAGGTTTGAAAGCTTTGCTTCAACTCTTTGAAACCTGAGGCAGCTTTTTCTAAAGAAAATACTTCCAGGGACCATTAATGGTCACGGAAGCATTGAAGCATTATCAAGTTGGACCAAACGTTCACTTCGTTTCCAATATCGATGGTACACATTTAGCAGAGGTATGTTTTCGATGAAAATGTTTTGTAAAAAAAATTTTTTATTATTACTTAATCTTTTCTTTTTTTTCAGGTGCTGAAGAAAATTAAGCCCGAAACAACAATTTTTATTATTGCATCGAAGACATTTACAACACAGGAGACAATCACTAACGCTACATCAGCGAAAGACTGGTTCTTAAGCAAAGCAAAGGTATTTAATTTTGTTAAAAAAAATTTGTTTTTGTAATTCTTTTTACTTATATCTAATAAATTTAAGCGATCAGTTTAACTATCAACGGCAGTTACATACAGTATGTGAACGTTTGTAGCAAATAATGGAAATATTAAGAACATTATTTTGCCTAAAGAAATCATTCTAATTGTATTTACAGGATCCTGCGGCAGTTGCTAAACATTTTGTAGCACTGTCAACAAACGGTCCAAAAGTTCGTGAGTTTGGTATTGATGAAAATAATATGTTCGGATTTTGGGATTGGGTCGGAGGCCGTTATTCGTTGTGGTCTGCTATCGGCCTTTCTATTGCCGTCCATATTGGTTTCGATAACTTTAAAAAGTTACTGGAAGGCGCAAACGCTGCTGACGAACATTTTCTTAATGAACCAGTCGAAAGAAATGTTTGTTTTTTTTGCTATACACTGAAATGTGGAACTAGTCAAACGATTTTTGATAATGACGTCAAATTATACTTAAGGAGAATGTACCGGTCAGGCGAGGTTTATTTAAGAGGCCACTTGCCTCACAGTCAGAATTCAGAAATATTCAAAAACCGTTTAAAACAAATCTGTTGCAGATACCAATAATTATGGCTTTACTCGGCATTCTCTACATCAATTGCTTTAAAGCTGAAACACATGCCCTGCTTCCGTATGATCAATATTTGCATCGATTCGCGGCCTATTTTCAACAGGGTGATATGGAAAGTAATGGAAAGTTTATGATGCGGTAAGTTTCGTCCCATATTGCTTGCTGGTTGTTATTGATCTAAAATACTTTTAGTATGTTCAGTTTTTCAGGGATGGGAATCGTGTCGATTTTCCTACTGGGCCAATTGTTTGGGGTGAACCTGGGACTAACGGCCAACATGCTTTTTATCAACTTTTACACCAAGGAATCTTTTGTTCTTTGAAATGTTAAATCATCTGATGGATTAAAGCAAACTTCTGGCTTCATATGATTTACAAAGATATATGAAATCTTATATACATGAATTTCCGATCAGTATTCAGGTGTTATTTGTTTTTTTGTTGACATTTCTATAAAATTATTTATTTTAGGTACTCGGCTTGTCCCTTGTGATTTCATTGCACCGGTACGGTCATTAAATCCGATAAGACAGAATCTTCACCATGATGTAAGTACAAACGCATTTTATCGCTCCTACAATTTTATAAAATTTGATGAAATGACATCAAATTAAAACGATTTTAAACTAAGTTTTTCGAAACTGCTTCTTGTTTCGATTATGTTTAGTAAGTCTTTATGGCAGGAGAAACTATATGCAATATATATATATATATATATATATATATATATATATATATATATCTTCTTGAAAACTTCGGAATGGCAAAAAAGCAGTTTTTGTAATTTTTTAATCACTGTGCACATTTCAGATTTTGCTATCTAACTTCGTAGCCCAGACAGAAGCACTAATGAAGGGTAAAACGTCGGGAGAAGCTGAGAAGGAATTGAAAGATTCAGGAATGAGTGATGAGAAAATTCGTCACATACTACCGCATAAGGTTAGTTTTCAAACTTTAATTTGTATAGTGTTCCTGTTCATAACGTCCATAATCATGCTTCTGTTCATTCTCTGCTCGCACATAACGTAATGGCCAAGTTATTTCTAATTTCAATGAGATACGTCTCAGAGTATGGCATGTATATTTATATTTATGTATGATCTTGCCATGATTAATATATTATTTTCACAACAAATAAAATTTACTATAGGATGTTATCGTTACAACCTTTTGCAGGTATTTGAAGGAAACAGGCCTACAAATTCAATCATATTGCCTATAGTATCTCCATTTACTCTTGGCACTTTAATCGCCCTCTATGAACATAAGATTTTTGTTCAAGGTGTTATTTGGAATATCAACAGTTACGATCAGTGGGGGTTTGTTTCCTGTTTTATTTATTTTTCCTTAGTTTCATTTTCATGTTCATTTCATTCGGAAACCTTATTTTGCATTTATAAAAAACATTCCAACTTTATTTTGCAAGTATTCATAGTGCTGCTTATTCTCCATATATAAACTATATAAACCATACATAAACTGCTTATTTTATTCAATGAATCTGAGCAATATTCTTATAAATCCTTGCTTTGATTTGGTATTTAATTTTTACTTTTTAGAGTTGAGCTCGGTAAGCAGTTGGCAAAAGTTATCCAGAAAGAATTTGAAGTCGATATGCAGTGCAGTTCTCATGATTCTAGCACAAATGGCATCATTAACTTTATTAAGAAGGGAAAGCAAACCAGTCAGTTGGTTTGAAAAGCAAACCAACTTTATTTTGCAAGTATTCATAGTGCTGCTTATTCTCCATATATAAACTATATAAACCATACATAAACTGCTTATTTTATTCAATGAATCAATGGAAAATATTCAATTTTTTTATTCAATGAAATTGTTAAAAGATGAACATTATTACCCAACCCAATCAGCATCACTCAAATCTCACTAGTCATTTTCTAGTCACTATATATGTTATTAGTGCATTGATCCTTCAGTTGGCTGCTTTTCCGGAGGCATATACTGTGTTAAAGTACTGCTTTTGGAATTAGGAATGCTTTTAACAATTCTTAATGAAAATTGAAGCTACATACCTCCAGAAAAGCAACATTCTTTTTTATAAATCAGGACTTCTCAGTTTCTTCGCATTTTCTTGAAAATTATTTATAGAAGTTCCTTCTAGTGATAGTTTGTACGCTTTTTCATCAGTATTTGTATTTAACGAGGTATATTTGATTGGTAGCATCCTGTTTAGGTATATATTGTACTTAAGCAATGTGTAGTGCAATGTAGGCTCTTGAGAAATTAAGAGCATGTTATGAAATTATTGTCTTACCGTATAAAATAATTATAGAATCTATTTTGCGATTAATAAATATACCATTCAAAAGCCGTTACAAATTCTTTATGCGTGCCAAGTGATTTCACCGCGCTTTTTCATGAGCTATCCAGAAAGCAACGAATTTATTTATTGAGTAGGGTGGTCCACACGTTTACACATTAAGATGCGAACTACAACTAGCAGAAAAGAGAATTTTATATATATATATATAGAAAGAAATAGTGGAGTCTGAATGTCATCTGTTAGTAGAAGGTTATTCATAAGCTGTGTTTTCTGATGCAACTCCGCATAATATATCTCTTATCTGCAATTAAATAAGAGCGTTTATATTATCCAGTAAAGGAATCACGTGCAAACCCTAATTTCTAATGCTTACCAATACTAATACCTATCAAACCATAAGTAATTGTATGTGTTTTAAACGTTTACTTAAAACATAAGGATGATTTATACATGTTTCAGATCGGTAGAAAAATGGCAGGTTATGCGTTAAAGCGGTTAATGGCTGAGTACAAGCGTAAGTTACGTTTGAAATAATGATAGTTCGTGTTATGATACTACAGAAAAGGTGGGAATTGTTAGATTCGTGTGAAATTCCTATCAGTTGCTGAAATAAGTAGAGCGGCAATGATCGAATGTGAAGGTTTTGGAAAGGAATTCTCTTACAGAGTTGATGTTAAATCCACCAGAAGGAATCATTGCTGGACCGATTAGTGAAGATAATTTTTTCGAATGGGAATGTTTAATCACGGGACCCGATGAAACGTGCTTTGAGAATGGTGTCTTTCCAGCAAAGATTGTGTTCCCGCAGGTGTTTAATACTACAGTTTCATATATCTCTTGTCTTTTACACGCCTTAGAATAGAATAATTTAAAATGAATAATTGGCTCGGCTAACACTCGAAGTTACAAGTGAACGACTTTAGTACTTTAGTATGTTAGTGATCAACATTGTATGTCCTCACGTTTATGGTGAATAAAAGCATATTTTCGGTAGAGAAAAGCTACAACAAATTTCAGTCTAATCAATGACTTTAATGGTTGTTAATTTCTGCTTTTATCGATCCTTTGAAGTATCTCATCTTTTAGCATTTTCTTAAGTATCATTTGTGCCAAACTTTTTATTGTACATGATACATTTAGATGATACATTTGGATTCTTATTTACGATCCATTGCATTCAAATCCATTGCATTTTGCATTCGTCAAATATGAATTTAACTGAGTTGAATTGAAATTAGTTTATTTCAGGATTACCCTCTTTCTCCGCCAAAAATGCAGTTCACTTGCGATATCTTTCATCCAAATATCTACCCGGACGGACGCGTATGTATTAGTATCCTTCACTCACCAGGTGATGATCCAACTGGCTATGAGTCAAGTGCAGAACGATGGTCTCCGGTGCAATCCATCGAAAAAATCTTACTTTCTGTAGTATCTATGCTTGCTGGTTAGTACTCTTTAAATATATTATTGATCTTTGAGTTTTTTTCAGAAAAGATAACTGAATTGTTAGTGACGCAAACAGTGTGTTATTTTGTATTTGATCATATTAAAATTATCGCTTACTGCAAAAAAATCTTTTTAGAACCAAATGATGAAAGTGCTGCCAACATAAATGCAGCAAAGATGTGGCGTGAAAATCGTTTGCAATTCGAGCAAATTGCTGACAATCTGGTACGGAGAACACTATGTCTCCCACCCAATACCTCGCTGTAATTATTTACTTGCTATTAATGTAGTTCAATATGTCACTTCTGTTCTACGTCTCATTTCTTTTATCATTGTATGGTTAATACAATGGTGTATAAAAGCATTCGCGCTATATTTCATATATATTGATGTTCAAAGGGTCATCCTTCCAAGTCCTTGAAACTTCAACACAGCACGTGACACGTGTTAATATCTTGAAGAGAGCAGCATTATGGTGGAAGGTTGCTGTCAATTTCTTGACACTGATTATAATAAGGTGAAGAAAGGAGGTGATGGATCGGAACTTCTTAGAGGGTACTGGCTATAGCACACATCACAACATATTCAGAAACTGAACTCGTCATCTCCGCACCTCATCTCTAGTGACTTGGCGTCACGCCACCATTTTTTTCGTCATGCGTAGTGAGCACATAATAAGGAGTTGTTAGCGTTTCATTTGCATATCGACAACTGACGAACGCTGGAGGTGTTAACTTGGGGACGTTGTCGTACTATCACTGTTCCAGGACATTCATAAGCATAATTTAAATATTACGTAACCTAGAGGCGGCGTCAGTTTATCTTTGTATTTCGTCCACCAAATATAGCAATAGTTATATCAAACAAAGGGAGAGAGAGAGGGAGCATCCATTATTCACAAATATTTGTTATTTATTTATTTAATTAATTAGTTTATTTATTTATTAACCCGTTTAATTAATTAATTAATTTTGCTTAATTATTTTATTTATGTGCTTGTTTATCTGTTTATCTATTTAATTAATCTTTTTATTCATTTATTTAATCATTACTATTATTATTATTATTATTATTAAAGGATGATAATTTTATTAACAAACAAAATTATGCAAACAAAATATTTCGCGCGATCTATATATCTTTCTCTAAGGGCGATTGTAAACATTATTGCAGCAGCATTGTTGCAGCTCGGTCGTTTCAGGAGAACACGTGCGAGATGCCTCTTGTTGGTGAGCGTTCGAAATTCGCATGTTTGAAGATTTACGATGACACGAGTTCGTCAAATGACGATAATGATGGTATTAAATTGATGGATGGAGCACCAATGGTGAAAACAAATTTGTTGTTGTTGTTGACTAACGACTTTGTGGTTCTTTACTAACAATCTAACTATCTTTGTGTGGTTTGAATTGTTGTTTATCCATCACGTGTACTGCTTTTCATGTCTAAATTATGGCAAATCGTGGGATTAGCAGATTCTGTAAAGGTTGTAAAACGCTTTGGCAATGTTAGCTTCGCTTATGTAGTTGATTATTGGAAGCTTTCTGTTCGATTGAAGATTTGTTTTTAGAATAAGAATCATGGAAATCAAAAAAAGTCATCAACTACATGTAGAAGTGATGGTGGTTTCATTGTCCATTCTATACCGCACAAGCGTAAAAATAAAGGCAAAAAGAACAAAAAAGTGAGTGAAGAAGATATGCATTAACTTGACTTTGTCATATACAAGATAGTGCTCTTTCTTTGTAATCTTCGATTTAAGATTCCTGTTGTTGTGGAAGATGGTTTCATAGTGCAAGACGGAGATGGGGATTCTATGGATAAGAAATATCGCGAGGTATTTGTCTTCCTTCACTGCTTTTTCTACAACTTTGCGGTAGCTCTCTTTTGCACTTTTATTACCTCCTTATGAGGATTATTACGGAAGTTGCAAAAAGGCTGCTGAGGCGTATATATGTGTAAGTATTTGTTTAAATCAAAATAATCTTACTTCTCCATTGAAATTATGAATGCTGCTCATCTTCCCTTATACACATTTTTGATGGAAAATTTCGTCGTTTTTTTCCCTTAATATCTTACAGGATTTGCAGCAAACAGTAGAAAGCAGTCTCGAAATAGCGTCCACAGCATCTGCCGATCGGGCGCAAGAAATAGCATCATCAGACGTTTGTTATTTGAACTGTTATAGTAAACAGTTTTACTTTCAACTAATTTATTATTTCAAGAAATGTTAACCGGTACAGTGGACTCTACTTTAGGAGCTAGATTTGTTTTCATTTCAGCACCAGATGAAGAAAGAACTAGTGAGGACAAAAGATGAGGTGGAAATCTTCATATCCGAAGTTGATTCACAAGCTTCTGCTCTGTTCACAAAAAATGATGGACCTCAAAAGATTGTAAATTTCTATAGCAAGAATTTTATTTTTTTAAAATAATTCTGAAGATTTATAAAATTTATTAACAAGCATATTCGGTTATGAAATTTGTTGGCTTCAATTTTTTACAACTTTTATCGTTTTACAACTTTTCATCGTTTACAACTTTTAAATGAAATATTTAGAAGGAGCAACAATTAGTTGCACTGTATCGATCAAAACTGGTAGAAACGCTTAGACAAATGATGTTGCAAAATGAAGTGAAATTGAAAGCAGAGGCAGAAGTGACGAAGTACAGGAATCGCTATAAGAAACTGTGCGAATTATTGAAGGATGCTGAAGGCAAGTTATATATTTGTTCCTGTTCATGCTACAATCTTAAGCTCTTCCTCCTTGATTCGGAGTATGAAATGGTAAAATTTTTGCAAGGGGTGTAGTTGAATTTTATAGCGCTCTGGTAAGCAGTTAACTTTTGCTATAAATTATCTTTTTTTTGTGACCGCCTTGCATATTGTTGCAAAGTAAATTGAATCATAACGAATAGTTTAGATAAACATTTACAATTACAATTGCAGTGAATGAGAAAGCACACATGGCTGCAGATCTCGAGAAGGCAAGAACGATAGAGAATGAGTTAAGCTCTCAGATTGGTGAACTACGTGGAGAATTAATGAAGGCCCGAAGCAAAATTCGAGAACTCGAAGTGAAATATAGAGAACTAGCCTCAAAGCAGCAGCACTAGTTCATAGTTAAATTTCACTGATAATGTATCAGGAGTAGGACTGACTGTTTCCCAGATATGCTGTGAAAAATGAATACACATGCAAAAAGTTAGAGGATACGTTCTTGAACGCATTTGGTTTACTAATACATTCATAATTTCCATCCCTTTAATAGTGAGGCATATGCGAAACTAGGGAAGATTATTCTTTTTATTCAATCAGATATCGGACATTCTGATATTCGAGGTAATGCTACAATTATCTAACATTGACAGTTAGCAACATTTTCTTATGCAGTCTAAGTATTATCGGGTAAAGTTGGTGTGTAACTTCTAGTTGTCTTTCAGAAATGCTGCTATTGTACAAACGAAATCACTGAGGATTACGTGGTTGGTACTTGCAACTCTTTATTCCTTTTCTATATTTTAGTCCAACTCAAACCCATCAGTACTCCGTACTGATTTTTGAATGTATTTCCAATGATTTTAGTTGTCCATTTATTAAAATCGTTTCTCAGTAATCTATAAGATGTACACTGTTAAGCGCTCTTCATGTGCTGTACTCTTAAAATAAAAAGTTAGCTGAGAGTCAAAACCTGTACTATTTATGGTAACACGGTATATCAGTTGTATATACATTCCTTTCCAATCTAAAGCGTTTAAACAGTTTAAATGAAAATGCTACTGTTACGGTTTCTGTGGCTTTGATAAGGCCGACTTTATTCTCACATGTTTCACAAAAATGTGCGAGTCAGATCTTTTCATCTACGACAACAAAGTAAAGATAGCACACAGGAAGCTGCAATTCACAGCTCGTGGAATTACCCTACTTGGAAGAAATATACAGCCATCTTCTGGATGTTGAGATCAGTTGCACTGTACTCTCAAGCTAATCAACTATTTTATCCAAAAGTTATCACTGATCACGGAAGCATGTTTTTTTTTTATGAAAATCAAATCCTGGTTTAATCAATCAAGTTATGAAAAATGAATAAGTCTTCGTAGCATGCAGGTATAAACAAGTCATATTTCTTTGACTCGTGTGAAAATATTTATTTAACTGGTTCATAACAAGTACTTAAACTTAGCCTAATTTAATTTGTTATTCAACGCTTGGGAAAATGTAATTGAATCTATTGCTAGTATCAAACTTGACTTTTTCACGTTACTCTATCAGACTGTTTCAATAGTAATAGAAATGATAAAAGCGTTACGATTCTGCCCCGAAATTTCTTTTATAGCTTTTTCAACTCAAATTAGGCAGTACAGCTTCTGAGCACAAATGATCATTCTGCTCCTCTCCTTTTACAAAAATACAAGCAATTGTAGTGACACAAATGACAATTTATTAGGTTCATCAGGTCAACTCGAGCAGAACCATTGGAAGTTTTCGTTTCAGAATAAGGCATAATCACTGGATGATGTAGGAATGATAATTAAAATAACAAGAAAAATTGAAATGCGGTGCTAGAAAAGACTAAACATTTTGAAAAAAAATTATGTTGCTTCACTGCACTATCTAAAACTAATAGCTCCCCCCTCGCCCCCCCCCCCCACCCTCATCCCTCATTCTTCTCTACTACTTCCTCTTTTAATTTTAAATTATTCCCTTAATTTTTTCTTTGGGATGTCTTGAATTTACCTTTCGTATCCAAAACTTTCAATCTTCATTACTTTTAACAGTGCAACATAATTCGTCTGATTTAAAAAGTTGAAAGAGATTAAAGTGAATTAGATCAAATTAAAAAATAACAAAATAACAATGGGTAGTGAATTTAGAAATTTCATGGCATACAAAAATAGAATATGAGCTTGTCTGTCGCCGCGTATTATACCGGTCGCAAGAAACGTATCACTAACAAAAGGTTCTATTTGTAACAATTTTTGCACGACTGTGACGAGGCGATTCCTATTGCGGATACATGAAAACCAATCTCGCGCAGTTTGTTGTGATCCAGAATGAGTCGGCCATCAAACACTGATGCCGGTTGCGCCATTGAATTGAAAATATATTTGTAGTCATAACTCTGGAAATTCTGAGCCTTAATATAACTTTGAAAAGTCGTTTCATTCCTTTGTATTCAGATTCCAATACCAAAAATTTATTTAAATACGAACTCAGCAAACAATGTGATATTTAAAATGCTTTCTCTCCCTCAAAAACAATACAAGTTAGTGACAGTAACCAAGTTCTGTTTAATAATAAGCCATAATGCCAACACAGAGCAAGGAGTTCTAAAACAACAAAAAATAGAAGTAAGACAAAAAGAAAGAAAGAAAACTATTAAAAGTTAGGAACGTTAGTAATCATCTTAAAAAAAACTCACTTTGAATTCGTCCCACTCAGTAAGTACAACTATTGCATGTGAATTCATTGCTGCTTCGTATGGGTCCTTCGAGAAAGTAAAGAGTTTATCAACTGAAAGAAAATCACTAAATTATTTCTCGGCCTACTTAATATGAAGCTTTTCTTATAATGATTTCTTTACCACTCTGCATAAAAAAAAGATTCACCAGTGTTTGAAATTACATAGTAAAATATAAGATGAGGCTAATGGTATTTTTGTCAAAGAGAAATCGTAAAATTGACAACTGTTCATGAATAAATTAAAATGGAATGCAAATAGTAAAAAAAAATTGCTTGCGTGAAATGAAAAGAGAAATAGTAATATATAAACATGCGTACATACCAGTTTCTTTCGAAGAAATCTGATGTAGTTCATAACGTATTTGTGATTCTGGTACTTTTGGATCGTATACAACCAAATTAGCATCTTCATCAAGCAAATACTTAACTATGTATATAGCTGAGGATTCCCTAAGAAAATTAATTAGATTTGGATACAGTGATAGAATTGACCCAGTTCTGTGAGTAAATAAAATCAATTTCATTTCCATGTGTTAGGTGCTGTGCTCGGTGTCCTACAAATAGTTCTCATTTTAAAAAAATCTCCCATGCACGACGAATGAAATATGAAATGGGGATCTACAATTTACAGTGTAATAGTTTCCTCCCAACTGGAAACAACCATAAATCACTGAAATAAATTCAAGTTGATGTAGAAACCTCGTATCAGCGGTGTTTTTCTTGAAAGCAAAACCAAATATTGCGATTCTCTTACTTGACACCGTATCAAACATTTCAGAAATGATTTTATCAGCAAAACGTCGCCTTTGCCAATTATTGATTTCAACAACCTATGAATTGCATCCACTGTTAGATTCAATTTTCACCTCTATAGCTCACTATTTTGATTTTTTCAAATATGTGTGAAAACTAAAAAGAGCTTGACATTTAAATTTCAAAGCTAGGTTCAGAAATTTGATGTTTCAGTTAAGTTTCAGAGTCTGAATGAAACTCATAAAAATCATGCACTTGTCACTTTCATCTACTTTGTGCTTCCACTTACTAGGTATTCAGACAAAAGAACTTTGTAATTCGACTTACTTGCAACCAATAATCAGCCACTTTGTGCAAATTCAAGGATCCAGCGAGATAAACAAGACTTAAGACATCTTTTTGGAAACAGCTACCTCCAAAGCCTGGAATTTATTCTTATATAATTAGAAGAAAAAGCAACAATCTTTTCATTTTCATTTATATTCAAGGTAAACATTTCAGTTAACCAACCAACACTAGCTTGAAGAAATTGATTTCCAATACGAGTATCTCGACCAATTGCATAAGAAACTTCGCGTATATCAGCGCCAGTAGCTTCACAGATCGCAGATATTGCATTTATACTTGAAATTCGCTGTGCAAGGAATGCATTCGCTGCCTGAAGACTAAAAATGAATGACATCGAACAGATTTCAATGTTAGTTGTTGATTTAAGCATTATCTAAATTTTCTCCGCTAACAATACACCTCTGAATACAGCATACTGCTTTTTTCAGCTGGAATAACTTTCATGAAAATGGGGAACAAATTTCGTAATCATGCTTTGGAAATCTCATAAAACAAGTACATTCCCCATTATGCTGAAAAATTAATTAATTCTTAATCCGAAAATGCGACACAAGCGCTTGCCAATTTTGACAGTTCTGAGGACCAAGTATTAGTAGTGATAATTTTCTCGCGTGGTACCCAATGCTCGTAAATTTGTATCAATTGAGCCATGGCTGCCAAACCATCCGGCGAACTCTCTCCCCCTATCAAAACACGATCTGGATTTTCCAAATCGTTTATTGCTGTTCCTTCAGAAAGAAATTCTGGATTTGACAATACCTGAAAATTTAAGATGGAAGAATTAATGAAGAGGAACATTTCAATTTCTTCACTAGTGAAATCAAGATGAAACAATGAAAATGTGATGGAAAACATATGCCTATTCACAGTGGCTAGCTTGGAACAAGAATTTTCAAAAAAAATCCTGGTTATGCTAATTCGTCCTCTTCACAATATTTTTCATTAATAAACGTCAAAATTTATCATTACCTGGAAAGAAAGTTGAGGATTTTTCTTTTGTGCTTCATTCAAGATAGTGGTGATGCTTTCAGCAGCTTTTACAGGCACTGTGCTTTTTTCAACAACAATTTTAGGACCACGAGAATGTTCTGCTATAGCACGTGAGACAGATTCTACGTATTTCAGATCAGGTGCCATACCCTGAAACTCTTCTATTCCTCGTTTTTAATTGCGTCACGGTTATGGACATGTCATTTTTGGGCATGCGCGGTTTCTCTATTCATTAATTTCATTTATTTTTCTAGGTAGAATCAAAAAAAGGAACTTTCTCGTACTTTATAATTACACACTTTATCATAACAAAATGTGAAACGAACTTTCGCACCTTATAAAATACTATTCTTCCTTAAGACCACTGTCAACATTGCTAAGAATTTCACAGATTGCTGAAAAATAAGTATTTTTCAGATGGAATCTAAATTTTTGCATAAATTTGATGCTGACTTTTCCTCTTCCGTATGTTTTTGTCGGTGTATTAACGGACATGAAAATAAGTTGTGCATTTCGTATTGCTGACGGTATATCGTCGGAGAAAAAGAGATTCCTTCCGCGACATGATTTCACAATTTTATCAAGATCAGGCTACAAAGAACAATTTTATCAAGATCAGGCTACAAAGAATGTTTATAAATTGCATACTGGAAAAGCTTTGAAATAGAATTTTGACCCAGAAAGTTAAAAAATAAAAATTCATTCATTTTAAAAGTGTTTATAAAAATGGCAAAATTATTGGTTGAAAGGTTTAGAACCTCGAAAATAGGCAAGTGATCCGAATTCCATTGCCTGATTTTTTCTACGTTCATGTCCACAACAGTTACTCGTATTT
This sequence comes from Litomosoides brasiliensis, assembly GCA_013365375.1. Classification (NCBI taxonomy): domain Eukaryota; kingdom Metazoa; phylum Nematoda; class Chromadorea; order Rhabditida; family Onchocercidae; genus Litomosoides; species Litomosoides brasiliensis. The sequence goes on along the minus strand of JABVXW010000070.1, from coordinate 73,188 downwards.
CTGGACATTTATAAGCGATCATCGCACATGTTGGCCCACCAACATATCCCGCGCCTACGCACGCTATGTTTTCAACCTCAAGTATTACCATTTAGTGAAAGAAATTTCCAAATTAACAAAACTATTCAGTTATGAAGGTGATGAGAACAAGAATGACGGCCGACAATGAGTGAAAATTTCAAGCATAATTTGTAATAGTAATATTAATATATTTAAAATGTAAGTAAACTGCACACCGCTGCTACATTTCAAGAAGCATACATTTAGAAAGCGAGACAGGAAAGTATAAAAAGTTAAGAAATAAAAATGAAACATCTGTGAATGAACAGCTAACCTGTTGCATGAAAGCCATCTTTCAGATATGATGATAATCCTACTTCACAACTGAAAAACAACGTCACTGATAACTCTGTAATGATGGTACTTCAACTCAGAACAGTACCAGCAAAACATTTGCACCCACTTGTATTGCACAAGAATTTTGGTGCAAAACTTCACGATAATTTCCGTTTTCAAGCATTCAAGTGGTTTCTTTCAGTGGTCCATCTATTCAACTGGTCAACTAACTGACCGCTATAGAAATTAAAGAAGCACTAAAACAACTGCTCCTCACACTTACGCACTACCACTTCTATCGGTAGGCCGAATAGATGCAGTGAAAGAAAACGTGGCCCGGACATTTGAATTTTTAAATTTAATTATAAAGGAGAACTGTGATATATTCGCTCAATAAGGACTTTTCGTCTAATAATAATATTCTTCTGTGAACTTCTATCCTAACTTTCTTGCCATCTAGTGATTTTTATCCCGGGAATTTCTCATCTTTCCGGATCCGGTGTATTGACGAGACGGAGAAAACTCAGAATAATAGTACAAATGGAAAACACTGCAAGTAATAAGAAATTTGATGTTTGACTGAATTTCCCACATTCAGTGTTCCCGTCAATTATGTACGGTTACGGACGGAACGATTGGGAGATTTATTTCCTTTCTTCACAACCTCCTTCTGCCTCCTACACTCACTTTTTCTACTTTCAAACAACCATCGATCCTATCCTCTCACCCTTTTATTCAAATAATTTTGCATTTGTCAGTCACTCTCTACTACTCTATTGCATTTTTAACTTTATTCTTTTTTTGAATTTTTTGAAAATTATAAAATTGAATATTTGAAAATAAAATTAATATAAGTTTAATTTTAAGTGAAAAGAGTAATTTTCACCAAAGTTCTTTTTTTTGCGCAAATAATATAACTTTCCATCCAAAAATATTGTTTTTTCACTTTTTTCCTACTAAAATATTTTTCTTTTAATTATTTTCAAAAAAAATATGCAAAAATTTTCGTTTTTTAATTTTGAGCAAATTTATCCGTCAACGAGAACATCGATGATAGTTGCAGTTAATATCCATCATTTCACTTAGCGATCGTTAGCTAAATAAATGGAGGTGATATTGATATGCGGAGGTGGCAGTTGATTACTATAGTTCTTTATGACAGCAAATAGATCTCTTTCTTTTTTCCTGATAAGAATGATAATAGATATAAATGATTGTAAGCCTCGTTGATAAAACAGGAAAAAAAAGTCGAAGTTGAATTTTGGATGAATTTAAAAATTTGCAATAACTAAAAATAATTTGTTATCATAAAAAAAATTTTTTTTTAACAAAATTTTTATTGTGTAAAATAAACGATAGATGAAATAAAGGGAGATGAAAGAGAAATATATTGCTTCCGACGATCAATTTACAACAAAAAAATTCGTGAAATTAACAATTGTAAAGCAAACATCACAAAATCAGCCAAATTTTCCTGTTCAATGCAAATAACATACATTTGCCGACTTTTAGTTATATCTTAAAAACTTTTCAAATCGCATATTTTCGAATAAATTAATAAATGAAAAAAGTATCAAATATTTACCTTTAAATTAATTTATTCCAAACAACAAAAAAAGAGAAAACAGACGATGTATTTGTCTATTTTATTTTTATTATTTTTAATATAAATTGAATTTAAATAATGGAAAAGTAATTTGAAGTTTATCTTTAACTTTCCTGCTCTAACTACTGCCCAAAGTTGGTTTTCACTAAAATTCAAATTTCATGAAACCCATTCTATTTTAATGTTTTCAAGTGGAAATTTCAATCGCTGCAGCTGTGCAACAGTGTATAAATCTCTTTATGCGAAATATAAATTCGATATTTGAAGGCAGTTATCAGCTTATCAACTGATAACATTAGGCATTAACATGAATGAGCACTTTTTTACCGATTTATCAGTCCATCTGATTTATCAGTTTGTCTGGCATTTAGCTCATTTTATTTATGCAGTTGTAACGTGGAAAAATTACATTTCGAATTATCGATACTTAGCCAGACGTCAGAATCAGAAACACATCCGATAAATCTCAGTAACTCATACGCTTCTTGTAACCCTTCCCCTATCCCCGCTTCTTCCCTCTGATAGTGATAATTACAGATTACATTTCTGACGGCAACTCGAGATGAAAAAGAATAAAAGAAATTTATTAATTTATGGTTGATAATAATGTACAAAAAAAAATCACTCAAAATCGGAGAATTTAAACTGATCAATTTGACCTTCCACGCGGACATTTACACTTAATAATCGTTTTGAATCAAAAAAATATAATCGTCCATCGACCGGATTGTAATGTAACATTGTCACGCCACCGTACGGATTATACCATTTTACATTTACATCTATCGTTTCATTTCTAAATTAAATTTCTTTTAACTTTTCTTTGTTTACATATTTTTATTTGAAAAAAGAAATCGAAACAATTCCTTTTCATTTTGATTATTAAAAGAAATAATGTAAAATTTCTTCAAGCAATTATCTTTCATTATAAATTAATCGCTGATCAATCAGGCAGATAAATCGAAACAAAAGTGCGCCTGACTTTTATGAGCGCAAATTGACTTACTTAAATAAGTCATAGGCAAAGTGTATGGCGGTGTCGCGATCTGTGGCACTCCTTAAACCATACAATATTCCACACATAACGAAAGTTTCAGCGACATTTATTGCATTCAATTCATAAATATCCCAAGTTCGAACTACGTGCATATTCTGATATTATCACTTTGATAAGATAAGAGATATGGAATTGCACTTGAAGTTCTCACTAAAGCTTCTTACAGCGGTTGTAAAGTGTTTGTAATTTGAGGAGGTAGGATGAAATTTCCACATTTTTTACTAATTGGTGATGAATTAATTAAACGTAAAGAAGACGAAGTTAAACGTTAAGAAATGCAGTATATTTACTGGTTCAATTTTGCTAATCGTAATGTGTTGCATGCCAGATCGTACATAAGCTACCCAAAGTCCATTCTCATCGGCCGAATAATCAACGTAATTATGCGGACGATTATATAACCATGCGCCACGTTCTGTTTCATTGCAATTCTTTAAATTTACAATAAGTGGCTAAACTGATGGACGATAGGAAGGAATTCAACAATTCGATAGCGTATAGGGTTTAATTTAAAAAAAAAGTTAACTGATTAATTCTGGCCAATTATGCTTGCTATCACTATATATAACAAATGATACGTTATCGATTGGTAAAAAGGTTAAAAAGGTTTTCTTATTTCTCCTTCAAAAGTTTGTTTGTGATATTTCAGAAGAAATTGGAGACATAACGTTCACTATAGCTTGTTGTGCTGATTAATAAGACAGGGTACCTCAAATGTATGGTCTTGCTTCCTGGCACAGTCTAAATATGAGATATCACCCAAATCCATCTGTGCTTCATCGGTTGAGTCTAAGTCATACTTCACTAGCATACTTGAGCTATGTCGATGATAGTAGTATGAACCATTATAAATGATGTTACCCGTTCCGGATGCCAAATAGTCTATGTAATATCTAAATGTTAAATAGCGTGATGATAAAATATGGGTGATATGAGTCATTTTGAATAAAAAGGTTACAATGAGCTTCAAATTATAAAATTTACTGAAAATACTAACATTATCAGAATTTGTTTTTAAATTACGTAAGATTGCAGGACTCTGTGCATAAGCTCATCTATGTGTTTCAGTTGAAGAATTACAATTATCTCATCTACCTGATACTCTGAAATGATGCGTAGGAGGAGAAGCTTAGAAATTATAATTTCATAAAACGATCGCTAAAAAGAGTAATAATTAGTTTTGCCGATTAAAGTGATACTTGATCTTTTGTTTTTTATTCATCAGTTGCCTTTCGTTTTCATATTCGTAGAGAACCGGTGAGGCATAGTCATCTGTGACCCATCGCCGTTCAGCCATTTCTTGATTAGATGGTCGATGATCACGCATCCACGATCCAACAGCACTGTACTGCGATTCAGCATGAAGTACCGGAATACCAACAGCATTTAGAAGACAAACTAAAAATTGAAAAAAAAAGAAACAAAATCGCTTAGATAATAAAATGATAAAACGAATGATACGGTAATTAATTGAATCAATTAATTGCAACAATGAAAGGATCTTTTTATAAACTTAAAAAATTATTAATACTGTTGCGTATAATTATTATACAAAATGAATTGACAAGTTATGATATGTGATATTTATTGAAAACTCTTGTGTGATAATAAATTAAACCTCTTTTGTTGTGGCCGAGTGTGGGGATGTACTGAGTGAAATTTCCTTCCGTCGTCGCATAATCCTCTAAAATCTTCTTAAATGAATTTATTTTCTTCAGCATAACTAATGAATGCTTCTTGTCTAACAATTCCAGAACTATAAGATTCTAATGGCTGACATTGATGAATGAAATTATTTCGAACAGTTATGATTCAGTAGGAAAGAATGCTAAATGTAAAATGAATTAATTGATAACTTTAAATCATCAACCTTGAAAAGGTAATGACGCTGAAGTAGGTTCTGGTGGCTCTACTGGTTTTTTCAAGACTTTTGGTGTGGTTTTTGCCGCTGCTACTAAGGTATGTTTCATCGGCAAATCTGTTTTTCTCATAGTTGTTAAACTGCTGACAAATGAACGAGAAGAAAGAGTTGAAATCGGTTTGAAAGGTATCACTTCTGTTACCTGCCGAAATTTCATGGTCATAAATTAACACTTTTGGAAGAATTTATAATTTTATTTTTTTTTCAACCAAATATTTTTGCTCGTTTCTATATTTTTTAAAAAATACCTTTACTTCAATAATTCTTCTTTTAGAGCAAAGGGAATTTTTTGTTGAAAGAAATACATTCTGGTTCAGCGAGAAATTTTCCCTCAAAGTGTGTTCCTATTTCTTAATAAAAGGTACAGGTACTACCGGTATAGTCATTTCTTCAATCTCAGTAACGGGTGGTGGTGGTCGTTCGGGTACACTGATTTGTTTTAGGTGTAGATCCGAAAATGGGCAATTACATCGGCCTAAAATTTCAATAGTTAACTCTCGCCTAACATTATACTTCTTACTATCTTTCATGTGAACAATAACTTTGAGAGCATTTTAAATTTCCAGCATTCTTTTACTTTTAAATGAGAAGTAAATTTTCGAACCATTTCAGCTAAAAAATTTCAATTTTAAAATATGAAAATGTTTAAATGGAAGAGTATTTCAATTTTTAAGGATAACCATCAATGCCTGGCTTTCCTTCTGCACCAATGCTACCGACCAATCCAGTTGGACCAACTTTACCTTGCTGACCTATTGTTCCTGCAGAATGTCTCGATCATTAATTTTTTCTTGACCGATTCTTTGAAGTTGCAAAGACTTTGTCACTTTATATTCTTTATATTCTAGTTTTGTTGAATCGTTCGATAAATACTACCGTTAGTTCTGTTTGTAAAAAGAATTTCACGTTGTGAAGTACACGTTTAGAAATTTAGAAAGAATAGTACCAGGAGGTCCAGTAATGCCTTGTGGTCCTCGTGAACCATGTGGTCCATGGAAACCCAATAATTTTCCACCAGTTTTAGCACAATGGCGTTGAATACGTTTACAGGATTTTTCAAAGACAATTTTCTAGAATTTGAATAACCTAACCTTTTCAAATTTAAAATTTTACATTCTCAAAATTATGAATTTTGAGTTTTTGTTTGTTATGTAAGAGAAAATTAAGTTTACAGGAATATCTTGCCCAACGTTTACAGTCCATTGATCATCGCTTCCGACAGACAATGATGACAGGTGTGATTGTTCACCTTCCGATAATCGTTTCACTTCCATCAATTGCCTTCTTGTTCGATTATGCACCACTCTATTAGTCTCACACTTCAGTATCTTTGAAAAAATTTAACAGTTTATGCTACCCAATTTAATTTTGCAATTACCAAAGTAATAAATTGATACTGTAAAGGAGGAATATGAGGAGATGAAGGTATGGTAAGGAAAGAAAGAAAAATTAAGAAAAAAAAAGAAAAACTGAAATGATTGTTACCTGTATATGTAAGATGATATCAGAGTAGAATAGGATAAGAAGAAATAAATTTGCAAAATGAATTGTGTAAAAGTAATGAAGCCGTCGATGGAAGACTGTCATACAGATGGACTGATTTCTTTCTCAATTTATTTCAATATTTCCGAGAAATATTAGCTGTCCAGTGAAATGAAACGATAGTGTATGTCTCATAAACAATACTCATTTATCATCACTGATAGCCAACCACTGTGATTTGTTTTCATTTCAAAATATTTTATTACTTCGAACCAATTTTTTGTTTACATTTACGACAGCTAATGTGTCGGCGATGATGCTAGGAAAAAGCGACAAAAGATAAGCGCCCAATATAACAACTCTATTTCCCATCAATGTGAACTGTTCAATTTGTTAAATTTGCATTCATTGAAAATTAATTAATACATAAATTTCAACACTAAATGATTTTTGAATATTAAAAAAGTCATAATAAGTGGTGTAGCGTAGTATTTCAAGTAATCAATGAAACACGTTTAATTGCGAGATAAAAGTAATGTAATTTTTGCATTTTATTTAAGATGAGAAAATTATAGGTTTAATAAATTTTTGTAAGTTATTTCTTATTTTTAGAAATTTTCCTATCTTATATAACACACACACACACACACACAAACGTATACACGTACACACGTACACACACAGGTACATTGATGTATTCCTAGGACTGATTCATCTTTTCCATCTTCTCATTCCATTTATTTTATCAAATTAGCATTTCTGATTAATTTAGTTCAAAAAATTTTTCTTTTTAGTTTTTTTTTCCTTGATAAAGTAACACTACTAGCGACTGTTATTGATTAAAATTTGATATTCTGTTATCCGGAAAAATGACACATTTCTGAAAACGGAATGGAATGTCTCTGGAGATCTCCTAATTATTTACGTCATTGCTAAGAAGAAAACAAAAAGAAAATGAAAATGAAATTACGGGCGCGAAATGCTAATGCTATATGTGTTTTTCTATTATTTAAGCTTAAGAATTTTTATTTTGAAAGATAAATTTTAAATAATTTAAATTATTTTATTTTTATTGTTCCTACACAAACAATACTATGTTGTAAGTAAATTTTCAGTTTTTTTTTTGATTTTGTTCGCAGCAATTTTTTTTGTCGGAATAAGAAATGCTTTAATGACAAATTTTTAAGTTTTTTAATATTTAAAATAAAAAGTTATATTTCTTTTATAAATTCAATTTTTTCCTTTTTTTTGCAGATGTCACCAATAAATCAAAAATTTATTATTAGAAATTAAAAAAATTTACATTAAAAATTAAATTAAAAATTTACAGCTTTTAAATAAAAATAATTTTATCAAAAGAAACTTTGGCATTCAATTACTTTTTAATGTGCTAAATCATTTCAGATATGAAAAAATTAATTTCCGCTATAAATTATTTGCTAGCATACTACTTGCTATTTCAACTGTTTACAATGAAATATTTTTTTAAAAAAAAAACTCGAAGAAACTTAATAATTAAATGATTTTTTTTTGATTTTGTTAGTATTAGCGAATTGGAAAGTGTTATTTGCATGAGAAGTGCGTGCTTATTCCTGCAGTAATGCATTTAAGTGCGATTGAATAGAATCAATTAAGAAATGATTTTTAATTCAAATCAAATTTGCTCTTTTCTATTCCATTTATTTCCATTGATTTTGATTCACACAAAACTCTTTCGGCGGACTTCACGTTTCATTCACGCTGTTTGCAATAAGGCAATCAATTTTTTTTTGCTTTGTTTGTTTGTTTGTTCTCTTTCGGCGATATTCATTCTGAGGATGGATAAAAGCGGTTGGTGTGAAGAAGCTGGCTATTTAGCTAATCTTTTACGTCTTCTATTTTCCATAAATTTCAATTGCTAATGTGCTACTATACACTTGGAAAAATGTTATCGAAATGATATTTGCATTTTTTTTTCTTAGTATATAACCTGAAATTATTTTGCATTTACAGTCGTACCACTGACACTTGCCAAGATTTCCTGTCTATCTAAAGTAAGACTTGAAAATTCACAATTTGTTTTCAAGTATATATTGACTTAGGAAGAAAATTTTGAAAAATAGACTAAAAGATTTGCAAGAAATTTTAAAGTGTCCTCTAAAATAGGATTAATCCTTAGGTCTTATACAGATGGAACAGAAATTGAATTAAAGGCTTACCTCTGTAAAATGGGTGGTAAGGTTCAATCAGATCACTGCTACTTTATATTTGGAAAAGAGGAGAAACAATTGTGAAAAATGTTTGTCAAAATAAAATTCAAAAAAGAAAAAACCAATCGAAGATAAATCGAAAAATCTTCGTCACAAGGACATACGGTAGTAAATTTAAGTGATAATTAAATAAGCAATGCTTCCCAGTGCACTGATACTGATAAGTCAATTATCATTTTAGTAGTGGTTGATAATTTTAATTATAACGATAGTCATAATCAGTGGTGGTAATGGCGATGATTATCAATTAATTGTACTGATAGATTGATTGATAGGAAAAAGAAAATGGAAGTAATTTGTACTAAAAAAAAAACATATTGTATCCTTTGGAATTGTAGGAATTTTGCGAATGAAATATCAATGTACTTTACTTTTGTTTTTGAAATTCACTGAGATGAAAGAGAGGGAAATGAATTAATTATTAATTATTCAATCGTTGTCTGCGAATTTTAATGTTTTAAAATTAGTTACTTTATGGATGGACTTCTCAAGCCTTTTCCATTCTTTCGAGTGTTATTTCATCATATCCAATAAGCTTACTACACACTTAGAGATCATTGTGATACGTTGTAATTCGTCATTTCTCATCCTAAATTTTACAATCTAAGCAATAGGCCTTTTTCTTCATGAATTTTAGTTCCATGCCTATAATTAATATTATTTTAGCAATTAATTAACAGTTCTAATTTTGTGATTTATAAAATCTCTAATTTGTTCCTCTAATCTTTTTGACTTTGTGCCGCTTACAGTGATAAGGTAATGCATGTGATATGTAACTGTTCTCATCTTCATTCTTATTTAAGGCAAATTAGTGCGAAGTCTGAAATTAACATGAAACTTTATAGGATGCATGTATATATTTGCTGGTAAGACAAGCAAAAAAAAATTTGAAAATTTAATTTTTTATTTGTGTTTTTTATTTCGATGATATTCTTCTTTAAGTAACAAAATTTCTGGAAAATATTGAAATACACTTTTTTTCCTATCACATATATTATTTTTTTTTAGATTTCAGAGTATTTTTCCTGCAGTGACCATTTTCTAAAGTTATGCGACCTAAATTTTGCGTAATACGCCTGCCTAATATCAGTATCCAGGATTTCACGTACTTCCTGATCGCTGTCGTTTAAAAACACTGCCATTTTGCACTTTCTATAAATAATTTCAACAGATCGGACTGTTCAAATTGTATATTAGACGACTTCCCGGAAAGCAAAAAATATCTTCGCAGATGGAAGATAATAAGAAGTGATATTTTCCAGCTGCTAAAAGGGTTTTTTATTCTGAGAATTTATGAAAGGAAAAAAGTAAAGTCAAAAAATGAAATTCTAAAAAGAGTCACTGCATAAATCTTTTTATGGAAATAACGTCTAAAAATCAAACATTAAAAATCAAAAATATTGGTAGTTGGGCAGTTTGATAAATTGTAGCAGTCAAATCAAACGTATGTATTTGTACATCACTTGTATATCATCAGCTATTTCACGTCTCGGTGGGTGTGAATGTGTGTGGGGTCGTATATAACTATAACGTTTAACAAATACAAATTAGTTGGAAGTAAATTTGAAATGAAAAATTTTGATTGATAGATTAATACAAACAATCATGAATGATTGAATGGCGTAGTACTATCTTATTCGCAATAATATTCATTGATTTTATGAATTGGAAGAGAACTCTTCTTTCTTCTCTCTCTCTCTCTCTCTCTCTCTCTTGCATATTTTTGTGGACATAGCTGTTTGTGAAATCACAAAAGAGGGTGTTTGACGTGATAAATGACTTATCACAAGTGAACGGCGATTTATCAGCTATTGTTTATTCAATTTAAGCTTTAGTTAAGCTGTTATTTTGATTAGTTAGAAGTTGAATTGCCTTAGGCGAGAAAAAAAACTCTCCTTCTCCTTCAATGATGTCTCGTCTGATATGTATGTGTATAGGTGAAGGAGGGGATATGATTTGTCGAGCAATAGGAAAGTGCTACCGACCAATCCTAACTATGAAAATTTAATTTCAATTAAAATTTTTTATTTGCAATTTCAGGAAAAGAAACTTTGTGGTGAATTTTCAATTTCGTTACACTCCTTTCTGTCAAAAATAAAGTTTTTTTTTCTAAACTTTAAGGAACGGATAGAAAATAGCAAATGATAGCTTGCGAACTGCAAATGATAATACGCTTACTTTAACTTTTGAAAGTGTAACAGTCTTTATGAATTGCTTAAATTTCATCATTTTTGAGATTTTTGACGACGAAAGCTATGATGAAAAAAATTGAAGTTTTAATTTAAAGATGGTAAATTGGGAAATTATTAAAAGTGACTAATCGTTTGATCAATTTATGATTAACAAAAAATTTATGATTAACGATGAAAAATTTATGATTTTAATTTATGATTAAAAATTTATGATTAAATTTATGATTAATTTATGAAAAATTTATGATTAATTTATGGTGATCAATTTATGACTTATGAAAAATTTATGATCAATTCATGAGTGTTAACTGTTTGATATACATCATTTTGCAATGAACAAGGACGTTTTGCGATAATTATTTAATTCTAGTTAAGTTAATCTTCGGTGATGAATTAAATTTCCTATTTGATGAATGAAAGGCTAAATTAGAATTAAGTGAACATTCTAGTTGCTTTCAACACTTACGTGAAAATTTAACATTTCAATCGTTTTGTCAGTAGTAGGAATGAATAATCTTACGTGTAATGCGTGAAGTTAGTGAGCTATAGGAAGAATATAAGCCAAAGTAAGTGATAAATTAAACGGCAAATTACCACTGGAAAAACGATAATTTAGGTGCTCATCGGCAGGTGATGAAAAACCTCGTAATGCTCCAGGGAGGTTGAAAGATTCTAACATGAACACGATGGTTTTTGGATAATTTACCTGATCGGTGTAAGTAATATAAAATTTGAAAAATATAGAATTTATATTATTATTAATTCATTTTTTGAAACTTCCAAAGGTGCAGTTTAGCATCAAAAAGTACGAAATTCTTGTAGGATGAAATTTGCAACAAATACAAAATGGATTGATAGCAATCCATCGATTGAAGAATGATTTTTAGTCAAAAAGCAATCAAATTTAAGAATTGAAATGAATAAGTAATGTCCGTTTTTTGCAGCATTAATAATAGAAACGTTGAATGATTGTTGTTAGACAGCAAGTTTGAAAGCAAACACTTCAGGCGACCTATCTTCGGTTGCAAAATTTCGCAAGGATATGCGTCTAACTAAAATTCCTCACCTGACAAGTGCACCGGAGATCGGTTGACAGCTGTCAATTTGTGAAATCAAAATTCTACTTCTGCAAGCTTAGTTCTGTTCCATTCTCTATTACTTTTACCTTTCTGTTCCTGTACTACTCCTTCCGACTATCCGACTATTTCATTTCAATTTCAATATCATTTGGTAGATAATGTATAAAACTACCAACATACACACACACACACACACACACACGCACACACACGCACACACACACACACACATACACACGCACACACACACACACACACATACACACACACACACACATACACACTTCTTAGCATTACCTCTTAATTATCTCTCTCATATTAGAAATGCTAATAATTCTTCATTGTTCTTCACTGCCGTATTTTTAGTTAATTAAATACTTTCCTAATATGCCACTATCAGATCAATTAGCTGTGCATTAGCAAGAACTGTTTCAATTTCCTATTTCTCATCTTTCTGTAAAATTTGCTTCAATTAACTTCTCTCTCTCACTTCTCTTTCTCTTTAAAATAAAATTATTTTTGCATTTATTTTATTTAATTCTTTAAATGAAAAACTACAATTTCAGCGTGATAAACATGTAATAATAATAATAATAACATGGATAGCCATTTTAATTATGTTTAGTTAAGCAATTTCCGGTAAGATTAGGGACGGAATGATTTGTTCGATTTACTTTACCTATTACCTAATTCACTAATACACATTTAATTATCATCTCTTTGCTAGACAGAGTTTATCACACTAACCTGACTCTATCAGATTGATTTAACCTACTTGTCTGTGTTGCAAAAACAGGATAGTAGTACGCTATGAAAGACGGTATTAAATTCTGAAATTGCGATAATCCTTTAAGCTTTCTGTTAGGATGAAATTCGTAACAGTTCCGTTTTCGTATCCTTTCTGACATTTAATCAAATAGGACAGAAAATACAATATTTTGTGTGAGATTCTTTAGAAATACCTATGTGATATATTCAAATAGCCTAATTACTAAATGAAAATAAATTTTAACTTTGAGAATAAAAATTAAAAAGAAATATTTTTAAGGGAAGGAGTGTTATTTGACAAAATGAAACTAATTTGTATATATATATGCGACATTTAAGAGCTTTTGAAAAGTGTGTATGTGTCGAGGAGAGAGAGTGAAGTTGAGGAATAAGGAAGTTTTTGGCTAAAGAGGCCTCTCACCCTGCCATCTTAAAGTTTTCAACATTTTACAATTTGCTCTACGAATTCATTCCTCAATTTCTTTTCGCATCCTTTTATTTCTCATTAATTATCGGCAATTCAAAAAACACTAAGTTTGTTTTGCTTGTCAAATTCCTCTCAACAATCGCTCTTCTTTCAGTAGAAAAATAAATTCAATGAATTAAAAAGTGCTGAAGAGACTGGCAACAAACACGTTTGACAGTTACAGTACTTGAACGATTAAACTTTTACTTCTTAACTTTTTCTTTTACAATTTTTTGACCTCATAATCCATGCATTGGTATGAAAGTGTTTTTAGGCGCATAAAGTTTTACCATATCTGTTTGTTAATTAACTTGCAGTTATCAACAAACCTACAGTATTCCAAATTAATACAATTTTCATACGGTAGATAATATATGAAAATTTATGGGAATTAGTTGTCAGCAATTTTCATGGACACTTATTGCTATAATTTGTTAAAGTCCAAGTAATTAAATTTACATAATCTTAAATGAACTTAAATATTACACCGTTTATTTAAAAATATTTTGAATTTTCCATATAAATTGACTTTTATCATTCATACAGTAATAAAAAGTAATATTTTTTTTTCTTATAATTTATTTTGATAAAAGATAATATGTTTTGAAAATTGATTTGGAACAGTTAACTCGCCGGATGATACTGCCAGATTTCACGGCTATTGTTCTGGCGTACTGTGAGATCAATTAATTGTAATAAATCAATAATAAATGTTTGTAATAAATATTTCAGGATGAATAATTATTATAATTTCTTGTTTACGGAAAGTTTTTAAAATTATAAATTTCAAGTTGTTGAAATTTTTGTGTAATTACCAAGTTGTGGCATGTTTGTATACGCTTAGATTTAGAAATTTCAAATTTGAACATAACTTTCATCTGATGGAGTGAGAGTTAGAACTACAATGATATTTTAGAATCTATGAGTAAAGTAATGATGATCTGCTGTTCATATTTAATTAAAGTAAATTAATTAACAGATATTATCGCTTATAATAACTTTAGTACCACTAACGTTTGATGAAAATTTTTGAAAACCCATTTAAGGATTACTATCATCTCTAATAGGACGACACTTCATCATTAAGTACTTAAAGTTCTACCAAATTTTAATGATTTTCAAGTCGAAAGTGCATTGTACTACAGTTATGTTTTTTTTTGTAATAATAATAATAATACTGTAAACAGCAGGTTAGATTTTTTGATTTAATATATTTAAGGAAATTATTACCGTAACGAAAGGCTGGCTAATTTAATTGAAATTTGTGATTTTCAATTAAATTTTAATCCTATAAAGCACTGTCTGTCTTCTTTTCTTGCTAATTTATTTTTTTCTTTGAAAAAATGATATTTCGAGATAGAAATGTGATATTTAACATTTTTGGAAATAACAAAAAATATTATTTATCTGAATTTGTCATTCAAATAAAAATTTAGAAAAGACCAATGGGCAGGCAAACATTTGTGTGATAAGCTTTATGCAAATTGTAATTATCTTTGAATTGATCAAATTTATGAAAAGCTTATCAGTGCTTCTCAGATGGAAACTACGTATCTATCTGTGTGTTTGGCCTATCATTAAGTTCAGGACCTGTTGATCTGCTTTTTTTTCGCTTTCAATTATTCCTTCAAGTAGAAATTTAAGAAAAATTTGAAATTGAATTGAAAGAGAGAAACAATTGAAGTTCAAATTCTACGATATTGAATGTGTATGAAAAGAAGTGAATCCTGAAATTTATGAATTCAACTCAAATTTTTAGGTCTAAAAAATTGCTTAATATCATTTATAATTCAAACTTCTAATTTAGTTTGTAAGCAAATAGTAATTAAACAAAATAAAAATTCATTAAAAAATCTTAGCAAATTCTGTGTTTTAAAACAAATCCATAAATTTCAGGTGAATTGTAAATTTTAAAATGAGTGCCGTTTTTTTTTGTTTATTTTTGTCATAATTTCTTTGTATTTATTAAACTAATAGAATAGGTGGAAATATAGAAAAACATAAACGCTTTCCTTCAGTGTCTGTGTGTGCGTGTACTTGTGTACGTGTGCGTGTGCGTGTGTATGTGTATGTGTTTTCGTTGATATCATTGTTAACAGAAAAGCTAAAAATACCATTATTTTGAATTTATTCAATTTTTTAATAAAACGTAAAGATGAAAGGTCCATCGAGCATTGACGGAAAAGTTACGACTTATTGTTTTGCCTGCCATTGTGAAAAAGCCGAAAGCATTTATTTCATTTTGCCAACGGAAATTGCTAATAACAAAATTTGTAAATTCGGTCTATCACCGCCTATCACACTGATAAGCCTATCTCACTGTATATTCGTTATCATCGTCTATCACACTGATAAGTTGTTCAGCTGAGCAATGCTAATGATTGATTGCATTGTGAAAGATATGTGAATGTGTATGTGCAGAAGAAGAAAAAACTTAGAAATTACTTAGTAATTTTCGAAATTCTATTATGAAGTAAGCATTGTCAGGGTGTTTAAAAGTTTGAAATAATTTCTTTCAAACGGATCGAATTACAAAATTTGCTTCTCACATATTACTCAAAAGCATGGAAATAGTTTTGTTAAAGGATTGCTGATATTTTCCGAGAATTTTCGGCAGTTCAAAGTTCAAACGGATAACAGAACAGAGGAACAAGACAGTATAAATGTCTAATAAAAGATTGATTTGAGACGATGCGAATAGATCAGAAATGGCTGAAATGTTAGAATGAGAGATGAATTATAAGTTAAAACTTTGAGAAAGATGAAAGTATTGAATTTTCTCATTTTTCAAGTTCAATGAAATTGAAAGAAAAAGTTTCCATTGTTGTGGTGTGTAAGAGGGAATTGTTGTCGTTGGAGATTTCTTCATTTATCACATACATCACTTAGACTTAGAAGCAACTTTTCTTTTTTTTAAAAAAAAGCCCTTATGCTTCTTTTTTTCGTCTTCGAAATGACCTGTCGTGTTTGAAGAATTAGCATATTTCTTTTCATATATGAAACACAGTAATACTTCACATTTGAAACTGATTGACTCTCTTCACTGTTAAGTGATGATGAAGTGGGGTGATGGAGACAGCATTGATCATTGAAATGAAATTTCTACATTCATATGAAATTCGAGGATAGTTCACTTCAAATTAAAATTCGCAATTGAAATGAATGCCACAACAATTATGTTCAATCACTTAAACAGGTCAGAAAAAGGTATTTCATCAATTCCTAATGTCAATTCTTTTTTTTCGCACAATGTAAGAGAAGAAAAAATGTGAGAATTTTCGCGTCTGAAAAAAAATTTGAATTAAACTAAAGCAATGCTATCGAAATTTTTTTTGGGATTTTTATTAAATTACTTGCATTGTCTTCGAAATTATTCATATATAATCAATGACTTTTTTTTCTAAACTTTTCTACAACACTCATCCGATTTCTCTGCCTAACTATTAAGGCTAATATTCTTTTTTTCAAATCTATTTGGTAATGTCATAGGAGGATGTGGCATAAAGTCAAATGAAATCACATTTCCATGAAAGTTTTAGGTGCATGAGAAGGCATTAGTTTAAGTAAAACAAAAATAGGAACATACTTTCTTCTCTTTCTCTCTCTCTCTCTCTGCTCTTCTCTCCCTCTCTCTAAGGCTCTATTTGTTAGCATAAATGGACTGAGAGTTGATGTTAGCAAATTTCCAACCACATGGTGGTATATTATCAGCGAACTCTTCAGGAAGACATTTTCTGCTAGCATTATTGACAGACTTCCAATTGGCTAACGACTATTTCTCAATTATTTCATTTCAAACTGATAGAAACAAATTAATTAATTAATTGGCAGCGTCTTTTTTTCTTTTTTTTTGTTTCTTAGAAAGATAACTTTAAACAATCAATGAAAATACGACTTTTCAGCAATATATTTGCTATAAAATTGGATGATTGCTCAAAAATAAGCGGAAAAAATATGTCTCTTAAATTTAACAATCTTTGAGTGTAAGAAGTAAAGTTTATTGAGTGACTAAGTTTGAAATAGAAGATAATTTCATCTGCGTGATCGTACGATCGATCGATTAAGTCTTGCAAAGTTTGCAGTAATTTTAGAAATAAAGATATGCCTAAAATGATTGTTTGAAATAACAATACAACGAAATGACATGAAAAGAGAATTTGAATTGAATAGGCTTAGTGATGTGAGTTTCGCTTAGTTGAAAGAGTAGTTTAATTTAATTTTTGTTGAAAAAAAAATATTTCAAAATATTTTATTTTATACATTTCTTGGCTAAAAAGAAAAAAAAATGACAAAGTAAACTGATGCACTGAGACTAATGATGGGGACGAAGGCAGTGAACAAGAGGGAGAGATGTTGTATGTGAAATTTTGATTTAATTTCGAAGTTTGTTTTAAATTAATCTCAGTTTCCCGAAAATAGCCATCGTTGGATTATTCACTTTCCTTCTTCAACTACTTCACTAAGTAAGTGAACAGCCAATTATTTCCGGAAAGCTTTGGCTAATTTCAGTTATTTATTACATTTTGTTTTTTAATATTCCTTTTTTTCTTGTAAATTAACAAATAATAAAAGGTTTAGGTCAAATTTACAACACAATGGCATTGTATAATTAACTTAGCTAATGTTAAATTAATTAAAAACATTTGAGATAAAAATCAATTTGAAATAGAAATTACAAAATTTCAAATTCAATTATTGTTGTGAACTGATTGTTAAATTACAATATGAGTTGCAATTTTGTTTTCGTTACTCTTATTGTATTTCATTTACAATTTATCATTTGCTACATTTGACAAATGCTTACTCATTTAGCATTGAATTTAAAACAATCATTAAATGCTGCTAATTTATAGGTGGCATTTTTTGCGCCGAAATAATTTTTAAATGGTTAAGTATTAAAATGAGTGAGCGGTTGGATTTATCTGATGGTTAGCAGAAGGAATTGATTTTGTATGATTTAAACGAGCATAGATTGGCTATGAAAAGCGATACGTTTCAAAACATTTTTAGGACACGCAGATAAGGATGATGAGTTATTAGGATGTGGACGAACAATGACGCACCCGTACTTTGCTACTTTTTATCTGTTCATATTCATAGCAATAGAAAGGATTAATACCAGCAGGATATCAATCGGAAATGAACCTATTGTTCGCACTAAATTAGGCATTATTCGAGGTATACGGCAGGTAAATTCATTTTACGTCTAAAAAACTTATTTTACATTTAAATAAAATCATAAAAAAATAGCATTTATCGTAATTTAATAATAAATAAGTGATTAGAATAAACGATAACGTAAGAGTATAGCTAAACAAAAAATGATTAAGAAGTGAGTTAAGGAAATTCCTAGAATGATAATGTATGAAGAAAGTAAGTGTAGAACGATATGTGTAGATAGCTCACGTGATAGTGGAAAAGTTTAACGGCCGCCAGTGGGAATGCTAAAAGGCACGCCAAACATTCCAGCAAGCAAATGTTATCAGACAAGATTTATGAGATGGCAAGGCGGAAAAGTATATTTTATAAAAATTTAAGAAAACGGAAATAAAATAGATTGCAAGAAAATGTTTAGAAATAATTTGTGTTCTTTTATGATTGCTATGCTATCTCGTAATGCTAGAAAAAAAATATGGAAGGAACTGTTGAATGTTCCGGTAGAACCGACACCTGTTCAGCCATAAACAGGTTTGCGAATTAACTTAAAATTGAAATTATTTAATTGCAGCAATTGAACGATACATTTGTAAATGCCTACCTTGGGGTTCCATTTGCCCAACCGCCTATCGGCAATCGAAGATTTGCACTGCCTGAAATGATTGAACCGTGGAAAGGTGAGTTGGAAGCGGTGAAGCCTGCTCGAACATGCTACATTACGCCGGATAGTCAGTTTCCGCAATTTCCTGGAGCTGAAATGTGGAATCCGCCAGACGTAATTTTTATTTGATGCGTGTTTCATGCAATTAATCTTGCAAAAGTCTAATTGGTATTTTCCATCTAATAGAAGTTGAAAAGAATCTTACACTAATAATGAAAATAATTAAAGAGACTAGTAATGCCTTAATAGGTGAAGTTAGACTTTTAGTATGACAGAGAATTTAAGCGTATTTTTTAAATTAAAGTTAGTGCTAGAGTGGCTCATCATCTTTTAGTCCACAGACTGTTGTTTTCTTGTTGCAAAGTCAAAGATGGTTCAAATGAAAGCTATACACTAAAAGGAATAAGGATAAAGTTACTGGGCTAGTAATCTACTTGGCCAACATTCTGCTAGGCCACTAATTGATGAGATCTTTTAATATGCATAAAATGAACATAAATTAGGCATACGATGAGGATTGTTTGGCGTTGAATATGTGGGTGCCAGAGAAACATGACGGCAATGTAATGGTGTGGATTTACGGCGGTGGTTTCTATTCCGGTTCACCGTCTCTGGATCTTTATGACGGAAGAGTGCTTGCAAGTCGTCAAAAGACAATCGTCGTTAATATTAATTATAGGTAAAACAGTACATCAGAAATCCTTTTAATTCCAATTATATTCCAATCTTTTACAAAAAAAAGACTGCTAGCCCTTGTTGTTGTAAAGTTTAATAAAGTAAAGTAATAAAAATTTTTTCTAATTCCTCTAATAATGGCTGTCCTTAATTTGATGAGAATTCTAGCACTCTATTTGACTATTTAATTTTGATTTAATAAATTATCATAAACTGAAATTGCCTTTCCAAGAATACAATTGCTATAAAATACTACCTGAAATTATTAGTATTCCATCCTGATAGTATTTAATTCCTACCCTACCATATAGGCTGGGACCATTTGGTTTCCTGTATTTTGGTGACAAATCGTCGATACCCGGTAATATGGGCCTAATGGATCAGCAACTTGCTTTACGATGGATTTATGAAAATATCGCATCATTTGGTGGTGATCCAAATAAGGTATTTTTTAAAAATTTTCAAAATTTTTCTCAATTTGTAGTAATTTGATAGACTGAAATGTTGAAATGTGAATTTTCATAAAATCGATATTTTCCAGATAACATTGTTCGGAGAAAGCGCAGGTGCAGCATCAGCGACGGCACATTTTTTTGCGCCCGGAAGTTTTCGCTATTTTCATAGAGCAGTACTTATGGTGAATAAATTACATTTAAATTCCAATCCAATTTTTTTCAAAATTTATCCAAAAATTTCATAATTCGAGGAAAAAGCTTGACAAACTTCATTGTTATAGAGCGGTACGATAGCGAATTCGTGGGCCATAAAAGAGAAAGATATGGCACTACAAACATCAATGCTTTTGGCAAGCAAGTTGAACTGTACTTCCGGGCACGACAGAATTTCGGTTAACTTAATTGCGCAGTGTATCCGACAAACACCTACTGCAGTTGTACAGGTATTTGATTATTTAATTTCCCTACCCAGGAATGAAAACGGCCGATTTCTACAGTTTCCTGGAACCGAAAAAAATTACTTTTCCTGGTCCAAATTCTAATTCACATCTTCAGGGCATTTCAGAGAAATAAAAATCAAATTGTGAAATATTAGCGAACTTTAGAAATTATTCTAAGGATCTTCTTTCTCCACTCCATTGTTGCTAATCTAGTAGCGAGTGGCGCTTCCTAAATTATCAGTATTTCATTTGAAATAAAATAAATTGAAACTAAAACTAAAACAGCCGCACAGGTATTTCAAAAGACCACTTAACTCTGTTTAGAGATTGATGAGTGTGTAGTAAATAAAAATTGATATGAATAAAATAAATTTCATTTGTAGAATGCAGCGGATGTTGTTGGCATGAGTCAGGCCTTACCGATGACTTTCCCATTTGTGCCTGTCGAAGAAGATGAACATTTTTTCAAGGTTCGAAACTAACGAATCATTCATTCGGTTAGCTTTGTGCTTCGATAAAGGCGCAACTATATTTTCTATTGCAATAATACTTTACTTTACAACAGTTGTTTTTTCTCTTTGTTTGTAAAATTTCAAATATCAGAGTTTAAGTAACGTTTATTCATTTCTTGGTCAACATTATTTCTCTTTCTAGCCAACACTGTTCACGCTTAAGAATCACGTAATAATTATTCTAAGCTATAGTTGCGCCAAATAGACAACTATAAGTAAGCTTTTGATAACATCAATAGGACAAGTTATGTTTAATTGGGTAGTTTTTTTAAGGGTAATTTATTTACGAAGTTGAAAATGCGCGATTTTGCAAAGAATATAAGCGTAATGATTGGTTCGATGAAAGATGAAGGCACTTACTGGTTGCCTTATTTTATCAATCCTAAAATGGGTTTTCACTTCAATCACACTATATCTGCTGATGATCCTACTAATCGAGCTTTAATTGATAGGTTTGCTCTATTCATTTCTTTTCGATCACACTAGCTTTGCTTAACTTTCGAGATATTTGAGCTTTGACAAACGGATGGATCCGATGAAGGTTGTTGCTCCCTTCATCTCATCTACCTGTTTTATTTTTCTCAGATTTCAGTGATTTACTTCAAGGAGGATCTTTTAAATTTAGTAACAATTTCATTTCAGAGCACAATATACATGTGCAATCCAATCGTTCATACCATATTTTGATGGCTCCCAATTAGTGAAGCATGCACTACTTGATGCATACGGAGAGGTTAGTTTAATTAGCTCAATATTTATTGAATTAATAATTGATTAAAATTTTTTAGCTACTTCAATCTTTTCGAATTTTTTAATGTTTATCTTAGCTTGCTTTTGCTTAGATATCGGAAAGCAAGGATCCGAAGGAAAAATTACGTGATGGAGTCGCACGGTTTATTGGAGATTTCTTTTTCACATGCAGCTTAATTGAATTCGCTGATATTCTAGCGGATAACATTTATGGTTCCGTATATATGTATTATTTTACAAAGAGGTACTCCAAGTCTCAATTAAAATTTTTTCCTTTAGTTGCTAGAAAAAAAATATAAGTATGAGAATAAGTCAAATAAGTCAACATAAGTAACATAAGTCAAATAAACTTCGTTTATTTGATTTCAGGAAGAAGATGTGAAGATTAAAGTAAGACTGATGAAAAGGTTCATAATTAGATTGCGTGGAAATATTATATCAAACTTAGCTTACCGTAATTACAATTATGTCATCAGTTCAGCTTCCCACTTTCAACTCGTTATTCGATCCCCTTTTACTTCAATTTCAGTATTCATTTTTTCAAATTCATTACTTTCAGATCTTCAGCAAATCCATGGCCAAAATGGATGGGCGTAATGCATGGTTATGAAATTGAATATGTGTTTGGACAACCTTTCAGGCATAGTCATCTATACGCGCAATCACAGCTTGATTCTGAGAAGCATTTCTCGGATGAGATCATGAACTACTGGGCTACTTTTGCTGCTGAAGGGTTAGTCCTCGAACCAACTCATATATTTTATTGTAAGGTTTTAGTTTCAAATCCCAAAGTTAGAAATCGTTCATTGAGTCCGGAAATATATGTTTTTGCAGTGTTCCCAGACCACAGTGGCCGAAGTACAACAAAGTAACACGTAAAGCATTCGTACTTAATGATGAAATAACAGGTAGTAGCCATAAAATTGATATTGACGTACATGGCAATTCTTGCAGCTTGCTCTCCGAAGCGCAAGCTGTTGTAAATCATAGTAAGTTTTTATCAGAATTTTTAAAATAAATCACTGATATAAGATCCAGAAGAGTTTTAGCGTGGTAAGATATCGGCAAAATTGTTGAAATGAATTACGTAATTTAGGCTAATTTTATGACCGATTGCAAAACTTGACTTATTCACATACAATTTTTTGATAGAATGACGTGAAATGTGAAAAATTTTGACGCTTCAAAATATTCCACACTAACATTGAAAATAAAATTAACACAATTTCAGAGCGTAGTGGAAAAGGAGATGCACATGCGTGGTTTCGTGGTGGCGCTACATCACGGATTACCAGCAATTCGTTCTACTTTTTTTGTACTTTTACCATAATAAGTCGTTGCCTTGTTTTGTCTTAGTAAATGAAATAATTTTAACAATTAAAATTTCAAATTAAATGGTTCTAAAAGGTAAATAATTTCTTTTTAAATAAAGCAAAATAAGTTTGAAATAAAATATATTTTCCTCCAACTTTTAATCATATCAGTACAGTACTTCTTTCACGAAAAAAAGCGAAAGTAAGATGATTGATACCTTCATCACTCAGTGGAACAACATTTACCTGTCAGTTCCCATATTCATTGATTGAAATGTTTTTTTTTTCCTTAAATAAATATTCCCCAATTGATGTTTATTTAACGATAAATATGAATGCCACGTTGTTCAATTAAAATTTTTTTTGGAAAAAAATTTCGATATTATATAAATCTATAAACTGTCATAAAGTTCCATCGTTCTGCACTCCAATCATTTCAGTTTCTATATTACTGAATAGTTCATACCTTCATATTGTAATACTAATTTAATTCAATGGCAATTTACAGCATTCGTAAAAAAATTTCCACAGGAAACGAAAACAAGTAATTGATAACTGAAGGGATGATGAGGAAAAGTTCTCAATTTTTTCTGCTACTATTCCATTTTAGGTTTTTAGTGCAGTCGTGAGAAGTGTTCAATACTGTTTAAGATAAGAGATAACGTAAATAGGATATCCAGCAAGGAACTCACGTCAAAACACGTGAAACTGTATCAACCAATACAGCCTAATGTTAGAGTTGCTGCACCATTCAGGCACAACCGCTGTAACATCAGCTGTATGAACTCCGCTGCTACTGAAATTTACGGGCCGCAAGGTGTCAGGTAGTATCAATGCTTTATGCAGCAGGTTGAATGCTTCCGACGAATTTGCGATGCAGGTTCATCCCGCGTTAGTACTGAATTGTAGTAAGGGTTAGGAGGGTAGGTATTCCTGATCAGTTGCCAGAAAGTAACGTATCGGAGTGATTATGAATACGACGTGTAAATTCCTGTGCAGTCCCGTTGGGCGAGAATATTAACCCAGTTAATGTTAAAAAAAACCTCTTTAAGTCATTTTATTATAATTAACAGTGAATTTGGTCATTATTTCCCCGCCTGATAAAGCTTGTTCAGCACATTACTAGATGGATATATGAAATAACGTGCGTGGGTTAAACAAATGTTTAATGGTGAAATGTAATGGAGCAATTCAACGGTGAGTTCACGCTGTTTCTAATTCCAAGTTAAGGATTTGGAGAAACAAGATGAGAGTGCATCGAGCATCGCAGATGCTACTTGGCTCGTTGGATGTCAAGTCGAAAACAGCCCAGATTTTTCATCAACTTATGCTTTCTAAAGCTCTAATTGCTCAAGAACATAAAGGATTGTATTCGATACTTCCTATTGGTATCTTCTAAACTTTTCCTTTCAACAGCATTTCGTAGAGATACTTGCTGTGTTGTATGACAGCAAAATTCTACTGAATATAGTTTTTTTCTTTCAGGAAGACAGAGAGGTAGAATGATTAGCTTGAATCTTTGTGTTCCATGACAATAGTTTTATAGAAATTAAAAAATACATTGTATTTAACAATTTGAACTTTTCACTCTACTTTTTTTGGCCAGCGCATCATCGACAAATTCATAAAAGTGGTTGAAACTGAACTGAATGCGATTGGTGCGTACAAAATCAGTATGCCAATATTGGGATCGAAAGAATTGTGGCAAAAAACTGGTCGATGGAGTACTTTCGAATCAGAAATGTTTCATTTGAGTGATAAAACGAATCAAGCTTTCTGTCTTCAACCAACTCATGAAGAAATGGTAGCAAAGTTGGTTGCCGAACAAGGTAATAGCTTTAGTTATTGTGAAGTATTGAATTTCCGAGACGCTTGGGTTTCACGTTTCTGCTTTTCCATTTTGAGATAACTTTCGATCTTACAGTACATTTCTTATTATTGAGTTTATTTACCATATCACTTATATACTAAACTCATATACTTTTACTATATATTTTGTCATTACATACTTTATCACAGTGTAAAAATTACAATGCAATTTAGTGTTGTTTGAGTTGGCTAGTCATTTTTGTGGAAATTTCAACTGTAGCAGATTAAATAGTCGAAGTTAAATTAAAAATATATTAATTGCTAAGGAAAATTTTTCTTCTGTTTCTATTTCTACAGTAATGAAACTTCTACGATATGTTGTCCTCTGGAATTAATGTGTTGAAATACTAGTTAACGCGATATATGAAGAGTACATTTCATCAAATTGATGAAGTTTGGGAAATATTCTTTGGTGAGAATTTCCCAAAACTGTTTTGCAATAGTGGATTACTATTTCTTTTCTTTTATTTTCTCATTGTAGGGTAATTCCCACAGGGGTACAGAAACTCTAATGGGAATTCATATTCCAGGTGAATTGAGACAATCTATCTATCCATTAGTACTTTATCAGACCGGGCCAAAATTTCGTGACGAGACTGTTGTTGGACACGGATTTCTGCGTAGTAGAGAATTTTTGATGAATGACTCGTATTCCTTTGATATAACGGCGAAGAATGCCTCAGATACCTACAATCTTATAAGTGAAGTGCGCATTTATTAAGGACACTTAAGAGTGATAGCTTCTTAAAATGAATTAAAAGTTAATTATCAGAACCACTTTTCTCATTCAATATTTACCGTTTTGACCAGTTTTATGAATAGCATGAATTTTACTGGTTTTGTATTTTAAGTTTTGTATTTAATTTAATTTTTCTTTCATCACTTAGAGTATTCGATGTAATATTTTAAGCGGAGTTACAGTACAGATAGGGGATATTTTTACAGACGTATAAACGAATATTCCGTGATCGCCTTGGCATTAATTTTTATGTTGTTCGAGCCGATGCTGGAAACATGGGTGGTAACATGTCACACGAATATCACTTGCCATGTAGGACAGGCCGCGATAATATTGTTTACTGCTCAAAATGTAATTTAGGTTTGCTTTATCTTCGATTTTGTTAAAATTTAAATCAGGAAAGTAGAGTTGCTTGAACTTCCCCATTATAACAGTATGAAAACTGTATCTTTGAAAAATTAGTGGCAATTTTTTTTGCTTTAGGTGTGAATCAGGATTTATTAAAACATGGTGAAAAGCCTTGCTGCTGTAGTGAGGAATGTATTTCGATTGTTGAAACGGTCGAAATAGCTCATACATTCCAGCTAGGAGACTTTTTTACGAAAAAACTTGGTGCAAAACATCTTGGGCAACCATTGATAATGAACTGTTTTGGAATCGGCATTGGTAATATATAGTTATTCGAAGTTCTTGTATTTGTTGTGCAGTCTGAATGGTTATGTAGTGAAGTTATGCATTAATAAAATTGCCAAGTCAGTCTGCTGGATAAGGATATCCAGCCTGGCTTTACACTTGTTTGTGTGGAACTTTACTGAATATATAGACAATAATGTCACAGCAGCGAACATTTTCAGGCCGTGTGATAGCAGCCTTAATTGACTCGATGTCACCCAGTGCAAAAGCTCTTCGTTTACCGTATGCGTTGACACCGTTTAAAATAGCTGTTATTTTGCCAAACAAAACTCAGCCTGAAACAATGGCATTTGCTGAAGATGTTATTGGTAGTCTCAGTCAGATACCATCTCTACAGGATGAAATTTTTGTTGACGATAGACTGGATAATTCAATTGGAAAGCGACTACTTATGGCTGCGAATCTAGGTTAAACATTCTGATATCTTAAAAAAAGGCAAAATATTTACACAAAGTAAGTGGATATTTGGGATTAACATCATGCAGTTCAGAATATTAGCGTAGAATTTATGCATTCATTGTACAGTTTTGCGTTAGCAACACTGAGAATATAGAATATTGAAACAGTGTTGTTAAGTAATATAATAATTTCCAGTGAGTGAAACCAATGACATTTCTGAATCTATTCTAATGAGTTTTTTTTCACAGTAAATTGTAAATTTGCTATGTATATTGCATTATTAAATTTAGGTATTCCTCATATACTGGTAATTGGAAATCGGACTGCCCGGACATTGACCAGCAATCCAACTATGGAATATTATAAAACAGAAACTTTTAGTGATGAACCAGTCAGTGTTGGAGATTTAGAACATGTCGAAATTTCAAGATTAATTGCAGAACTGTAAAATTGTTTCGATAAAATGTGCTAATGGTTTACCGGAAAATTTTGGTTCTTATCTCAACATATGCGGATTCCATTTCTTTCGTACATTGTAGCTGCTCTCTTATTAAGTAGACGGCTTGTAGTAGGTGTAAGCTTTTCTTCATGGAGCTGTGACCAATGCATTAGGCATGTTTAAAAAGGGGCAAAGAGTTGCAACAGTTGAAAGCAGTGTGATTCGCTTCTTATTACATTTAAATCGTTGTTTCGTTGCAATAAATTGCTTTTTTCACTCGTATTATTTCATCAAATTTCTATGTCACGTATTCATATCAACCTGACAGCTCTTTCACAATATTTCAGTACTTATTTCAACGTCGGAATGTTCCATCTTGGTTGTTTTGTTTGGCGTTAGTGATAATAAAGAAATTGTGGATGATATTGTGAGTTGAATTAAGGGGATCCGGATAGTGTGCCAAAACTTTTTCCCTGTCGAGATGTGAAATCAATGCGAGGAGGTAGTGGATAAAGTAGAATCGGTAATTTAGTGCTGAGGGAGAAAAAGCTAAAAATTTAAAGTTAAAGAGTAGTATGATGGGGCGCGTGCGGAATCATTGGATTTGTTATTTCAAGTGAACCTATAAATTTACAGACTTGTGTTGCTTGGATGCGTTATGGCTTTGAATTGTTCTCGTCAACTAGGAGATGCTTCTCATCCATAAGCAAATTTTTTTTGGAAAGACTGCTCATAAATGAGTCATCCTCGATGCTTACTATTTCAAGTAAAGTTCGAGGAATTACTGTTCTCACGGACAATGAAAAGAAATTGTTCAGGTCGGACCAACTGTTTTCATAAAATGACTAGAATGTATTAATATGGTAGATTTAGGACCGATTTATAGAGTAAGAGTTTGGATTCCTGTAAAACAGTCATACCTGAAATTCGAATTAATTTGGATTTAATTCACATATGCTCTGCAATCCTATTTGAAAATTATTCTAATTAAGAGTTATTTTAAAAATTTGATAGGAAAACTTTACATACTGTACAAAAATCTAAACAGTTCTATTCATCAAAATTCGTGCAAATTATGGTATAGATTTCTAAATTTTGTTCTTTGAAGATAAATTACAGAAACATTTTTCATTTAGTGGAAGCTTCAAAGGCAAACATTTAAAATGGAGGGAATACTGCATAGATTGGAGAGGAAGTGTGTAAATTTTCTCAACAAAATGTTTTGCCTTGTTCTGTTTCTCTTTTCCATGTCAAAAAAAAGTCGAATTAAGAAAATTCATTTGAAAAAATCAAAGAAAAAAACTGGATGAAGGTATTAAAAAAGGAAAAATGGATTTCTTTCATCACATTTTCGTGCTTGTTTCAGCAAAGAAATCACTTTGCCGATTATAATTGTACCGCCGAAAAGTATCAGTCGACTCGTTGGATGTAAAGAGATAACAAGTAGAACAGTAGAACGACTTTGCGACAAAATTAAGGTAATTTTTTTGATTACGTGTTTTAGACTCTGACTTAGGATGAGATAATATTTTCATTTTTTTTATTTTTATTTCCGCAATCTTTTTGCAATTTTGCATCCTTATTTGTCCCTTTTTCGCACTTCAACTTTATCTATCTATAGGAGCTTTGATAAAAAAAATGATAGATATTGCGCTGCGTTTCTTAGTTTAAAACATTTATGATTTTAAAACCTCGATTTTTTTTTGAATAACGTAACTATGATCTTATTTAAGTTAGTCAGTCGGATTACATTTATTAAACGATCTTCACTCCTCAAACGAATGCACATGTATATTTGATACTGATAGTGTTCAATTTTTTTTTAAATTTCAGCCTGTCATTAACATACCAGAAAAAGACGAAAAAGCTATTGTATTTAGTCCCGAAAAAATGGATGAAAACGCAAGAAATGTTGTTTTGAAAACTATAGAAAACTTGACAGGATTTACAGCCAAGTTCGATTCTTACAATATGGCCTTAAATTATGATGATTGGCCTGTGAAATCATGTATTGCTGCAATTTTGCCGAAAGGGCTTGAATTCGGGTATGTTGGGTTTGTTCAACTAAATGTTCAGTAATTTTTTTCTGAAGTTTTTTTTCTGGAACTAATTTATTCCCCAAATTTTCAAATATGAGAAATAATTTTAGTGGTTTTTCTCAAATCGGTCATATTGTTCACGTAAATTTACGAGAGGAGCTGCTTTTATACAAAAAAGTTATTGGAAAAATACTTCTCGATAAAGTCGCCAGCTGTAAGTATGTATTTTTATTTCATTCAGTGTTGAAAATTCGAAATGCCGATTTGTAGTAACAATGGATAAGTAGTTAGATCAATACATCCAAAGTATTAGATTTTCAAAGTTAGGGTAGTATATTTGTAAATTTTGCACGTCTCGTGCTAACTTCCAAAAAAATTTTTTTCACTGTTTGAATTTTTCGCTATTTTAAAACACTGATTTTGCAGGACAGTGGTTAATAAGTTGGACGCAATCGGCCATAAATATCGTACATTTGAACTTGATTTGCTTGCTGGTGAAGGAAATTACAAAACTGAGGTGCATGAGGAAAAACTTCGTTACCAATTAGATTTTAGTCAGGTTATTTATTTAACCTTATTTTTTTTATTTAATGAGTTCGATTTTGTATTACTAGTAGTTTTTCCAAAGAACACACTATGATGTTTTTGTATATCATTTGGTGCAAATGCTTTGTCAAAAAATATGGGAACTTTCTTTAAATCAGTTATAGGTGTTTTATAACCCAAGATTGAGCACCGAACATAAAAGGATAGTGCGAAGAATTAGTAAACAATCAATTTTTTATGATTGCTGTGCTGGTATCGGACCTTTCGTTTTGCCGGTGGTAAGGAATGGTGCTCATCATGTTTTAGCAAATGATCTGAATCCGAATTGTATTGATTATCTCAAGCAAAACATCAAGCTCAACCATGTAGGTTTTACTCACTCTATTATTAATGGTGGTTTCTGTACTAATCGATTTTCTCTTTCCATTTAAAAAATTCATGTTAAGCTACATTTTTTTTGAATTAATTTTTGTTTCAAGGCTTTTGATTTTTTTTATTTTTGTATTACGCGATACTTCTAACTTTTTATATTTATATATTTGTTTCCCCAGAACTATTACTGTTTCAGTTATCAATGGAGCGGTTAAAGTTGTATAACATGGATGCAGCTATGTTTATTAAGACTGTTCTCGCAGATGACCTAGCACGTGAAGCAGAAAAATACGATATCCATGATTCTAAAAGTACTGACTACTAATGTTGTTTTATCAACTAATATTTATTTCTTTTTTCAGCTTTTTTTAAGAAGCCAAACTTTTCTGGCAGGAAATTTTGGTTGCTTTTTCCATAGTTTCCAAAGACTTTTGTTCTCTATTTTCCGGTGAGACTCCTACAGATGCGCACGTTGTAATGAATTTGCCAGGGATGTCCTTACAGTTTCTTCCTCATTTTCGGGGATGCCTACATGGTAAACCCAATTTGCCAGGTTAGTGGAATAGTGCACATCATTATATGTAAGAAATTTTGAATCTTCCAGCACAAGAAATCATCTTTTGTCATATTTTGTTTATCGTAATTTTACTGCAGGCACCGCCCTTCCATTTCCTTTCTATGTCCACTGTCATTTTTTTGTAAAAGCACCGGATGATCTGGAAAATAGCTGGTACTTCAATGAAGCGCAAGATTTGATACGAAAGAGTCTTGGGTGTGTTTTACCAGTAATTAAAAACTTGTGCAATTTCTCCAAATTAATTGAAATAAATATTCCTCATCTACTTAAGACATAAAATCTTTAAAAAGAACTCTTATTTACAGTGTTACATAGTTAAGGCTCACGTCTTCTGTTACAGAAAAAAGAAGAAATTTTTTGTATTATTTGTTTAGTTTTCAGTGTCTCGAAATTGAATTTCACTGAAATACGTCTTGTTCGAAGAGTTGCTGGGCGTAAGAAGATGTTTTGTGCTACGTTTCAGTTTCCTGACGAACTGCTGTTCTATTCTGATACTCAACAACTAGAAGTTAGGGGAGCCAATAATGAATTGGCAGAAATAAAATATAGTGGTGGGAACAGCAGCGGTAAACGAACTTGTGCTGAACGAACAGTTTGCGAAGTACAAATTGAAAAATTAGAACCTCAGCCAAAAAAAAATAAGTCTGGTTGAAACGTTTTATCATTAGTGTCGAGAGCTATTGTTAATGTTTAAATAAAATCTACTTTTTATCTTTTTTATTCTTACATTCGAAATGTTTTTCTTGTTGGAATTTGACCAAAAGTGGTTTTTTTAAATGATTAGTCTTCCAGTTCTGTCTTGAACTTTTTCATTTCTCTACTACTGTATAACCCAGCGGAGATTGTTGAATAATTTTCTCTCATGATACTTGAAAGAAGGATAAGACTACGTAACATTTTGAGAAACGGGCTTATTTTTAACTCATAACTGCCGTCGTATCTTTATGTTAAACATTAAAGCAATGAAGACGGTGGGTGCTCAGTACTTCTATTTCCAAATACAAAAGTTGTTAGGTAGAAAGAAAGCAAAGAATTGGGAAATGATGAGATGAATCATGAGATTAAGTGTGACTTAGTAACAAACTTTTCAGCTAATGTTGTACTCTGTTGTTCAATTTGAATTTAAATTGAAGAAGAATTTCTATTTTGCAAGGACTCATCGTTCATTATTGTGTTACTTTTTGAGCACTGAACTGTATAGTGTTTATCATGATAATGCTATTATCAGAATTGTATGTAAGTTTGAGAGAGAACTCTAAGCAGTAGCAATTAAGAAATACGATAATTTCAAAAAATTAGAGAAATTGTACAACCAAATGAAATAAGATCTTGAAATTAACCTATTTGTACGTAGGACGCTTTTCCAATATATTCTCAATCGATGGAACTTAATCCTTTTTTTGGCGATATCAGGTCGTGTTAAACATTCATGAGCCCAGAATGAGATAATAAACAACCTGTTTGACCCATTTTGGTGCATTTCATTTAATTTGTACTCGCTTATACACTCATTGTGACATTAAATCAAATGGATAGAAGCGAAGTGTGAAAAGAAATTCAAATAAAGTGTTAACATTGAACGGAATATTGTCCCGGAATAGTCCGGAACTCATCGATACTTCCTACTTTTCTGTTATCTGTCAAAGTTAACTTGAAAATTGCGCTATCTTCAAAAGATATACAGTTGGATGATGCACCTGTTGATCTGTTTGTTAATTATTTGTTTTTTTTTTCTTCAGGTCACTGTTTATGCTGTTATGGTGGAGTTTATTGCATTATCATGCAGGTTTCCATCCGTTTCATTACAGTCGTTAAAGCCCTTTACCATGCAGATTTCATCAGTCAGAAATCTTCATGTTAAGAAATTAATTGCTGATAAGTTTTCGAATAAGTAGGTTGATTGACTTTTTATTTTGTTTGATAGTGCTTCGTTAGTTGAGGTTCTCTCTTTCTGAAATATTACAATGTTTAAAAAATCAAATTCCCTGTTATTGAAGTTGATTGCAGTTGGGTATGAATTTTATGGATTTCCTGATGAGCCAGTTATTTGCGGATATAATTAAATTAAATCGTTTAAACTTAATTTAGATTCCGAATTGATCGTGTAATGTATTTTGGTCCTGAATTAGCTTGCCTAGAATGGTTAATGGAATGTGGCTCCAGTGAGGTACCATTAATTTATTTTCACTGCATCCTTTAAAACTATAGTACAGCAATTAATGTAACAGGAGTGTGACCTATAAATATCTTTTTCTATATCATATCATGCCATGTAATTTTGTAATTTCCACTTCACATCATCAATTCATCTTTACTTTGGAACAAAGAAAGCGACCGTAAAGGTATAAGCTCATTGCAGTGTTTTTACCTGAACTTAGATGATGAATTTACCTTGCAGGTTATAATGAGTGATGGCACATCAATCACTTGCAGAGCAGATATGCGTCGTTATATTAGTGATTTTGATTTCAATTTTAAAAACATTGTAAGATTTAAAATATGATTTTTTTTACTCGTTAAGAATTTCATCCAAAGTAAAATTGCATTTTTTCTTTAGCCGATTCCTGCGACTTCCTTTAAATGGAGCCCAGTGTTGCCAACAGTTAGTATGAAAAAACTTGATGCTATTTACGAAATGCGATGGGCTAAGAAGCCGAATGTATATGTTGTTAAGGTTAGCTCGCAAATTGATTTGGTAGCATTTTCTTTCTTTTATAAATGTATGATTTTTGAGTTTAAAAATTTTATGCTTTAATTTCAACTCCTAGAAGAATTCATGAATCGATCAATTCCATATAGAGCAAATGATAGTTTTTGGTGTTTTACATTTGTTCTTTTCCGAAATTTCGTTTAGGTCGATGCGACTGACTCAGCTATTGGTGATGCAGGCTTTCAGTATTTCAGAGAATGCCGACAAATAGAAGTTTTGAAATTGAATTTTTGTGACTTCTTTACTGACACAGCAATCGAACATCTTGTTTTGGGGCGACCTTCACGAACTTTGCGGAACATTGTTTGTTTTAATATTTCTTTACCTAAAGAACAAGTTCTCCAATATTTTTTTAACATAATTTAATTAGATGAAATAGTCATTATGAGACGGAGGACAAAACGTAGGCTATCACTAGAAAGGTGGAAGTTATTCAGATCATTGAATGGTTTTTTTAGGAGATTGTCGCAAATCCTTACATCAGTGACAATTTCATCAAATGGGTTAAACGGATACGCGGATTACAACGAGCCCATTTTTACTTCCTGCCATGCGTAACAAAACAAGCAAGTGCATTACAAAGTTTGAAAACCTCCTTGCCAGATTGTAGAGTTAGTTTTCCAGAACTAGGAGAAGTCGGTTATGGATATGGTTGTACTGTTAAGGATGACAATGTGAGGTAAGCATCACCGTCCATTACATTGCATGAAAATTTTCATGTCTTCGCTCTTCATTTCAAGATGTCACCTCTTCTAAATTCATTTTATAAACAAATAATGAGATTATCCAGTTATCTAACGCTAACATGTGACTGCTCAATTTTATGTGATTTCCAATGTCCATAAAACGGAAGCATCAAGATGATAATGTGTTCAATTAGGTTTCTAATTTTCATGATTGTTTCAATTGTTTCAATAACGTTTTATAATTGTGGCATAAATTCCAGACGGTGACTGCCTTTTTTGTCTTTTTGTCTCCTTTTCTTTCTTTTTTGCCTTAAGTTGCACAATTCATTTCTTTTTCTAGAAGATGAATTTTTGATTCACAAAATGTGAAGATACTTAAAAAAATTTTTTGGAAGTTGACAAATATTCAAATTATAGATAATTCGGACGTTTATGTAGGGGACGTTTGAAAATTTATCGAAAGCAGATAAGTAAACTTTCAGCTGAACAGTACGTAAGTCTTACATTACAACCATATCAATTTTCCTAATAACTTCAGGATATTTTAATAGATGAATTACATGTAATTTAGAGGAGTTAGAAATGTATTGTTTTTGAAAATTCAGATAAGTTTTAACAAAAAACGAAAATGTTCACAGAGTAGTGAAAAACATGAGGATAACTGAGTGTTGTTCCAGAGAGTCCTCTACGAAAATTGGCGAAAAAAACGAGTCTTGGATGGATATTCAGCCATTTTTAAACCGAATTTTCACATTTCTAATTGGAATCAAAATTTCAAATTTCCTAAAACTGTTCAGTGTTTTCTGACTATTGGTAGCCTTTAAAAATTGCCGAAATATTAATCTTGAAAATGATAATTTAGTCTTAGATGAATGTTTTAAACTCAATAAAAGAAAAAGGAAGGTTATGTTATGGTTTGTGTATAAATTGTCTGTTCTGTATTATATTAAAATATGATGAAAAGATTTAAGAAACGAAAGAGATCTTTCTAAAAGGAAATGTTCGTTAATTAATTGAATGTTATTCAATAAATATTTTCAAAATTTTGAACTTTTTCTTCCATTCATACAAGTTTGTTGGACTGACACAATGACGCCTTACTAGTTTTTCCAATTGCCCGCGGAAATGTTACAAGAGCGCTTCTTCAGTATTATATCAATTTATAATTTTCAACTCTGTTCATGTTCACAGTTTCAAAAATGCTTTTTTGTGAATTACGGTAATGTTTTCTTCCCTTTTTTTTGTTTGATGATTCACAACTAGCGTTTACAGCGGAAGTATTAATAGTTGCGATCGTTTTGCTTCGAGGAAGGAATGATTTCGATGTCGTGCAACACTTTCGATTGCTTTTTTGCTGTTGACATATTTTTGCAAAATTGAAAGAAAGTTTGCTACAGTGAAAATTTGTCTTATATTTACATTTATTTCAGATTACTATGATATGTTATAAGATTTAAGCAATATTTGTTGAATAAATTCCCTTAGGTTTTAATGATATTTGTTCAGTGTGTTTTATATTTACTTTTTCCATATCGGAGGATTTATTTAAGTGAAGCATGTCAATATCAAATTGTAGAATTTATTAACTTAAATTTGAAATATTGGAGGACTGATCGAAAGTCACATGCAGGAATAAATTCATATTTATGATATCAAAAAGACGGTTGTATTTTGAAATAAATTTACAGAACACTCACTATCTGCTGTCTTCAAAAAATCTTCAGTTTCTTGAGATTCAAATCAAAAATTTACCTTTCTAAATTTTCTTGGGAAGCAAAAGTGGTCCTAGACCACTTCAAAAAACATTCTTTGTTTTCAAAACATTTGAACGTCATGCATATGTTCAATTCACTGAAAATCCTGAAATTATAAATTTTATGAATTATTTAATACGGTTAATATACATATCCATACGTGTTATTGATTGCTGGTCAACTGACAGTAGCAACAATCGGGCCAACTATGTGAGCCAAGACGACTATGTACTGATATTTATCAAGATCGAGCCAAGTAATTTTTGGCTGAACTAATTACTGAAAGCAGTAAATGATATTTGTTTGTTAAGGAATGAGTAGAAAGGAACTGATCAAATGAGAAATAATATGAATGAGTGGTTGTGCGAAAGAAATCTGAAATTAAACACAAAATGATACAACGATTGACTTGACTAATCCTATAGGGAAATGGGTACTTGAGTAGTCCAGTAGAAACATCCGTTAAGAGTTACTAGCCTGAGCCTAACTGTGATATCAACGGCAGAAGCGATATAGCTAAAGTAGCCTGATGCTTACCGATAGTTCCAATGAGCCTTTTTCTCTTCCCCAAATAAAGTCAACAGGAAAAGCAATCATTTTCCGGACGAGTGAAGTGAATGAATGATTCATCGTCATGTAAGCAGTGAATGGAAGAGATGAACTGACAAAATATGTCCATTGGTTGACTTGGGATCGATAGAGCTTGGCCCAACACTCAACCATAGGCTATGTTTTAAAGCTTATTAGCTTCATATCCTTCTCATCCATCACTATGCGACAGTCCACAAACGTTCATCTTATCATTGCTATTACTTTTAATTCAACGAAAAGAAGAAATTCGAAATGAAATTGATTTGGTAAGATATTTTCAAATATACTTAACTATCTTTGGTCAGAGCTTTCTTTTCTCCTTTGAAGCAGAAATTATATCAAAATTGCTATTAGCAGTGATTTTTCAGTGATTTCTGAGTGATAAATAAATTTCAGTTTTCATGAATCATTCATCCTTTGAAGATCTTTCCTAATTTGTTCGTCGACTAATTTCTCTTTTCTTCTTCTTTTCGCTACTGATCAGTTTGTGTGCATTTTCATTGACCTCTCCTTTTCATCCAAGAATTCCTCCAAGTTATCAACCTTTTATCAGTCCCTAAGAATACACAATACCGACATGTATGTCAAAAATGTCAAGGAGTTAATTAATAAAGGTATCATAGTATTATAAATTGAATTGTCGGTTAGATCCTTTCATTATTTCAAGCGTCCAGCTTTCAAGCTTTCATTATTTCAAGTGATTCAAGCGTCCTATTTGTGCATCGAGCAGTGACAACGTATCTTTAAGATCACACATTTAAGAAAAAATCCTCGTCCGATAAGTCTATACACTAAGGTTTTAATCCATCAATGTAATCAAATTATTTCATATTTCTTCTTTGTAAACATTAAAACTGTGTATATTTCAAACGTTTGAAAATCAAAAAGGTAAGTGAATGTAACATTTTAGTCACATACCTCACAATTCGATCATTTTTCCTTTAAAATTAATCGATAAATTCTTTGCAAATTTTCATTCTTTGTGCACTTTAAGTAAATATTATCAAAATTTTAAAAATTTTCTCTTTTTAACGCAAAATTAGCAAAGAGGACATTTTACGGTGAATGACTGAGAGGAAATATAAATGGTAAGCGTTGTATGTGAAAAAATGTTATGCAAACATTCGGAGCTTCAGAGGTGCTGTTGATGGAGCGATGATAATGTTGGAGGCTTACGGCATACATTGATCGCTAACAAATCACAAAACGTACAACGCTTTAGTATATTTAGGATAATATTTATTTTAGGCTTTCTGCAGTTAGTTGAGAGATTTGATGATAGCTCTTCTTCGCTATTTTAATAATTGGCATTGAATTCGTTAAATTACCTTCAAATGATCAGTGATTGTTTTTTTTTTCTTGCAATTTTTAATTGAGAGAATTTTGATTGGAATTATTTTAGTAATAATAGAGGAAGAGATTTAACCTAACTAATAATATATTGATCTTTTTGTTGTAGAAGTTAGTACTTCAATTATTCAGTGAAAGAGAAGGGTTTAGTGATAATTATCAATTAGTGCTTATTAGAGAGTGCTTGATATGATAATAGAGAAGTGCAGGAAAATGATAGTTTATCTATTTTAGAAGTTGGAATAGTGTTTTTTTTATCAAACATTGTTGACTTAAGTGTTTACTGTTCAGATTAGATTAGATTACATGTCATATTATTTTCTGAGGTGATGAATATGGTAATCGTAATTTGCGTCTTTCAGTATCTCTCCATTTTTATCTCACTTGCTGAAGTTATTATGATCATCGGTTTTGTAAAATTATTAAGTGTGAATCAGTAATGGATCATTGCTGTCGTACAGGCAACCGAGACGTCGTTTATTCGTATCATCTTCACGGGATTTTATTATCAAACAAGCTTTGATTTGGTTAAACCGTTCCAAACAGCACAACAATTTCTTACAGATGGTATCCTGAAAAAGCTGAGAGCTCCAATGATGTGCTTGAGACGGAAGTTACGACGGTATAATTGTTGTATTTTTTCCTTCATCCAGAATTCTCTTCTTCTCTATAATCTTAGAGTTTCACTTTGGAATATCTGATATCTGTATCAGTTAGGTCTTCATATAGAATCGAAATACTTTGAGATTATACTGAAATTTTATTCATCAAACAAGCTTTGAGTTAACCCTACTAGGCTTTGTTTTTTTTACAAAACATATACTTAGTATTAGCGCAATTAGATCGTTTGTGAGATCTAATATCACGACTCATTAATATCTCGATTTCTGAAGCTGCTGAGATACTATCTACGGTAGATTTACGGAATAAAAACAATAAGAAAGGAAAACAAGAAAATAGGTACTATTACAGCATGTTACTTTTTCCGCAAACTACCACACGTAATCGATCACTCAAGTTTATTATCACACGTAATCGATCACTCAAGTTTATTATCACACGTAATCGATCACAAATGTAAAATAAATGTTGAAAAGTGGTGAAGAGAGAATGCCTTCTATCCACCATTCTTGATTGGCAGCAACTATTCTTATGATTATTGTTCTTAGCCTATTAGGATGAAGCAAATCATTCCTAACTTTCCAGTAAATTTATAAAATCAACGAATTTGATTTTTATTGGTCAAAAAATTAAGAAGAGTTACACTATCGTCTGACTTCTTAATGTCTTGCTATTTGCATTACAGTTTTACTATTATAATTTTAGCCTTAAAATAAGTCGCTTTACCTTCTACGATATCTGTTTATTTAGTTAGCTGTCCAAAAAAAACCATTGATAGTTTCTATGTGGTCGTCCTATACACGCGTACACACACACATCCAAATACACGTACACACACATATATATGTTTTACACGTATTAATCATATCAAATCAAAAGGTTTTCAAATTTACTGTTTGGACCTTTGAACTTTTTAAAAATAAATGAAGAGTGAAAAAGATTTGAGATTGTTACAACTTTTATCATGACAGTATAAATTGAAAAATCTGATTAAAGTAATTGCTAAAGGCTTAAGTTATAGGCTTAAGTTATTATTTAGGCTTAAGTTTGAAGTAAAAATCATGATTAGAATTATGATTTTATCTTAAACACGAAGAAATCCATCGTCGCTCTTCCAACAATCGCTTCACACTCATTTTTATTGCCATTGCAATTTCTTTTCTTTTTTGTTGATTTGCCATTTTTCAAAATTTCAACGCATTTTTTTGTTCAGAAACTACAAGTATTTTATTTGCAAGAAATAAAAAATTTGAGCAAATTACTTTACTTTAACAATTCTCCCATGAACAATGCATTTCCTGCAAATTAAATTTTCACATTTTAGTTCAGCAACAAAGAAAAGTACGAAAAATTCATTAGGCCTTCCACGACTCCAAAATGAGAGCAATTTCCAAGATCGATCCCAATATCATTATCATCAAGCAGGAGCTGATATCAGTACAAATCATTCAGATGGGGCCATTTCTGCTTTAATTGTACAATCCACTGCTCACGGTTCGTTCATTTTGTTTTCTTTTTTTCTTAAATTGACGGTAAGTCAATTTAAATGTTTGCTTACTTCTAAAGAGAAGAATTACTGACTTGAAAACTTAAAGAATTTGTAATTATTAGCAGAAGAAATGTGACTTGTCGGCATTTCGAAAAGAGTTTCATTCAGACATTCTCTGTAGAGTTTGGTTTAAATTTCTATATCATAAACTAAATTGATAATAAATATGTGTGAATGGGATGGATCGATTCATTGGCTTGAGAGAATAGATTGTCAACACGGACGGAGGGAATAAAAAGAGGACCAGGAAACCTGTTTGGAGCAAGATGCTTCAGTGAGAAAAAGAATTCGTTTACCGGAAGAAAGATTAATGTTTCGGGTAGCAGCGATTGACGATAGGGTGACAGGTCGACACAGACTGCGACAATCTCTCTTCCTCATATCACGACGCAGTAGGACAGGTGAGCTAAGGCAAAGGCTGATGCTCAACCTCCACTTTTCTACCTTTTAGGACAGTGTCTCCCCTTTCACTACTAACTATCGTCATGTTTTGTTTACATAATTTACTAGAATACATTTGACTCATAAAATTTTTATTAGATTACTAGAATTGCAAATGTTTTAGTTCAACAAAGATGATGTGATCAATGTCAGGTACTAAAAGCCAGAAAATAATGTGACTGTCAAACAGTGAAATCACATGCTCTACAATAGTAATAATAATGGATGGATGGAATTAAAATGTCATATGATAGTTAGACTCGTAAATTTATAAAATGAATCCAATCTTTGGAATGTTTTTATTTGAGCTGTGACGTCAGTGATCCATTCACCTCTTTTTTTTCCATTGTCGAAAATTTGCTTTTATGATCTTTAATTTAGTAGATAATTTTAATTTTACATTTCAGCATAGCAGTCTTCATTCCTTCTCCACTTATTCATTCCTATTTTCTTAATGAAAATCTCCTTCTAATTATCGCTATTGTCTATTATTGCTTTGTCGGCAAAGATTTTATGGTTCTTCTCAACAACAGCAATTCCTTTTTTCAGGTTATGAAACAATGATTGTAAAGTCAGAGTTAGCTCGGATGATGTCTGATGAAAAGTTTGCAAGCTGTAAAATTGATGTAAGTCAGAGCGCGCAATCAACGCCACATATTATTGCTGATAGCGTCGTCAACGGTGGTAAGTTAATCAATGGTGGTTAGTTAATTTAATTAAGTTGTATTTGTCGATTACACCTATTCATTGACTACATATTAAGGCGTATTCCTATTAAGGCATATTCCTCGGGCATTTTGCGATGGTCAAATTTAGAGTATTCAGTCGGAAATAATTAAATGGTGTAATTTTATTTAATTTTATTTTTTTATAATTTTATTCAGAGAAATGTTAAATATCAGGCCGTTTGATATTGATATGATATGATCAGGCGGCCCTTGCAATGATTATAGTTATGGGAGCGCATAATATCACTTATTAATTTTATAAAATTCTTTCCAGCAATAATTTGTAATATTTACTTATATAGCAATTAATTTCTCATCAGCTATAATTACTTTCATGCATTTAAATTCAAGGAGAAAAAAAGAAATTAAAATTTTCAGAAATGTCAGTTAACAAAATAGCAACATCAATGCCTGAGGTAGTACCAGCTGGAATTGGCAACAGTTTTCAGAATCTAACATCAAATAATATATCTACCATTGATAGCTTGTACAGAGGACTCTTCTCCTGCTTCAAACCAATGTGGACCTATTTCGGGCGATCAGCTGAATCATTGCAAGCATTTTGCAAAATCTTTTATCAGTTTTTCCTGAAATATTATTTTAATTTTTTTTTTCTTGTTCAAACTATGCTGAAATTAATTACTTATTTATTTATCGCTCAGTTTTAGATCAAATGGAATGAGTAAATTAACTGTAACTTATTCGGATGACAATTGGGAGATACCATTTGAACGGATCACTCATCTGGAATGGCTTGGTTCAGGATCTCAGGGAGCTGTGTTCAGCGGTCAACTAAATGATCGTTTAGTTGCAGTGAAAAAAGTGCGAGATAAATCGGAAACGGAAATTAAACACCTACAGCATCTCAATCACGAAAATCTTATCAAATTCATGTAATTTTCATTCTTATCAAATGGATCAATGAATCAGCCACGACAGTTTATTTCATATTTTTCAAATTTTCAACAATTCATCTCTTATCATTGAGAATGAAAAAAAGATTTAAGTGGAAAATTTGACGTGTAATTTAATGATTAAAATGGAACGTTTAATAATTTAATTGGTAAATTTGACGCATATAATTTTCTAAACGATAGATAGTTGAAATAGTAAAAACGAAATTAATTTCAAATGAATGTTCAAATGAATTTCAGAGGCGTTTGCACTCAATCACCGTGTTTTTGCATAGTAATGGAATATTGTGGACAGGGACAACTGTACGAGGTAATTCATAGTGGCCATCACATTGTAAAAGATACGTTTGGTGAATGGGCTCGTCAAATTGCTGATGGAATGAGTTATTTGCATCAGAAACGTATCATACATCGCGATCTCAAATCACCTAAGTAAGTTATGATGTGTACACGTACGTTTAGGATCAATTTAGTATGAAGAATTAGGATAGATTTTTGTTAAATTTAATTAATTTTATCTGTTTGATATATAACCTTTCTTTATCACATCTCTTTAATGAATTAATGCTAAAAATTTGATTAATTTATTTTGCAGCATTTTGGTTGATAATAGTGATGTGTTGAAAATTTGCGATTTTGGTACATCACATCAATGGGATAAGGAAAAAAGTATGGTAATGTCATTTTGTGGTACTGCTGCTTGGATGGCACCTGAAATTATCAAGAAAGAGCCGTGCTCTGAAAAAGTACTGCATTTGATTTCTTTTTTTTTGCATTTATCAATTCAATTGCACCTGAATTATAAGCATAAATGAAAAGAAAAACAGGTCGATATTTGGAGCTTTGGTGTTGTGCTATGGGAATTACTGACACAAGAAATTCCATACAAAGATGTCGATTCAATGGCAATTATTTGGGGTGTTGGATCAAAGTAAGCATTCGAAGAGTTTTTAGATGAGTTGCTTTTCAGGCTTAATATTTCAATATTTTGTATAAATTGAAACTTCATTTCAGTAATTTGAGCCTACCAATACCGGACACCGCCCCGGAAGGATTGAAATTGCTATTGAGACAGTGCTGGAGTATCAAACCACAGAATCGTCCATCTTTCTCACAAATTTTAAAGCATATCGCTGTTTTCAAGGTAATATTTGAATCGTTTCTTGGAAAAAGTAAAAGAAATGAGGGAAGGAGGAGGACAATTAACTGTGAAGCATTGATAATTGAACGGACAAGAAGGAACCTTGAAATACTTCAAAAATCATAATGTATTTGCTTAAATCCTTGTCGTTTGCCTTCGTAAATATTTATCAATTCTCAAAATTGTTTAAAATTTCAATAAAACTTTAATTTAGTCTGAAATTGCAAATATTATCGATGAACAATGGTTGGAAAAAAAGGCTGGTTGGAAAGCATACGTTATTCAATACATGAAAGGGATCCGACAAGAGAAATCAATGGCGCAGAAGAAAGACGCGCTTAACGGTAACGTGTTATTTTATTCATCTTTGTTACAGGGCGATTACGCTTACAAGGAAGTAAATCACAGAAGAAAGTTAAAAATTCTACGAGTTATTCAGTAACCTTTTTTGTTGGATAGTTTTACAGATTGCTTTCTTTTTTTCAAATTCCAAATTCTAATTATTTCGTTGTTTGCAGCTCTATTTACTCTGTTACTTATAAAATTTAAAATCATTATATTACTTTATTGTATTTAAAGCTTTAAATTTAAAGATTTTCAGAGCGTGAATTACTTCGAATGAGACGTGAAGAATTAAAACATGCGCAAGATATACGTGAAATGTACGAAGATAAGTTAAGACGAGCAAGTAAAATTTATTCTAAATTAGAGCAATGTTTGGATGACTTGGCAGTGCGTGAACGGGTATGCTGTATTTTCTTACATCTCTTCGATTTTACTCAGACCATTATCATCATGATTAGTATTATTTCGTGATTGCTATTATATTAATTACTATTTATTATTATCATTATTGTTAATTAATTAGTTTATTTATTATTATTAATTATTATTGTTGTTGTTCTTATTATTATCACTGCTATTATTGATTCTAGGAACTGTTTGAACGTGAGCGACATATTAGCGAACGTGAAAAATATGTTCATAATATGCGTGTGAAAACTAATATTTTTCCACCAAAAGGTACGCTGAAGAATCTTAAAAATACTGTGATGCATGCTCGACCTGAATCAAATGATGCGACAAAACAAAGGTGTTATGAAATTACATCTCTTTATTGTGCTTATTTAACATGAAGTTAATTACAACTAATTTATTATTATTGTTAGTTATTGTTATTAATAATAATAATCTTCAAAGTAGCCATTTACTTAATTACTTCTCATTCTCGCCTGATTCTGGAACAATCTCATACAGATTTTTTTAAAAAAAATCTATATGAAACGATTAAGTCTTTTGTTGATTCTACAGAATCTGAATTTGTATTAATATTTTCAATACTCCTTGAATAGCCTGCCTATACTAATCTCTCAGATATATTAGAGTTTAACTGAAATCATTAATTTTTTTTGCATTGCATAAAATTTCAGCATTAATGGTCCGGATTCAATTCAAGGCTTGTCATATGAGGAACAAGACGGAATGTCATCATCGGAAAACGAGTACTGCTCGGAATACATATGTCGTAATTCATCAGCAAGATGTTCTGCTAGTAGTATAACGTAAGTTCATTGTTACTTTATCTCACTGATATCCTAAGTAAGCATTACTGTCACATTTGAAGTACTAAAATT
The DNA here is from genome assembly GCA_013365375.1 of Litomosoides brasiliensis. Lineage (NCBI taxonomy): Eukaryota > Metazoa > Nematoda > Chromadorea > Rhabditida > Onchocercidae > Litomosoides > Litomosoides brasiliensis. The sequence goes on along the minus strand of JABVXW010000070.1, from coordinate 28,277 downwards.
ATTAAATTTGTAACTATTTTATTGATAGTTAATGAGGTCGGAATAAACGATTGAGTAAATTTTCGTGGTAAACTGCATGGCATGTTTGTAGCAAGCAATTTTTTCTAAATATTTCAAAAATCTTTCAAATTAATAATAATTTAGGACAAGTGGCGCTTTCCTATCGTCTCAGTCATTGACATTTAGTCGACAAAATTCCGGTCGCAGTTCATCAGGATACAATCGAAAATCAAATAAAAGTTCACCGAGACGAATGCTAACTTCCAGCTCGGGTACAGATCAAAAATTTTAATTTCAAATTGGATTTCCGGACAAAATAAAATTACAGTGCTATTGCTATTAGGTGGTGCAATTGAACGATCAGACTGTAAGAAATTTCGTCATCAGAATCTCTCTGTGTAGAATATTGAAATACTTGAATGGATGAAAATTATCGTTACAGAGCGTAATTTTTCACGAGATTCATCCACTCGACTGTCCAATTATTTTCACAACAACAATCAATCTGAGCTTGCTCGTGGATCTTCCACTCGAAATTCCGGTGTTTCCGAAGCTTCCTATGATTCCGGTTTTCATAATTTGTATGACATTGATATTGTGTCTGGAACTTCAACAAACGCATTGATGTATGAATGTAGTTTTTGTGGGCAACCGGTGAATATTTCGAAATTATTGATTAACTATGAATTTGCTATGCTCAAAATAGGATTGAAAAAGAACAGAATGCTTTTGCTAACTTTAATTATGATATATTTTTAGTTTTGTACATTTTTTTGACGTTTCTCATTAAGCTAATTTCATGCTTCAAGCATTTTCCATACAGATCAATTCAATGAATTTTTATCGAAATGTGGAAGGACGTTGGTCAGATGGACATTTGACATCACGCAGAAGAAAAAATAAGAAGAGTACGATAAGTTCACATCGAGATTCACTGCAGCGGATAACTCCTGGTAAGCTATATATCATGATTCGTTAGGAAATGAAATGGATAAATCTCTATAGAATTGCAGACGACTTCCACCTTTTGGTTTTATTGCGTTTTTTTAAAAAGTGGTTAGTCAAGTGAAAGCTTAATAAGGCTAATTTTTTTTTGAATAAGCTTAATTAGATAATTTTATAAATGAAAGTAATTTTTAATGTGGGATTAGCTTTAAAATTTGAAACGACTTGGTATCCTTTCTTATTTCCACCTTCGAACATCTCTTGCATCACTTCCAGTGTCTACAAAAGAGAAACGCTCGTCACATACACGATCACGCCAATCACTGGCAGAATTCACGTTGGTCAGCGATGGAGCCGCAAGAAAGACTTCATCATGTGAAATAGCCGATAACACATCTGTTAATTTACAAAATAAAATTGTCAGGTGTGGAATTATGACTTGCAAAAAATGATTTCTCAAAATAAACTTTTTTTCACTTTTAATACGTTGAGTAGTGGCCGTACAAAAGAGTGATATAAAAAATAGATCTTTTTCTGAAACAATAAGATTTTTGTTCGAAATAGAAGTTTGAGATTAGCGAAAGATGTCAGCTCAGATTTTCATAATTTAAATCTCTACTTTTCATATTTCCTTTTTCCAGTTCTTCGACCACAGAAAAATCACAAGAAGTGGAAATAGTTGTGGATGAAGAATGCAACATGACCGTACGTTCAATTAATTATCTTTGTTATGACAAGTCTGAGGAGAAGCGCATTTATCCTTCTAATCTTCAGATCCCACCATCAACAAGTTATCAGCAGGCCGTAGAAAAGGAAAATGAACACTCACTGATATCATCAAATAAGCAATCGGTCGTACGTGACAATGAAAAGACACGTGGAAGGAATGATAAACTGACAAAAGAAGCTTTCGATGCTTCCGCAGAAGAAAGTTCTGGAGAGCGAGATGAAAGCAACGGGTAACTGTCAATTCTTCATCAGAATCTAAATTATTCATGGAATAAATATCTATCTATTGGTACCACCCCTTCACTTTCAGGAATATTTTGGATTCATCGATTGATTCTTCAAGTGCCTCTTACGTAGCTTTTCGGGAATTTAGAAATCCACAGAGCACAAATGATAGTGAGAGGTTAGCTATTTTTCGAGAAAGTTGCCAAAATCGCTGAAACTTTTGCAATATCAAGTTGACTAAGTGAAATATAACTTCTTAATGACTAACTTTTAAATATCATTTATGAAGTAGCTCTGTCATCAATAAGCTTAATTAGATAATTCTACCAAATTCACACATATCAACAATAAAGTGCATTCATTAAGTAAGTCTCTGTCTGAAATTTGTACTCTTCTACTTGCTTACTTTTAACACACTTGGAAGATATAAATAAGACAACTGGATGTACGCTTCAATCTGCCATATAATTTATTGCATGCTTTTTTTTCAAATAAGTATGTATGCAATGATGAGCCAATTATTCTATTCAGGTCAAGTTGTCTACTGATCACTTCCTCCTCAACAATGGAATCATCGTTAGAACGAAGTTTAGAAATGGCTGCCATACATTCCGATGGTCTTTCTGATAAAGAGCGACAAGTTCGCGCTGTTAAAAATACAATTCGAACACATCGCAGGACAGCAAGTGTAAGTTCAGTTTTGTTGATAGAAACATTTCCGATTCAGGTTTTCTTTCTCTTTCCCGAACAGACAAACATTTCGGGCACGGCCGAGATGATATTTCATAACTCCGTTACTATTGGCTCGTCAGGGACGTAAAGAGAGGATTTTTCGAAATGTTATTAGGGAATCCAATTTCCATTCTCTTAAATATGCACTATTCATTCATTATGTTGTGCGTATGCTTATCTTGGTAACAGATATTTTAATATCGGTCCTGTCAAAAATGATTGATCTGGCAGTTAAATGATTCTGGAGACACCTTTTGAATCAGATGAAGTTATTTTACTGTCTTTGCATTTCCTGCACGACATGTGGTATTCAGGTTCCATTTCACGGAGTGACTGTACTTGCACATCGTTCTTAAACACAAACCTGAAGCAATAAATTTTCTAACAATGTATTTCTAAGACTCCCAATTTCAGACTCCGTTATCGATACCATCTGCGGTCTGCGAAACAAGCTCGGAGAGTGATGCAGAAGAGGTGGCACACTGCTAAGTGAAGAAAACAATTGTAATGCAGCTATTTATTACTGCCGCCTTCAGGAAAATTTCTGATTAAAACCTTATGTTTTCCTCTTTATTCTTTTACTGTCAATGAATGATGCTTGTGTGATATTGTTTTCATAGTCATACTGTATGCTAACTTCGAACAAACCAATGAAATTCAAACAATCAATGCCTTTACCAGCTTATTATTGACTAAACGAAATGATTCCATAATTAATATCATACAATTATCTGGAAATATCAACTTGCATGTGTGAACTTCTTTCAAATTATATATCTCAATACATGACCAGACAAATCAAGTAAAAATGGGACTAGAACAATTTAATGTCAAAAATTTTCTCATCCTCTCATTTATTCTTGAACTTGCAATTTCCGTATAAAGCGATTGTGACGAAATTTATAACGATCAAAAAACCTAGGAAACACAGAGGAAGCATAAAAAAATAATCATGCATATAATGCATGTCGAACATTAAATATGGGAATAATTATTAGCCTAACAAACTCCATGGTCATCCCAGACACATAAAAATGCCTCATAATGCATCTTTCCTTTCTCATGTTTCAATCAGTTTTATTACTGACACTAAAATGAGAAATCTTATTTCCTGTGACAGAAAAGAAAAATAAAAAATTTAGCGATGCACGTCATACAAAGCAAGAAAAACATTTGCTAACAACAATAGCATGGCTATGAAGCACATGCAAGCAATAAATCAATTGTAAAAAGGCTTTTTTCATTAAAGCAAATCATTTTCTAAATAAACAATGGAAATATTTGTCGAAACTGTAAATAGTAGAAATATTTGCAAACTGTAAACATATTTCTCAACCTTTAAAAATCAAATTTGGAAATTCAAACATAACGCTGAATATTACGAGAACCATGTACTCTAACTGACCGATTCAGTTATGAACATTTGTGCATTATTCAAGGCTTATAGCAAAGGAGAGCTATAAACTTATAGCAGGATTTACAAAAAAGTATTTCATTCGCTTTATCCTACTTAGTTATGATGGGATAGAATGAACCGAAAGTCTGAACGAAAATGTATAGTAAGCTTCAGCCTCATCTGCCATAGTCCTCGTACTTTGCTTTTCGCATTTCAGCTGTTAATATAAAAATTGAAAAGTCACTGTAAAAAAACACAAAATAAAATTCAAAGAGAGACAGAGAGATAAATCGACATACGAGTAACATAGGACTGCTCTTTGAAGTTGAAATAAAATTTCAGGATGCAAATGACTTATTTTTTACTCTCTCCTGCTTTATTCGGCCGGGAAGCATCACTGACCGATCCTGCTGGCTCTTCTTCTTCATCCCTTTTCTTTGCTCGAATTCGTCGGCCTTCACTTCCACTAACTATAAATAATTGGCTATTAACTAAACAATTTAACAACAGCAAAACAGGGTGAAAAATGCTATGAGGAAGGAAAGCGCAGCGACCATTTCTTCATCCACTATTCGTTTATTACAATCTTAGAATTAGTTCATTCAAGAGTAATTATTCTTTTAATTTTAAATAAAAATTACCAAAAAATGCAATATAACTACGAAATATCCATCCTTTTTAATTCTCCCACAGATATTTAGTTAAAATGTAACAACGAATGCAAAGAATAAATCACTAAATTTGACATAAAGTATAACCCCACGTCCCTTCTATTAAGTGTCATCCCAAATCTTGTTTATTAGTTCTTTTTTAGTGTTTTATATTCTAAAGTCAGACGTCGTTGCCAGAAGTATTGGTGCCATTTCAGCCAACAAAAATAATAGAATTTGGAGTTAATGCAAGTTTTCCTTATAAATTATAGATTAATTGACTTTAAAAATGAGAATAAGGCGGAAATAGATGCTTACCGCATTCAGACAGACTTTCCATACTTATATCTTTCACAACGGCTGAAAATGTCTCATCGTCCATAACGATTACGTCATTTTCACTTAACTGCTTCCTTACAAATCTGAAATCAGTGAAATTTCAACCCATCTATCGAAAAAAGCTTTTTGGATTGCATGGAAAATTTAGTAGATACTTATCGATGAATACTATCGAGAACTTATTTCTTCTCAAAAACACACGAACGCAAACTTCTTTGAACTAGTTTCTTCATGTGTAGTTTCCTGTTTGTCAAGTTCCACTTCGTCCGAATTTGTTTTTTCACTCCCTACATCCCTTCCTTTTCCTCTTTCCGATAAGCTTGAATTATTGCTTTTTTCATCTGGAATGAAACCATTTTATAAGTCTTAAAAGTTCAAAACAATAAAACAAAACGAATTTTTGGTAACCACATGTTACCTTTAATTTGCAAAAATTCATACTGTTTTCCAGATGATAATGACCCGTTAAAGACGAGTTTGAACAATTACCACGTCGATCTTTATCTTTCTTTAAATATTTTGAGTAAACTGAACGTCTTTCTGAGGATCGTGTTGTCCTTTGCGATTTCGTTTCCTTTCCTTCTTCTTCTTCTTCTTCGTCTTCTTTTATTTGTTCTGATTTTGGTGCCTTTTTGCCAAATGCTGCATTTCGTGCACTTCTCGACCTCGTTTCCCTCTGAGTGTCCTCACTAGAGGGAGTTTTCGATTCTATAAGGTATTTCGTAAAAAAAGTAATTGAACACGAAAACTTTCAAAACTTTACATATGGAATGATTATTAAACTTTATTCGCTACAGAAATTTGACAGGAAATTAGAGACCAGACAAGCATATATTTAAGAGAAAAAGATATAGTACTTCTGATCAGCCATTAATAGGTCTACAATAGTATATTTGATCCCCCAGTAAAAGCAATTCTCCGAACCAATGTAGCACATTTTGTTGACAGAGAAAACTAAGTCGTAAGGATCGCTTAATCCTCAGTGTTTTTCGTACCCCTGTTCCGGAGATTCGCTTTAATTATGTAAGGAACTGGATTTGCGAAAGAGAAATACTACCTTTCTGATCTAATTCTCGAGGTGAAACCATAATTAAACGGCCATCAAATCGCCGCATAACTGTGACCTAAAAAGTGAACGTAAAGGACACTTGCTTAATTTGCTCAATGTTTGTTTATACTTGATAAGTTGAATAAGAATCTCGATGTTTCTGCAGTTCAATATATTACGTGAACGCTCAGAGGTTAAAAACATTGGAAAATGCTCCAAAATTCAGGTAAATTAAAACGATAACATGATACAAACACTGAAAACAACACAAATGAACAAAACTAATGATCAGAAAAAGAATGTAATGTCAAATAACGGAGATCTGTCTAAAACTAATTTTTATAAAAATCAAATTGCATTCGACATGTTTGAAATGTTTGACAAATAACGTTCAGCGTATTTGAACATCAAAATCTATGATGGTTAGACTTTTTTCATTATGTAATTTTAAAAAAAGTACTGATCAACAGGAAAACACTTGAAGTGCGGGTTTTGTCCACTAACTGGTGGATTTCTAATCCCTAAGAAGTGATTCAATGGTTAGCAAATCAAGCTAACCAAGTTTCCAGCTGCGGTTCTTAAAGTCACCGGCTTTCCGGTCAGTTCTTCCGCCTCAGTGCCAAGCTGCATGGTGCGTCCAGCCAGTTTCAACTTTGAGCCTTGTCCACTGAATGGTATTCGCCCTGAAGATACTTGATTCTATTTTGTTTGTGAAAGGCTATCCTCAAAGGCTTACACCTTGTCCTAAGCTCATACAAAATCCAGGAGGAAAAATAAACTAAATGAAAGGGAAAATCTTGCTTCCGCGTATGCACTATTTTATTCTACTACCATTTTCTACTACCATTAAAAGTTATTCAACGACAAAATTTTTTCTGATGTGAGCGATATGGAAGAGTGCATAAATGATGAGGATGGTCTATATAGCGGCGATGAAGACCACTCAACTGGAACTATCCCTCCAACGCCATTGTAGGCGTTGGAAGCTATATATAATACTGTACCAGGTTAGTGCACAATAAAACTTATTTTGCATGCGCAATTTTTAACGACCATTTTATGAATTTAAGTAACTCACTCAGTGTGTAAGTTCCTCGCGCTTCTTGAACTTTCATTGATTCTACAAAAAAACACTGATCATAAAATAATGAAGTGGGATAACGATTTTAAAAATTTAATGATTGCAGTGTAAGAATATGAATAAAAAGTGAATTAACCCAAATAAAAGCTGAGTGCTTACCATCTCCCTCTGCTGAAGTTGCCTGAAAATTTTAGGCTTTTAAAACACAATGAAATGAAACTGAGTAATAATATATAAATGTTCCTTCTATGTCTTTTCACGACAAGAGTGATTTTTAGATATTACTGTCAAAAGCTTAATCTTCATAGGTCCTAATCACATTTGCTCATAATGAATAAGAAATTCTTTCTACAGTGCCCGGCAAAGCTAAGTAATATGTTAGACGAACGCTTTGTGGGAGCCTTGCACATGTCTAGTTCTGTAGGATTTTGTGTAATCTTAAAGCTCTACGATAAAAAGTTACCCACCAGAGAACTAGCTTTTTTGGAACAAGACAACTTAACTGTTTTTTCAAAACTCTTTTTAAAAGTCAATTAAAGAAACCTCTGCTCCTCCAACATATGTTGTTTTGTCAAAAACTCCCTTGGTGTTCGGCTTTACGACACCACGACTTCGTCTTGTTTGATATGGCTCTCTAAACAAATTCCTCGTCAAACAATTTTCAGTTAATTTTCCTCAGGATTGCTTCAAAATAGTATTTCATACTTTTTTGCGTCTCAGTTATGATTGTAATGAACAACTGGATTGTTTTGATAATCTAAAACTAAAACTAAGGATCTATCTGCTTCACTCTCTATTTTTTTTACATAATAAGACAGAAAACTAATAATTAATAAAAAGGAAAGTATAAATAGAAAAGAATACAGAAAATGCGTGCATCGGATGAAAAGCATCCATTTAAAATCTCCATAATTGTTTAACACTTCAAATACTTATAGTCAGTTGTGAGCCATTTAATTAGGTGACCTGACCTAATTAAACCTACAAAAAAAAATGTGTAGAACGAAAAAACTTTCATTATTAAGAAAGTAAGTTTAGATCTTTTGCAAGTTATTACCTCGCTGATGAATCTCCTTTTGGAACTGAGATTAAAGGAGCCTTCCTGCTTTTTTTTATTTCGGGAGGAGTATCAGCTTCTTCTCTTCCTTTTCCACGTTTTGACCTTCTCAAATTCGATTCTGTGTCCTAAAAAAAACTCTTTTGGAGTCCGTTCGAAGTAAATTGTGTATAGCTCTAATCCAAAATTCAACAAGAAATTTACCGCTGTTTCAGACTGTTCTGTAACATCCATTTCTGCTTCTTCATCAACTGTTATTTTTTCTGGAAATTAAGCAAAAATTCTCGTGCTCAAAACAAAAAACAGAATAAGTGATTCACAATAACCCTACATGTATTGCTTCTAAAAAAACCTATACATTACGAAATGTAAGAAAATATGAAACCTCAAACTATACATTTTTCATCAAATGATTTTTTTTTGTAAACTAAGTACGGAAAAAAACGATTTATAAAAAAAAAGGTATGTCATGCACTGCAAAAATCGTATTAATGTACCGAAACATACAATGGACTATAAAAGCTAGAAAAATCAAGAAATATCCAATAACAAATCATGAAAAAAGATCTCAGAAAGCCTCAACCTAATTCTTCTGGTGTGCTTCTTGCGGGTACTACTGGAAGAAAGATAAGCGGCTGAGTTTCTGATTCACTTTTTCCATCACGCTGATGTACTGAACTACTGCTTTCATCACCATTTCCAAAACTTAATGTCGGAAACAAGCTCGTCCGTTTAGTAACTACTATTCCACTATTTACAATTTCTTTTAAATCGAAAATTTCAGCTGCGAATTCCTCCACAGATTTATTGCACTCTGGATCAGTAGCAATGCTATCGCAGAGTGACGTGAGATATTTTAAATATTTTTTTGCTGCCACGATATGTTTCAAAGATTGAGCTCGTTCCTTGAACAGCTGCAAAAAAACGTAGTAGAGCATTCATTAACAAAGTACTGTCTGGCCATTCAGAAAGCATTCAGTATCTCAAAAGAGATTCACACACATGTGATGGGAAAATTACTGAAAAAAAGACCGGATTTTAAAAAAATCACTTAATTCAGTACAAACCTCGCACTGTAATTCAATTTGCATGACCAAATTGTAAAGCGTATAGCTGGAAAAATTTGATCGATGAGTAACATAATGAGGTTGGCCGGCCCCACCACTACTTTGAACTTCTCTGCTTTCAATGGAACGTATTGAACGGCTTTCACTAACACGACGATTGCACTGTTCGACCAAATTTGCTACCTGAAAAAACTTTATTCCATGGTTTCTTAAGATCCGCAATCACTACCAAATGATTTTATATAATAAGTTATTATAGTATAATGTGCAGGATTACAATTTACTACTGATCCCAACATAATCAGCAGTACCACAAAAATTATTGATCTACGTAACATCCTGTTTCATCACCATCCCACAGCAAAACCTTCTGTCAATATTGTCATACTCTGTAGCTTAAAGTACTACTTAACGCAATCTAAAGACTTTCTCTACTATAATTATGAGAAAAGTTATGAAAAATATGATCGCGCTTTTTCAGGAACGAATCCTTCATCCGCACACTTAAAAATCGAAAGCGTGTGAGATTATTAATGGCTTACTTCTCGTTTCTCATCGTAGTCCGATTTGACAGTTCTGCCATATGCGAAGTGCTGACCAACATTTTGTTGTGGATACCGGAAAAAAATAAATGCACACTATTAGTACAAATATTATTTATGTAATACTTGCAGAATGAATCTAAAAGTATTCCTCCTTCTCCACCTTTCTCATCACGTCGTAATAAAATTCATTTGTGTTCGTTCCCCTAAACTATTTAATTTACCTTCCTACAAATCTTGGTCTTTGCAAGTTTATTCGCTTCAGTTTTGATGCTGCATTTTCTCCTACTTGTTCCTCCTGTCCAACACCTTCCTCACTACCCTCGATACCATAATCAACATTTCGATCGCCTTCGGTACCAACTGCATCTTCCTGTCCTGAAAAATAAGAAACGCAGAATATTTTCAAACAGTACTTCCTCACTCAAATTTAGTTATCGAAAAAAAAATTGCATTCTTTTTGAAGTACTTATGATCGAACGTATAAAGTTCCTCTCTTTTTCCTTTCACCATCCTATAAAATGCATGTAATACACCAAAAGCACTTTGTTAAAAAGACACTGAGAAAGTGACGCTAACCGTCATGTTCAGTATCTGGTCCTTCAGCAAATTCGACTACTGATGCAGAATCATCATTTCGTATATGAGGTGGGCGCTTAGCAACATCAGATGGATAGGCATCTAATTCTCTAAAAATATAATGAATTTTCGTTATTAAAGATTATAACATATTAGAAATGAAGAACAAATAAAACTACACTTACTGTAAATTTGAGTCATCTCCTCTGACTCCATCTTCAGACCACACACCGCCATTCTCTGAAATTCAACTTCAACTCAGTTCAAATATATGAATCCTACTTTTATTACAGTTTCAAAACATCTCTTACTGTCAGCACATAAAATTCATTGTCATGGAAGGCATTTTCAGAAAATCAAGAGATGAATCACTTAGTATTATAAATTACTGTTCATTAAAATACAGATATTCTGAAATCAACTTCTGCAAATATACTTATCCACAATCTACTTGTCTATTCAGTGGCTTGAATAAGTTAAAATGACACTTATCAATTCTGATGAATTACTCTGATAATACCACTGAATAAATTAATGGTTCGATTTAATAAGCCTATAATCAGTCCAAAATTCGGTGGTTTAAACTACAGAATTATTCTGCAGGAGGATATAAAAGTTTCTGCAGTTTATACTGAAGTAATATCTACAAGTAAGCATTACTATTAAAGACTTGAGTTTGCGATAAGCAGTAGCTGAAAGCAATTTTCCAATAATATGTTATTAATTAGTAGCTAGCTAATCCATTAAAAAACAAAGAACATTCCAAGGTTACAGCTAACCTGACATGATTTCATTCCCTATTTCACCTCTTCGTCTCAAAAGTCGCGCGCGTTGTGCATGACTTTTCACCATTCCAGCAGTTCGTAAGCGTCTCTCTTCCACTTCGTGCATAAAAATTTCGGGAGTGAATGGAGCATCAATTGTTGCATCCTCATCTGTAAAAACTCGGCTTAGTTTGCAGCTGGTATGAATACTATTGGAATTATTATGTTATTCGCTTTTTTAAAAGTTATACAGCAAAAAAAATTGCTTACCGCTATGGAAGTTATGATCCAGACAGTATTGTATTCGCAGAACCCGAGTTTCTTGACGTGAAACCCTCTGGAAACACTTAACTTTTACTTGTTTTTCTTTTATCTATTTATTAGTTCATATAAAATAACTTTTACATAACTTGCTATATTATAATATAACTTTTACACGACTTGCTATTCTCGCTGCATCTTCCAAGATCTGATAACATATTCATGTATTTAACAGATCAAAATTATGCTTCATATTAAAAATTAGAACTATTGCAGCCTATTTATTATTGTCAAGCAATATTTTTCTTTACCGAATGGTAGCCAACATAACCAGTGCGAGCCGTTTTGCATACAGCCACATTATTGTGGCCATAGTTTCAATTCACAATAAAATCTTTTTTACGAAATCCTCTATTTCGATAGATCTACAACGTAAATCACACTCACAACATCATGTAATTCTTTTGATCCTTGTAAAATGCACTTACTCGGTAATCGTAGACTCGAACAAATGCAGTGCAATGAAGACCATCAGAATTGACGCCATAAGTTCGGCACCAGCGGTCGTCTGCAGCACAGAGGAAAAATAAGCTTTCATTGTGCATTGAAAAACGCCGAATTTTATATCGGCTTCGCTGCTGCAACTCACGCATCCACTGCTGCAATCTTATAACTTTGTTGTTGTATACTCAATAATTTAAAGTACTGTTACTACCTCTACGCCCACTTATCGTTCATCTAAAACGACGTCTCGAAATTTTGTGCCATAACATTTTTTTTCAAGTATTTCATCATTCCTTTGTCCTCTTCAGCTATTCCAATATCTTCCTCTTTCCGCCAATTCAGGCTAGGTTGACATGTTTTTTCATTCAATTTTTTTAATTTAAATATCTAATTGCCTTTTTTATTCTAGGTTTAACAACAGATTAATCAAGAACCTCAAAGAGATGTACTCCCGGAAATGAATAATACTGACACGTCGCCTCTCGCTGATGATCCTGTGACACATGATCCACAAAATTTTCCTGGGACGTGGTGTCAGCATCAGTTACAATTGATATACCGCATTCGATACATACTGACTAAAAGAATTTAAAAATTTAGCATAGTGCTTGTTTTTATTTGCAAGAATTATTATTTGTATACAAATTTGAGAATTTTTTGGAACTGCTTTAATACAAGCTATAAATTTTGGTATATGCACATGCAGGCTTAATGTTATTGCTGACTGTTCATAGACATGCAATAAGACAAAAATGCAAAGATAAAAACAAACCGGTGGGAATGGACGCATTCTTCGGAGCATTGCAGGGGCGCAGTCCGAATCTAATAAAGTGTTCAAATAATTACAGAATACAATCCAAAAATTTCAACATGAACTAATTTATGCTTTATTTAAGGGATTTTACCACCATTACTCCTTTATTTATCTTGTACTAACTGCACGTAATCACACGAATCAACTAAGTAACCTCCGACAGTGACAAACAAGTTATAAGAAAAGTTATAAGAAAAAGCGTTACCTTTGGAATGCAAACCACGACGTCGTTCCGCCATTATTTTTTCATATTCAAATCGTCGACGATACACCTGCAAAGCAATTTTAATAACAGTTACAGGATCCATTCTTTAGATTTCACTGGGATGACACAGTTCTAAACCATTAGTTATCCTTTAAGTTATTATATATATATATATATATATATATATATATCAATTAAGTAGAACAATCCATAAGGTTCGAGATAACAAACACGTTTCGTAGTACTCCCTAACCAGGCTAATGTGCCATCAAAATAAATTAGTTCTATGGTTGATAAGAATTCTACAACCGGCATTCACAGAGATACTTAAATTTCAAGCTGTTGAAGTCATTGGCCTAAATAATTTGGATTTTTATAAAATCACTAAGCTTCGGACATGATCTAATAAGTGCCATAGCAATGGTTTACATAAAACAGCAACAGTTGTAACCTTGTATTCTCGATGTTTTGTCAATCTTTTTACTAGCGTGTTCAGAGGAGGAAACAAGGCCAAAACATCCGGATTTTCAGCAGCTAGCTTTTCGACTAAAAAAGTGGTGCATTATTTGTATACAACACTTGTAGTACTGTAACTATGATAAAGGATTTGTTTAAAAAAGATAAAATTTGATTAAAAACAGTACCAAAATGACTGTAAAGATCTTCCAGTGGATCATCAGTAAATTCTGCCATCAAACGCAGGTCGTAAATAACAATCCGGAGACGCACCTAAACAAACTACATGCATGAACTTCAATTCAATTTAAAGTATAACTGTATGCAGAAAAGCGAAGTACAACGAGTTATCTGGTCTGCAATTTATCAAAAACTGCATACTTGCAAGTCATCCGGTTTACATGTAGCTAAATGGTGATGTCCAGAAGAACGCAATTCAGTCAATCCAGGTGATGTCCGTAAAGCACCTGGACACCCTTCATTTACACAACGCCATCTCGTATAACTGATTTCGCTGAGCTGAAACAATACTTATATTCAATTTTATACTATTTATCAAGAAGATAACATAAACCATTTTTATATCTAGATTTAAAATCAGGAAAACAATCTGATCAATACCCTTAGAAAGTACTAGAAAGCAGGCTCTATTTCCAACTAAAAAAACGTATTAAATTTCATGTCACATTTCAATAATCGTAGGTGTTCCAAAGAAATAACAAAGGAATTTCCGTCATTCATTTCCGAAATTTTGTATCAAATACAGGCATGATTTAGACAAGCAATTAAAAAAAAGAAATTAACAAAGATTGAACGCATCATTCGTTCCTGTTTAATAAATTATTAATATAAAGGAAAATGTCAGAACCATTCTCAAATGAATTGGTAATTAGTCATAGATGCGATATGCAAAGTTATTGAAACTAACATCAGACGCAGCAACATAAAGGTGTCCATTCCAGGCTATCTGCGGACGACATCGCTTAGAAAAACATAAGATGATTCTTTCACCATTATCAAAAGTTATCGTTCGAGATACAAGATCTTCCAAATCCATTGTCAGACTTATCTAAGACATTAAATATTACAAGTTTTTGAACAAATTAATTTTCTTGAGAACCGTTTTCTTTTAATATCTTCCATACAGCCATATTGCATAAACTTCCATCTGAGAGCAAGACGCTCCACAGTCAGGCAGTCGGAACCAGTACGGATACTACAAATCTCACCTCTCCAGTTACAGGATCTCTGATAATTTGATCAACTTCTCGATCAGCAAACATATCTGAGTGGTCTTCATCGCCGCTATATAGACCATCCTCATCATTTATGCACTCTTCCATATCGCCCACATCACTTCCAGGAGATGGGGATATTGCTGGATGGCTTTCTTCCGTTTCAACAATTACTTCTTCGCTAACGTTCTGCAAGAAAATTCATATAAAATCGAGATATAGGTCCTGCTATACAAATCATGTCGGACACATTCACAGCGAAACACCTTCAAAAGCTAATAAAAAAGATTTACCATATGTAGACCGACGTCTTGCTGTACAGTATCACCTTGTTTTTCTTGCTCATGTATCCTTTCATCATATTCTCCGTGCTGTTCGCTGCCAGTGGCATCCCCAATTTGCATCAGTGCTTCATCCAGCTCATCAATGACCTAAAAATTTTATGCAATTTATCAGATTTATCAGTTCAGTAATGATAGTGTTTTTAAACATCAGTCAACCTAACATTATCCGAAATTTCTACCTACTTTCTATTTAGGAATTAGGATCGCACCTAAATATCAAAGAATATTTCAGTTAATCACTAATTGGTAGTATTACAAATTTTAGCATACAAATTTTAAAAGACGGGGTTCTCCTCTGGAATCTCCTCTAGTATTGAATGTATTGACTTAAAAAAAGGAAGCATGTCAACCGAAGTTATCCTCTAACAAAAGGATTGTTTACCTGGCCAGAATCTACAATTTCCACTTCGCCACTTTCCATCTCTTGCTGACTCTGTTCGTAACTATTTGCCGCACTAACAGGGTCGGTCATATCTGTTGCCGAAATATGCAGATTTGCTGCTCTGGTTTTTTTCCTTAAAAAAATTCCGAATGGATGAACATCAAGACAAGATAGTAATAAGTGATATTCATTATTCTTTACCTATCTCCGTTCAGCATAAAATTTCACAATTTTCTTTCCATCATAAAACCTATAGATAACGTAGAACCTAAACCTTAATTACAAATATCTGCGAGAGATACTAGCAGTACTGCTTCTAATATCCATACAGGATCAACACCAAATATCAGAGCCGATTTATATTTTTGCTCTTCCTTACAAACCTAACCAGTCATCAATATTTCATACTATTAACCTTTACCACCAATTCGTAATAACTTTAGATTCATTCAGTAGTTTTTGCATTTTCAAATTTGTCCATTCTCTGACTTTCTTTGATGTACTCTGCTTTTTGTGACTTCGCAATTTCTACTAAAGGTAATGCGAGATAACTAAATACATCATTGAAATAGTTAAGTATTTGTAAATGCAATATATATATATTCTATTACTAAGTTTAGTGTTTCTTCATGCATAGCAAGAGATATCAAAGTTTTCATAGCACCATGGCATTCCGAACTATACGAGTACATCTTGAACGATATCACCGTACCCTCAGTGATATCCGATTTCCCAAACGAAGTGCATTAATGCAGTACCGCTGAACTGATAACAGGTGATCCTGATGATATGTCTTACTGGACCACAATGTCCAAATTGTCCTACATGAAGATAAAACCACTATACTTCAACCCTCTCCCCTCCTCCCCACCGCACATATTACAGGAATAAAAAAAATCGATCAAGTTATTCTCCGTCATTGAAACGTAAATGTTGCATTGCGGACTTGAAGCGTTTTAAGACTAATTACAAACAATACAGCTGCACAACACATAAGCCGTGACGCAGAATTGGTGGGGATGTCCCGTAGCTGTGTCTCGAAAATCAAACTAGCAATAATACTTGCAATTCATGTCACTATCTCGCCATTATCTTCACCTGAATAGTAGATTTGGTACAGTCTGTTAGAGGCATGTAATTGTTAACACCTGAATTTTGACCCTTCAATCTCGTTTTATTGCATTTGTGAACAACCACAATTCAATGAAAAATCCTTATTGAGAATGAAGCTGAAGATTGAATGATAACTGTTTGTTGCATGATAAGAAAATTATTCTTAACTACGATGTTTTAGAATACCTCCCCATTGCCACTTCTGTTCAATACACTCTCGATCATTATTTTTCCTCTTCAACAAGCAGCTATTATTAGGATGATAGCATGGGAAAAGAATATGCTTAAGAGATGACATGTTGTATAATCATATATACAAAAATTGATTATTGAGAAAGAAATTGTGAGGACTTTTGAATCGCGTTAATCGGTAAAGTACAGGAAACTCCGGATTCGATTTCATGAACAACCTGTGTAAGAGTCAAGTATATTTCTATATGGTGCAAGATTCGTCAAATGTACTCTAAGAGATACACGACGTATATTGAAGTGAAACAGCAGATCACTAGTTTTCAGTTTTGTGATGTATAACCAGGAACGCTGGCTAAGATAATGAATCATGAAATTCACAGTCACTCGTAATAATTGCCGTTCTTTCTAACAATATAAAAAGTTAAACACGAGAACGACTAATCAAGCGAAATTAGTTTTCAGGAAAGGCCCATATAAGATATAAAAAAACGAAAAGTAAGTGGGGCTGAAGTAGAAGCTACTACTGGGTTGCCAGTTGATTTTATAACAGGAATTACAAGAGCGAATTCATGAAAAAAAACTGGTACAATAATGATGCAAGCACAAAGATGAAAAGTATTTCACTAAAAAATAAGTTGCAAGAAATATTAGACGTAGATTATCCCCTATGGCAGCTTACTTCTTTAATATTGATAGAATGAACTTCCCACATTTTGTGGACGTGAAACGAAAAGTTCTGTTTATTCTAATATAACGAACTGTACCATTTAAGAAGTTAGTGGAAAAATCATAGTTCTGGATAATCTTCGCAATAGGATTAAGCAGTGGTATTGCAGATATGACACAAGCTCTGTTCAAAACATGAAATTAATCTTCACCAGTTTTTTAAAAATTTTACTGTGACGTCGATGATGGCAGATTGCCCCACTGTGGTGACATTGTTGACGGAGGAAACTGACCGTATGCTGTAAAAGATATTGAAATATGTAGAAATTTCCATCTTCTATTATACGTGGAATTCTGATGTCTTTGTAAAAGATTCCTTTTAAACAAATACGTGTCGCCGTCCAAAAGTCTTTCACCAAAAAACATAAGATTTCAAATAGATGGCAAAAGATAAAATTATGCTCAACTTAATGTTCATAGTTGAAAGTTCCTTATGCAAGCAAAGCACCAAGCAGATTGTTTAAGAGTTCCTTTCAACAAATGAAAATTAAAATTTTTAAATTACCGTGCAAAGGAGTATTGAAGGCTCCGGGATACGTCCCTGGATATGCTAGTGGATATGGTGTTGTGTAATTTTGATTAAACTGAGGCTGCGGCGGATAAGGTGCCTGCTGAAATCCATATGGTGGCTGAGCTGAAATTAAACATAAAAATTAAGATTTTCAACGGCACTATGACAAGTCCGATGCTTGTAGGTCAGGTTAAAAAACGAGGATATATGTCACAAAGGAAATGAGTTGTCAAATTAACTTCTTATATCCTATGAGGAACTGAAATGAAAAAGACATATTCCAAAATTCGTTAACACAAGCTCTATTGCGGTCGTAATTTACTTCATTACCAAATGGTGGAAGTTGTTGCTGTTGCTGAGGATTGCACACCTGAGGTTGGTAGTTTGGATTCTGAGGTGGTGCTGCTGCAAAATATTCAAGTGCAAAAACTTCCATATATATCGTTGCACTTAGAAATTTCAATTATGCAAATAAAGTAATTTATGCAGAACAGTTTCTACAAAATGTATCAGAGATATGAGCTGAGATGACCGAAGTGAATGAATTCCATTTCACCAATAATAGTTTGTGCTATCAGAACGTCCTCTTGTGTCCATGAATAAATCGATTTTTTTTTTGATTATCCTAATCATTTTATGATCATCTAATCATCTGGTATTACTTTTAAATAGCAGCAATAAAACACGCAACATTGCTGCTTTAGCAGATAATATTTAGCGAGAAAAAGTCATTGAAATTCTAAGTTATCGAGAGAAGAGATGAGAGATTTTTAATACAAAACTCAGCATTATACATAAAATTTTAAAACATATAAGAAAATGATTGAATATCAAGAAAATGTTGAAACAGTACCCTGGAGGCTATTAACATTACGTGGAGGCGGAATTGGCGCTTCTATATCAAATGGATTATTTGATGAGGATGCATTTGATGAAGTTTTGGGTGGTGGTGGTCGAGGAGGGGCACTAATATTTGAAGAACCTAAATTGTCAAAAACGAAATAAACAGTTGGCAGTAAACTGAATAAAAATCACTTATCATCTGCACAATCCTTTGATTTGTTCAGATATGAGAATCTATTAATCTAACATTTTCATCTCATTTGTATTTCATTCATACTAACCAGAAACAATATTTTGCTGTAACTGCTTCATCAGATCTTCTTTTTCGGTCTGCCGAGCAAAACAAAAATCAGACACCTTTTGTTGTAATCGTAATAACAGAGGGGTCAAATCATTATAAAACTGAAAGTAGAATTAATGTATATTTGCGCAACAAAGCGGTGAATAGCGAGTAACCGCAGTGTATGACACACAATTCAAATGTTGGTTACAGCTTACCTTTGTTCCTTCATCTAAGTTCGACTTAATCTCAAGAAATTTATCATGCCCATTGGCTAATATCTTCAAAATCTGTTCACGCTCAACAGCACGTTGGCTGGATGTCTTTTCCGAAGAAAATTTGTTATTCCATAACTGAAAAAAGAGTTTAACTCTACGAAAAATGTTTCTTAATTTAAACTCAAATAAAAATATATTAAGATACGAAAAAGCTGCTCTAACAGAAGCTATAGATAATGATACCTAAATTATTAATAATACCGATGACCACCTACCTCCACTTGCGCTAAACAATCTTCCTGCTTCTTAATACTTTCATTTACTTTGGCTTTTAATGGGCCATATACTTCAGCAATTTTGGCAGTAGAAATTTCTTCTTCATTAATAACTTGGTTGTCGGCTAGTGCCTTCAGGAAAATAGAGTTCATGTCACAACGAACACTAGTGAATTCCTTTTCTAACTTCTCTCTTTCAATCTAAAAACCTGTTTCAAAAGAAAAAGAATTATAAGCATAAAGTAATATTAATCCTAGTAATAGGTACTGCTGAATGAAGAACTTCATTAACTTGTAGCAGTTAAACTCCTGTTGTTATGTCATTACATCGCTGTTTATAAAATGTAATTAAAGGGCGTTAATCAAAGAGCGAATCAAGGTAGCAGAAAGTTTGTTCGGAAAAACAAGAGAGTTATAAAACAGGACTTCGTGATTCGATAACCCAGGTATTACACTCAGTCAGGGTTAAGAAACAAGGCTTTTCACACCATGATTATACCTTAATTTCTTGTACAACATCCATTAAACTTCTGAGTTTTATCACAGCCTCCGAATTCTTGTTAGCATTTGAAGAATCAAGAGACGGAACCGCTGCTGTAAAATCCTGCTGTATATTTCGAGATAACTGATGTTGTTAATACATTGTAATAATAGCTATAAATCCTATGTATCCTGCAAAAGCTACGAACAGGCATCTGTAAAACCATTATGTTCTTGAATTCCAAAAATAGTTTTCAAAAAAACATAGAGAAGCACTTATTTTAATTCAGGCTCAGTTGCGCTAAGCAACCTGATTCCTTCTTTGTTCTCCTCCAGTTTCTGCCTCACCATTCCATCCGCATTAGAAGCTGCATGAAGAATACCGCGATATTTGCCACATTCCTGATGAAGTGGAGCTGTAAGTTGATCAGAAGCCATACGCGTCCACTTATCTTTGAACTGTGATCGCAAACGATCGTCGTTTTCCTTTTCTTCACTTAGCAATCGCAAAGTCTAGAAAATCTTCATAAACTTGTTGAAATTGGAGGAACAATTTTAAAGACATGAAAGTGAATGATACTACGTTGCAGTTCTATAATTTTATCTCTTAGAAAGATCTAACCTATGAGAAGGCGAGACCAGTATGATGATTTAGAATTAAGAAAAACGGCGCACACCAGGGAAATAGAATAAGAGAAAAGGGACGTTATGGAGTTCCCATATAAATCTGAAAAATTCACTTCATCCAAGATTTCTTCATTCCTTTTATGAATATTTGGTAATTCAGCGATAAGATTTATAACGGCATTAATTCCACCCTGAGATTTAACTTTAGACGACTTCTGCCGGATAGATTCTGGCAATACTTCGTGACTCGTCACGTCATCCAAGGCAGCGGGCAAATTTAGCGATGCCAATATCCTATAACGAATCAAATAACTCATGGCTAGTTACAGGCAAAAGCTACTATTGATCGATCTTTCATAAAATCAAATACAGTCTTTAGATTTTATTCTCCCTTCTGCTCTGCATTTCCAAGGATAGGGATGAACGCGAGAACCTCAAAATTTACCCATTCATTATTTGAGTATGTTCACGGAGACGTCCGGTTTCCACATTTATAACTTCCGATTTCCGAGCATCGAAAGATGCAATAGCTTGATGTACCTGGACCGGCACAAGACTTGAAAACATGTCTGTAACAGAGGAAAATTCCGGGATTAATTTTGGATATGGGATAAACGAAAAATCAAATAGTAGAATTAATGCATTCAAAAAAAAATCTCCACGTTAACAATTATTATGCATGCATAACAATCTAACCAAGGAGAACTGGTTATGATATCATTTCGTAAAATAAAATAAAAATTACAGGTATGAGTCATACCTTTAAATCGAGGTGTCATTGGAAAAGTGACTGGCACAAGTTTAGCAACTGCAGCCTTAGGTAAAGGTGGCAAACTTCGGAAGTCAACGATTCTTTCGTGATACTAAAAATAAAATGGAAAATTTTGTGAAGTTTCTTCTTGCCAAGATCTAAATAAGCTTATACCTGAAGTGATCTGTTTCTCCACAACAGCCAAAATGAACACCGAATTTCTCAGCAAACAAATGAATCAAAAGTGCAACAAAAAATGAAAGCAGAAGAACAGGACAAAAATGATACTATTAGCAATACTGGAGGAAACTGTAAATTTCAAAGACTAAGAAATTATAAAAAAGTTACAATAAAGTCATTATCCTTTTTAGCTACTGTATACGCTTTTTCAATAGCTGCATTATGCATATCAAATGTTCCACTCGGCATATAAGTGATTGCCTGTTGCATAAGAGACTGCGATTCAATTAATCGACTTAGCTGTTCACCTGAAATTTGAGCATTTCTATGAATAAACTTTCTTCTGTAATCCGAATCAAAAAATATAGTATCGGAAGAATCGCAAAAGAAATCATCGAGGAAGATCAAATTATTACAACGGATTACGTGAATGACCCATGCAGAACCGCCAGTTTTAAACTCAATTTATTAAAGTCATTATTTTTCGAAATGTTACGATATGTTGTTTTCTATTTGCGTAATACATCTACATATCTTTCATCATTATAGTAACAAACCTATATTCTTTGAATTTCCATTGTCCACTGCTTTATGATACTGAGCGAGTGCTGAAAATCCCAAAGCTTTACCTTTTACAGTGTTTGCCCATTCCTGTAAACTAATGTACATATGTAAAAAACGAATTATAACTTCCAAAAGTCTTCATAGTGAACTTAATAAAAGTAATGACTTAAAAAAGCAATAATATCATGTGTGGGAAAGTCTAATCAAAGCAGAGAGCAAAAGAGAAGCTATCAAATTATTATATAAGGCTGAACGAATTGAAAGATTTCAATCGAAGTTATGCAGACAAGATACACGACAGTAATAACCTTGTCAAATAAACCTCTCACAGCATCTCTTTGCAGTTGCTTCTGAGATTCATGATAATACTCCGCGCATTGTGCAGCTAGTTTCATCAATGCAAGCGGTTTCATTTTATCTAAAAAGTGATCTAATTATTTCGAAACAAATATTACTATTCTTTTCCACTTGATTGCTTTCGTTCAATTCTACCTGTAAAAACTTGAACGTAACTAACCTTTTTCAGCTTTAATGTAGATCGCTTCTTGCGCTTGAGCTAGCATAATTATTGAAAGTACTGATAATGTGTCAGGCATAAGATCCGGAGTTGGTTCCTGTAAAAGAATTATTTTAGCAATTCACGTGTTCCCCTCTCTTCAACGGCATTTCGAAAGTGACAACATCAACTACTGAACAACCAGGAATCACTGCCGCTGGTCAGGATATTGTATGCAATTCGTTCCCATTCATCAGACAAAACTAAATATAAATTATTAACTGAAAGAAATAACGCCTATATAAATGACAGCGATGGGTTCAATTCCAAAAATTGCAATAACTATCGAACTTGTTGCACAATTCCTAGGATCGAATCCTTCAGATGTGCAAAGACACCAGCTGACTGTTGAAAAAATTTCGCTGCCGTTTTGAGTTCTTCATCAGTACACATCGATTGAGAAGCCGCAATCGCAGACATAAGGGCGCCACAATTAAATAAAACGGCAGCTCTTTCAAATGCACCATCGCTTATAGCTGAAAATTCAGTTATATAATTCGCATCAAGACCAACTGAAGTAAAGCTTGAAAAAATAAAGTGTCAAGACATGCACAGATCGGTACCCTAATACAGGTAAGGTTCATCTTGTTCTAGCTACCTTTTCGCAGGTATACGTTTAGTGCTTGAACCAAAAATTAGAAATTAGAAATTACATGTTACAGGTTTCTTCATATTACTTATTCCACCAGTATGGACATGAAGTAAGACTATGAAAAAATAACATACTCAATGAAGCTCTGCCAAAAAAAAGTGAGCCTTTATCGAAGGCATCTTTCCACTTAAAGCTGATAGGATTTTGAGTCGCAGTAATTGGTATTTTGTTTTCAATGGCCACCAGCTGATCATAATATCTACAAATCTTTTAGCTGTGAAATTTGAGGTCACTAGCAAAATCATCATGCTTCCCAAGAAACAATATAGCAAAATCAGTCCACTATAATTCTTATCATCCGGGTTTATACCTGTTCCGTAGTTTACAAATTCTTCCACATTTTATTCTGGACTGGAGCAAAATATCCTAGCTGGATTAGAGCAAGTCAATATATACCTTGTTAGGACATCCAACGCACTCTGATGTTTATCCAGGGGTTGATTGCAAGCTTTGTTTCGCATCTTATTCAATTCTTGCATGGCTTCTTTAATTTCTGAGTTTAATTCACTCGCTGATAGATAAATATTCTCCACATATTTCATTAATGGTTTCACTAAGTCCACCTCGTTCGTATGTTTCAATGGAACCGTTAGAAAAGACGACATGTTTTATATCTCGAAAATATATTCCTAAAGTTCGTTAAATTTGTGAGATACGAATTATTATTGTGAAGTTCTGTTGAAAACAGAAAAGACGATTCATCATATAGTGGCAAATAAGGAAAAGAATGGGAATTTTAAAATTTTTGATGTAATGAACAAAATGAGAATCATTTAGGGGATGAGAAGACGGAGAAAGGTAAACAATAGGGTTAAAAAGAAACAGTGCCTCCTTTCATGCACGTTCAACGAGTCTTCACACAGAACTCAGAGATACACGTGATCACCACGATTAGATGGAATATCATTGGTGAGATATAATAATAAATGGAGGAAGGGAAGGAAAGGCCAGGTGTCAACTAGCAATGATAAGTGATATTAAAAGCAACCACTCACGACGGTCACACGGCTCTTTCTACGTTGCGCAAGTTTGATTTTTATCAGGTTAATGCTCAGGTTGCCTTGCAAAACGAACCCGGAACCAGGGCTACGTCAAACGTGAGCTTTGGGATGGCTACATGGGGAGTGGATGTTGGAAATGACTGTGTCAAGTGTAAATGCAAAGCATAGCCACGTTTGCTTATTATGTTGACCGAACGCATATGGTCCTCCGTCTCGTCATTCGCAACTTATATCATACGTGATGCATAGACGTGTAGTCATTGTATCATATTAGTATCATATGAATTGTTGCAGTTGTACGTGGTTACAAAGAGCTGATCATTGTTCTCTTCCGGCGATTACATTAAAAAATTATTTATTCGAATCAATTTTTTGCAAAAAAAAATATTGCTTAGAATATATTGACTGGAAGCATATGGCTAATCATTAGAATTATTATGGAAATGGCACAAATTGGTTGCTTCTAACTTTCAGCTAATCCAACAATTCTTAAATGATAAAAGTTGAACTGTAGATGCTTGACATTTTCTGTATTTAAAGAAATGATATCTGATATATCAATGATAAAAGCTATTCTTCAACAATTTAGCCAGTTAATTTCTTTTTTCCTTTTTGAAGAATAATTTTTGCTTATGTATTTGTTATGTGACATGTGACATTGAGAAATAAATATTCTGTGAAATTACGTTAGTTGATGGTAATCGATTGCAGCAGTTGTAAATTGATGATGACAGGCGCACATTGTCGCAGTGCTAATCGATGGCAGTTGCACATTATCGTAACAGTAACTGATAATAGTTGTATGTTTCTGTCCATAAGTGACATATTTGAGGAGAAGTGATCGGATGAGCTGTTTGATAACTCTGATAACTTTGATAACTTTTATAACTTGATAACTTTTATAGTTTGATAACTAGAGCTGGTTTGATAACTCGCTTACACTTTATTTTCACTTTAATCCGGATATTGATAGCGAAATTCACTTATATAAGTTTTATAGGAAAACAATTTTTCATAGTTTAAAATACCGTCAAAATGTTATCAAATAATTGCTATTATCAGCGTGTCTGCGAGAATTTTTCTCTTATCGCTTTTGATGGTAGACATTTCGGGAAATTTGAAAAACACATAACCATCAACAACAACATTAAACGAATGAAAAAGAGATGTTTGAGGATCGTAGGAAGAGATTTAAACAAATTTTTAAACAAATCTTCCGAAATAAAATTCCTCTTTTTATTGTTCTTTGATAATCATCGAGTTGTAAGCTGCACATTATCAGTAAAATCATTCAAATATCAATTTTAAGTCAAACATATTTGTAAATATGAGTTAATTAAAACAGTTATTAACTTTTTAACAAATAATTTCAGACTTCAATTTTTCATTTGAACATCAGAGAGCAGTGTTTCATCATTTTTTTTTTGATGCTATCCTAACCTGGCCAGCTGAAAAAATTTGTTGACAACAGTGACACTGTGCTGCCCATTGTAATAACATTTGCATAATGCTATTATTTTCCATTGTAACTAACAAAAAAAAGGTTTCAGAGCTTATTTTTACGAAATAACAATTTTGTGATTTTGTTTGTTTGGTACGATTTATGAAAAAGGCTATCACTTGCTGGTTGTGTAGGAATTGTCATTACTTTGTTGGAATGGTTGGCTGTCGTTTGACAATTTCATTGATACGTTTGAAGTAATATATTTTGATAGTATTTTGCAGAATTCTACATTCTCTCACTTCAAGCATTACCATTTATCCGTGAAGCTGTTCCCAGTGAGCGTACGTGCTATTTATCAGTAAAATTATTCTCAATGAGAATATGCTATTGTCGTATTATTTTGCAGTGTTTGTGTTGACCTGATGTGTAGTACAAGTAAGGTAAGTGATGAATGAATAAAACATTGTTCTTAGTGCCAAAATTAAATTTCCACAAATTTTGTATTTCGGACATAAATAAAAAAATTACTTCTTATAAGAGAAAATCATTTTTCTTTGTTTACTGTTTTTTTGTTATTACTAAATTAGTTGATATTGTATGATCTCATGCTGTAGCTAAAAAGCTTTAAGTGTTACACGAAAAGTTTAGACATTGAACTGTCAAATCATTCTGATTGATAGCAGTAAAGTTATTCTGTAATAATATTTGCGCAATTTTTCTAAGGAAAAATAACCAGACCGTTATTTTATTTAAAAAAAAATCATTTTAAATTCTTCCAAATATCAAATGAAGGAAGTCAGCTAATTAAAGAATGTCTAAGGCATTATCTGAAGCAGAGAAGTTCCTTCTCATAATCAAATTTAACTGAAAAAGTTCAGGAATCTTTCGGTAGGAGAAATGACAACGACCTAATCAGCGAAAATGAAAAGGACTCATTCAATTGTAACAAATGCAGTAAGCATTACAACGACCTGCACAATCTTCCAACTGTTGACAGACTATTCACATGTGATGAATGCGATAAGCAATCATCGCGAAATCGCATGTGAGGATGTGGACGGTTGAGGAAGATGAGTGGAATGGAGCAGATATCTTCCCGTCCACAACACTTGACGATGATGACCACTTGAGGTGATAATGAGTGCTGCAGGAGAAGAAGGAACAAACGACCAATCCAAATGTGTAATAAATGCTAGAAGGGAATTCCCAGTAATCTTCGAAGATACAAACTGATCTTAAAAGCATTCAGTTCATCGTCACTTATAATAACTGTATGATCTGTGCTGTAATAAGCTATAACTGTATGATCTTTGTTCTCTTATCTATCCTTTAATACAACCAACCGTTGTACTGTGTTTCATTTACTGCTAAAATTATCAAAATACTCTCCAATCATCTTCCTTCTCTCTCTCACATTTCACTACCCAATTTACTCTCATTCAATTGTAACTCATAAAACTCTATCGATGAGTCTAGACAAACTCGCATCCACTGAAATTTGTGTATATATATGTACATATAAACAGAACGAATCTCAGTGTTGTTTCACTGCCTACTAGAAAGAAGCGTGTTTCACGTTACTCTTCATCGATTAGCACTTATTCTGTAATTGACAAACATTCAGTTGGTTGTTTCAATCGTTCCTGCTGGAATTGTTCTATCAAATTTTCCAAATAAAATTGCCACAAAAAATTTGTTTGTGAATTAATAAAACGACTAGAAAGGAAAATTCACAACAAATGCGACAAAGTATTCATTCAAACTTCCCAGGATACGAACATACACGCAAGGAAGGGACGATCGGTCAAGTGTGATAAATGTGGTGGAGAATTAATCAATTGGAATTTTGTTTAGAAGAAAAAGGTCATAATGAAATAGTGTTCAGTTATACCAATAAATTCCTTAATTGTGCTGACGGCTGATGTTTCCTCTACTAACGTCAGAACAACTAGTTAGTTAAAAACTGGTGAAATTTGAACTTCTGTCTTACTTAACTATTTTTTTAAATGGCAGAAAATTGAGAGGATGAGACACGTAACTTTATCAGGTATCACGTCATACTGTTACTTTAATTCATTGCGACAATTATTACATTTGTTCATCGATTATTTTGTATTTACTTTACAATATTTTGGTTGAAAAATGAGTTTTTTAACTTTTGCAAAAATTCCAATTACAAACATAATTTTCTCTCCTTTTTTTGCTTTTTAAAATTTCTGTAAAAATTGCACAGAATCTTTTTTTTTCTATGAATTTTTGAAAATTTAAATAAAAATTACACGATATTTGTATGAAAGCCTAATATTTCTGTTGTAAAATGTAAAAATTTACAATAAGAATTATTACTTCGCCCTTCACACACACACTGTCGGGAAAGCCGAGAAATCTAACACAAATTATATAAAAGGTCCCTAAGATTTGCCATATAACCAATTTCGCAATGATTGTTAAATCCCTTTGTCAATTTTACATTGTAGTCTGTAACATCATTTACAAGCCTTTGTCACAT
>JABVXW010000692.1:0-14603 GCA_013365375.1 Litomosoides brasiliensis | reverse complement strand
TATATATATATATATATATATATATATATATATATATATATATATATATATATATATATATATATATATATATATATATATATATATATATATATATGTATCCTACAGTGAAAAACGATTTCCAGAATATATCCAGGACATGGGGCAGTTATCGAGAAAGGTTTGGAGAAAATTCATGAATATATAACCCACCGGAAGAGGCGAGAAGACGAAATACTGAAAATATTGGAAAAAAAGGCACCGGCATCTAGCATGCAAATTACCAATTTAATTTATAAAATAAGTTTTCTTAGTGCTTTTTGTGGTTGAATTCAGTTTTTCTGTTTGCTTTAAATGAAAAGTTAAGAGAATGCGATTGGCAGAATTAAAAGGTCACTTTTTAAAAAGGGCTACTCTCTGAAGATTTTTGTCCAGTGCAATCTGCTTGTTAATTTAGCCAAATGTTTAATTGCTGTCATATTTATCTAATCTATCCTTTCAGGATATATCTTGGTCAGTGAAACTAGGAGCTGTAAACAACGTGAGTAAGCATTTAATGAAGCTTGTAAAAGAAAACAGGGTTAAACAAGTCGGTTTTGATAGCTATCTTCTAAACAATTCTGAGAACGCTAACAGTGGACAAGCAACTATTAATGCGCGTAACTGATATGATCATTATTACGTGTATGCCGTCAATAACTTATTTATTAAACAAATCGCAACAAATGAACACATGGCGAAATTCAGTTCGTTCTTTAGATATGTACTGGCTTAATTTTATGTAGACATTATAAAAAATAAAATAAAATTTATTAAACACAAACAATTGACTTTATAAATTGAACAGCTACCATATGACACTCAACTGAAGGCTTGAAAACAAATACATTCATTCAATTAACAAAAAAAAAGATTGAGATGTGTGCTTAATACAGGGAAAGCAATTATAACTGGTATCCTGGTACTGAATTTTTACAAGTATTAAATAATACTGGAGAGGAAAAAACGTTTGTGATTACGATCAGTTGTGCTGCATTGTTAGTAAAAGTATGAACTCTTGCCTGGTATCAACGTACAAATGTAAAATGACACTTAACTTTCAAAAAAGAGTACTTGATTACTACGCTTTGCTGAACTAGATACTTTTTTCACTCAATCCGATTCTCTGTTGAATTTTCTGCAATCAATTTCAAATATCTGTTGCGAAGTCAAAGTACTTTGATGGTCAGGCGCATCATATCTTCTATGTTGCTCGTTTAAGACTTTTTCTACCGTCCAAATGACCTACGCTATGCTTATCTCTTGTATTACAGTGAAATTGCTTATCATTACAGCTTATCATTAGCTTATCATCATCACAGAAAATGTGACAAATAAAACAAATTGAATGAATCATTTCACTATAAATTAAACTCGTTTACACACTTGTCATCACATCATATATCTAAAAATGGTATCGATGCAAAAACCTGAATTGCGCCTATCGGTGAAGGCCTGTTTCCCAGCTACATTTCCTTTTTTTTTCTTTTTTTTTTTAAATTCTCGTTATGAAATTGGCAAAAGAAAAAAAAATTAGAGAAGGCGATGGTATTTCTGAGTGAAAGATGGAAATATGCCAAACATTTTATTTGCTCCTCTTTTCCTTATATTAATTCATTCCTTATCAATTTCATTTCATCGAACTGCCTTTACATCTCTTCAAGTTCACCGATTATGAAATAATCAATTTCTTCACCACAAATACCTATTTCCACACTATCATCATTTATTACCGCATATATTTACATCAATTCAATCGTCCTCTTTCATTTCTGCGCCTAATATTTTCCTGATTCATAAATGAAGTATAGGTATATTGAATAAATGAAGTATAGGTATGTTGAAATTTACCCAGTACTGTATTTTCCATCTTTCCCAAAATGTATTATTTGCCGGAAAGTTCACTCAGGAAATTTTCATAAGAAGTGAGAGAGCGAGAGAGAGAGAACAGAATATTCCGAATTTGTTACAACATTTTTTCAAACAGTAACTTTTGCTATTCATTTTTGGAGTTTAATTCGCTAAATTTGTTTTAGAGTTATTTAATCAAAAAACCTCTAAACCGTATCAATCAAATTATTCGTTTTACAGGTAAATCATCCTGAAATAATAATAAAAACTAATCAGATTGAGATAATTTTATTCATATAATAGCATATTGTGCTGTTTAATATCATCGAGAATACGGTACCATCTTCTATTCGGTTTTTGTGAAGTAATTACAAAGACGATAGTTGTTTTAAAATTTTTTTTTCCGTGATTAAAGTTCAACTGATGGAACGGATAGATTTGGAGAAAATTTTTTTTTTTATCAACCATTGTTTCCTCTTATCGCTACCACTTCAATCATTGTCTTACATTATTTCTTTCATCTATTGAATTACAACACCTTTGAACAAAGTCGAAGAGAGCAGGTACCTACCTACCTATCTTAAAGGTCGATAGATAGATGTATTTGAGAATGTTGACAAATAAATTGGCGATCGATCACCTGATGATAAATTCATCTCACTTAAAGATTAATGTGACATCGTTAGCACCACTCTCTCTCTCTCTCTCTCTTTGACCATCTCTTTCTTACCTATCGATCCTCATTTTGCTGAGCAGATGTACTGTCCGTCATTTAATGTCTTTCTTTTATTCCTTCAAACTTTTAATATAACTTTATTGCAAGAATGCTAACATACCTTCTCAACATTATTTTATTTATTACTAATTTAAATTACATACCTTTATTAGGTACCATGTTTTTTTTAAATTGTTGAATTTTTTTTTAATTTTTTTTTAAATTGTTTTTTTGAAAGTTTAGTTGAGAGGAATAGAATTCTTACACGCATATGTGTATGTTAATCGATTGATTGCTATCTGATTGAATTCATCAGATATATTATCATATCATATCATATCTTTATGAATATTTTCGGGAATGATATTTCAATCGATACTATGATTGAAACAATTTTTGGAGGACACTTTACAACAATTATTACAATCATTGCTATTTGCACTATCAGAAATGGCAATACTTTGTTAGGTAAAAAAAAGACATGGACCGAAGAAGATGAAGCACGAAGAATCCAACAGGTTCTTCCAATACATTTCCAAATTTAATTAAACTATTGGAACTGCGCTTCAAAAGATTTTTTCTTTCATACATTTAACAAAATTTCGAGAACAAAAAAAGACTTTCTGTAAATATTTACTTTTCTTTGCTGAATAATATACGCTGAAATCATTTATAAAGTGATCAGTCAGCACTTTTCACGTAACATCTTCCGTCTCCTATTATCATGTAGAAGGAATGAGCGCATTTGTCCTTCATCGATGTCGATATCGATCATTCATTACAGCACAAATTCTAACCACCTGAATTATAACATTAGAATGAAACGATGAGAAAAAAGAAATTTGTGTGATTTTTTTAAATTTATATCAAAAATATTTCAAAAATTTCAAATTTGATTAAGAAAAAAAATATTGTAAAAATTTCAATCATTCCATTTTGTAATTGCAAAAGGATGAAATGAAATGAATTAAAGATAATGGAAGCGGAAAAAATGGAATATGAAATGGAGCAGCGCACTCAGCTTGTCGATAGTGATGTACGTGGTGGTAATGGTGGTGGTGGTGACGTAATGCAGGAAGATTATCATAACTATCCGATAACAGAATCACCACAGTACAGAAGAGAAACTTTACCAACAATAGATACATTTCTCACTACCATTACCCCCATATATGGTAAATTCATTTCACGTATTTCACGTACTTTATAACACGAATCATTGATCACTATTGATTGATAAGAGCAAGTATAGCTATCTTAGCTATCATTTTTTTCCATTAGCTTATCATCAAAAAAACATTTGCTTAAAATTAGTCAAACTATTAAGTGCAAAAATTGAAATCTTTCAAATACTGTAATTTTTTTTTTAGAAAATTAGTTTGAGTGGAAAAATTTTGCATGAAATTGTAGTGATAACAAGGATAGAGTGCTGTAACAGTGCAAACGATAGCTTTATCATAAATTTGAATTGATCAGGAAAAATTAATTGAGGAAAAATACCTTAAGTCAAACACCGTTTGAAGTACCACAATTTTTGATTACAGTTTTTTAGGTAAATTTTTTACTATAACTCATAATGATACTTAAAATATATGTTTTTTTAAGAGATACATCCTCCCTACACATTTTTGTAATAAAAATGAACAGATCTCCTAATTAGTATTGCATACTGTGAGTGCAGGTACTTCCGTAATACAATGATTAAAGTGAATTTTTTAAGGCACCACATTTTACCGCAA
Organism: Litomosoides brasiliensis; assembly: GCA_013365375.1. Classification (NCBI taxonomy): domain Eukaryota; kingdom Metazoa; phylum Nematoda; class Chromadorea; order Rhabditida; family Onchocercidae; genus Litomosoides; species Litomosoides brasiliensis. Next base: position 10,280 of record JABVXW010000692.1, on the reverse strand, counting down.
ATGATGTGAAATGAGTTTAAACTTATGACTTGAATTTTAATGCTTTTTTCTTTCAATTTTAAATTTGCAAAATGAAAAGGACAAAAACACTTTGTCGATATTATCAACAGATAATAGCTTTTGGTGCTATCATTGTACGAGCCCATTAAGTGTAATGAGCGACAATATGCAACGTGCGATTCAAAAATTTCTACATATTCGTCGAACAGTTTATCCGGTTCAAGTGAAACATACACGATGCTCAGAGCCACGTAATTTAACGGAATTAGCTAAGGAACATTGTCGGCATCCATACTGTCAAACGTTAATTTTGACAGATCATGAAACGGGTAAATTTCCTTTCATTTCATAACGACATTTAAATATTCAATGTAAATTTTAGCTACCATTTCTCAATTCAAGACGTTAAAAATTTAATAGATTTTTTAGAATTGTTTAAAAAGTAATTAATATTTCCAGGTTCCTCTTTTACAATACGTGGCTGTGCGGAAACATTTGGCGCAATAAATGAGAAATTACTTAATTCGCGTGCTGATAACACATGCCAGAAGTAAGAAAGTGATAATATATTATCCACTAGTCGATAGTCTAATTTATCAATTACTAAAGAACGTTTGTTTGTTTTTTTCAAAAATATGATTGCTAATAGTAATAGCAATCTTTTTCAGATTACACGATCAGCTTGATATCCAGGAATGTATCTGTAGGCATCGACGATATTGCTATCCGGGCGCAAAGCGTCGATTTTTTGACACTTCTGATGAGAAGCTATTAATGATCTCTGCATCAGCAGCAGACATTAATAGCATATCTGTTATATTTTATTATATTTTATTAATTAATTTAAGGTATGTATTTTATAATCATTTGTAGTACGATAAATGATGTACTCTTTGGTGCTGTTTTGAATATTTGTGAATTGTTCAAAAATTGCATTTTCATTTGGAACTACTTTGCTACAACTTATATAGAGTGTGATATTTGAAATTATTAAAAATTTCTTCGAAAAAATATCCGTACACGTATACACGTACACATAAGCACACACACACGTATGTATGTCTAACGTACACAAAAATGAATCACAGAAAATATTAAAAATGCATTTCATTTCCATTAAGAATTTCTGTATGCATTTTATATTAAATATGCATTTTGTTTCAAATAACGACTTCCGATATTTAAAATGTAAATTTGTAATGATTTAATTATCAGCTAATAATTCGAAATTGGCTATTCAATCACATACTGCTTGTTATGTGCTATTGTTTTTTATGTAATTAAAAATTTCAAAGAAAAAAAAACAGTAGGCAAGAAGTGAATGATAATTTTTGATAGTATTTGCCTGAAATGATTATATTTTACGTAAGGTGACGTTATTATTACGCTAATGAATTAATTTATTGTGAAGGGATACGTGTTGCTTTACATTTGAAGTTCAAATTTATCATTGATATTACTCATAGGAAATCTACCGTTAGTTAAATTTCACTTCATACATCAAAAAAGTTAGATGATAATGTCGAAAAGAAAAATGCATGGAAATAACAATTGATAAGATGATAATGACCTGTTTTCTCAATAAAAATGCAATTTGTTCATTTTCAAACATTTCGTGAATTAGTCATTTTGAAAAGTGACTAATTCTTTAAAATGACTAATTCTTTTTTAGAATAATTTAAAAAGATAATTAATAACAATTAATTGCGTTAATTAATTTATTGTAATAGTTAAACTGAACAAATTTCAAATTCTTTTTTAAATTATTCTTGCTTTTTGCCATTTTTCAAAAGTATCCTTGCAATGCCATTTTTATTTTCGATAAATGCCCAATATAATGTGTAAAGCAGCAACCAATTAATTAGTATAGCAATTGAAATTAATGATAACATCTGAAAAAGTGCGATAATTTTACTGATTAATTAGCAAAAAACAACGATAATTTTATTACTATTATTATTATTAATTATTAGTTATTGATAGTATCAATTTTTCAATCGTTCATTATTCTTGTTCTTTTTCTAATCAATAATATATTTATTAATAAAATAAAATTATCATAGTTATCACTCAAAAATGACGATAACTTTATTGATTTGCAATTTTGCAATATGCAAAATTTTTTTTCTGCTATGTTTTAAATAATTCAAAAAGCTAAAATTTGTCATTTCTCATTGATTGATTTCTTTTGCTTTTCAATTTTCTCACAACAATTTTAACTGTTACAACGACGACGACTGCACTGTACAACAATCAAGTCGAATGATTCATTTCTCAGTGTCTTTCTTTTTTTCTTTTTTTTTTTATTCGATGAGAAAACGAACGAACTCGTAGTTCGGCAAATGGTAATGTTGGTGTTCGTTTGAGGAAACTTTTCCCATACCATAAATTAGGCCATTCATAAACAATCGATAATATAATCCAAAATAATGAGCTAAGAGCTTAAATAAAAGTTAATTTTAAAAAATGAAATACTAAAAAAAAAATTAAAAAAATGAAATATTTAAGAGAAAATTTATTGATTTTATTAAAATTACTTAAAATTACTTGATTTTATTAAAATTATTAATTTATTGATTTTATTATTATTAAAAATTGAGAAATTAATCAATAAATGATATAATGATGTTAATTTAGTAAATAATTTATTAATTGTTATATTACCCTTTTTTTTCAAAAATTAATTTCTAAGCTAATATTTTAGTGAAATTATTTTACGTCAATTTAAAAACGAAACATTTTATGTTCTTATAATTTACTGTAATCAATTAGTGGTATTCAATTACCGGCGATATTTAATACTGGAAATGCTATATTATTGGGTGTTAAAGTAGTTGGTAATCGAGCACACCATAGAAGCCATGTATGATAACTATTAGTCAGTAATGCAATTACTGCTTGCACTAAACCTGTGATAATCTAAAAAAATTTTATCAAATTACTTTTATTTTCAAAACTCATTTGATTTTTCATATCATTAAATTTTGAAGTAATTAATATTAACTTTAATAACATAATTGTAGTAACTTTTATAAATGTACTACTACTACTACTACTACAACAACTACAACAACAACAACAACAACTACTACTACTACAACAACTACTACTACAACAACAACAACAACAACAACTACTACCTGATTTCGAAATGGAAAATTCAATCTGTCAAGATTACTTATATTCAAATTCCAGCCAAGCAATGTTTTCAGGCGTATTTCTAGGCACATTTCTAACGTTCGATGTATTCCATGCCTAAATTTCCATTTAAAATATTTTTCCACAAGATATTCTTCTTGTTTACTTAAAGTTCTCATAGTTCATAATGATAGGTAATGAATAGCGTAGATTAGCCTTATCGTAAGTTTACTATCATACTATTTTAGACTATTGTTTTATAACCAAATTAGTTTCTTATCAGTCACTATCATTATGTTAATTTGTAATCGATTACTATAATTTATTATTAAATCAATTTCTTATCAATTCCATTATCTTATCATTTTATTATTCCTATAGTTGTAATGCTGGATTAAATCAATTTGTTGCCAATTTACTATCACTACTATTGTAGTGTATGATTAAATCAGGTTCTTATCACTTTGTTATCACTATTATTGCAGAAATCGTACAATTGTTGATCGGTTAATCGAAATTGTTGCATAATTCGTTTATCAAATGCGCCGTATGTTTCATTATCATACTGAAGAAGTTCCCTCCAACAGATCGATATTGGATTTAATAATTCATAGAGAATCCAAGCTAAGATTACTTCATTCACTATCAGCAACAGTAATGTTCCATCGATAGGATAATAATGAACTCTACAATATGCTTATCAAATGTTTACTTCTAAACCTAAAATTTAAAGTAAGTATGAAGTATCTCTCTCTCTCTCTCTCTCTCTGAGTTATGTTTACTCTGAATATATTTGTGTATTAATTAATAATATATTGATTGATCACTGATGAATTCTTGGCTACAAAAGTTGTAGCAAACTGCACAAAAAAACCAATTTCAAAATTTCTAACCAACTGGAAATATCGAAATAATTGAACTTTGCACCTTAAAAAAGAAAAGCAATCAAATTCATACTTTGACAGACCGATTGCCATTTAACAATGTATGATAAATGAATGATAAATTGGAAAAGAAAACTTCCTAAAAAAAAATTCAAAATTTGCATAATGTATTTTTAAAGAGGAAAAATTACCACAGCACTATATTATTGGTTCAGAAGCGTTTAAATTAATAATTTTTATTTTTGAATTTTATGCTATCAAATGCATTTAAGCATTTACGGAGAATCGTACTAAAATGGATGATAACCTTTATTGCGACGTTTTTTTAAGGCTTACGTGAAACTCCTCTTACGTGAAACTATTCCTTCGATATTTCGTTCTCTTTTTTTGTTAGAAAAATCTTTTCATAGTTTTAATTACATCTCATATTTAGTAGTTCAAACAAATCAGTAAAACAAAAAAGTATCAATTATTAACAAATTGATAAGTTTATGAAATGAATTTAAATTCCAACGTTCACTGTTGGATATCCACAAGTGTAGTGTCGGATCGAAGGAAGAAAAGGAAAATATATGTACACAAACATTCAGAGAGTACATAATTATCGGAAAGTAAATAATAATTAATCGATTACTTACATTAGCGAAACTGTTTGACCTGAGGTCAAAAATATGCCGAGAAAAAATCCTCCTTTTCATTCTTATTAAAACATGGAAATTCAAAATTGAAATTTCAAAAGAAAAAAAGAAAATTCATTTTTCAGCATTGCATAAAATTATCATAAAAAGTTTTATTTGTGCATTGAAATGTTTATTTTGGAATTTCGCAAGGAAAACACGTAAACCATTTTGGCGTAATAAAGCTATCAGATTTAATGAGAATGCTGTTAAATAGAAGCCGAGAATATTTGATATTTTTATAATTGAAAAATTAAATTCACACAAAAATATCCGTTATGTGCTAAATTGATAAAACTAAATTGATAAAGGTAATTCAAATTGACAAAGTTAAGAATATTTCAGTACTTTGGTTTTAAATTATTGTCCGTTATGAGCTAATAGTTAACTTCCATATGAATATCATTATTAGTCGATTTAATGAAATAATCTGTCGCTGATTATCTATTATCATATTGATAAAAAGAGGTGTTGAAATATTTGTTAACTTTTCCAATTTAAATTTAAATTATCAAAAGTATAAAAATTACTAAATTTACATCGTACAAATTCATTCATTAAGATATGAATTAATTAATAAGTGATGATATTTGCAAATATTGTGGATGAAATTTTTATAAGATAAAAGATAGTATAATGTTTAATTTTTAAAAAATTATTCATCCAATTCAAAACTTTTCATAAAATTCAAAAGTCAAAACTTTATCAAAAAAAATTGATTAAAATTCAAAACTTCACTAAATATCACATTTGTTTTTCTTCTTTTTTTACCTCAGCCGAATATTTTTTTTTAATTTTTTTTCTATTTTATATTAACAGAGTGATAACAGAAAGACAAAGGAGAAAAAATAAGAGTTCAATTTGAGGAGAAATTTTGATAATTTTTTATGACAAAATTTTTTGGACAAAAATGAATTCTTTTACAAAAATTATTTGGATCAAATTGTCGCTCCATTTTTTCGGCAATTTTTAAATAAATTTTACTCGTAGTGATAACACACATTCGATACAAATCCATATCTGTTCCACAAATTGCTTTACAATCCTCATCAATCTTTGCCAAAATTTTAGCCTTAAAATGATTGATGAAATAAATTTTGTGATTTATTTAATGATAATTAATATCTTATCTCATTAACGAGACACAACTGATAAATTTTTAATTATTATTGTTCATTGATATATCTGAAAATTCAAGAGAGAGAGAGAGAGAGAGAGAGGGAGAGAAAGAGGTGAGGAATTTGATCATGAAATCATCACTGCTATTTTTTAAGTACATTAATCATATAACTAATTAAATCATATAAATGCATATTTAATTAAATTACGAAATTAATCTTTATTAATTGAAATAATAACTCGCGTTAAATTTTATTGATTAAAAAAATAGTTTTAGTAAATAAAAATAAACAGTATAACCTTGCTATCATTTAAGTCATGAATGACGCCAACCATTTCTTTCAAGCATAGATCGCATATTTCCGTGAAACGTTTAGTTGTAGCAAACAGTACGACGACTAATGGGAAACAGCTAAGGAATATGACGATGAATTTGACTGGTACGGTAAACATCTAAAAATTGTTAATAAATTATTTAAAAAAGGAACTGTGAGACTATTTTTAACAATCATTCATTCATTAATAATTAATTAGCATTTTGGAATTAATCAATTTATACCTTTTTACTACATTCTTTTCTAAAATTTAAAATGCCATTGTACATTTGTAAAATATATTTTATCAAAAAATATATTACAAATGTCCAATGAAAACAAAGTTTTAGGTATGATTTATTAGGTAATTGTTAAGTTTCTTTTTGTTCTAATTTTATACTAAAATATTAGTATCTAAGGAATTATACTTGTAAAATGATGACGAAAAAAAGTTTGCATAATTTTTCTAAACTTAAAAATAATTTAAATAAACAACACAAACGAAGTTTAAAATGAAATAATTAATTTTGAAATGTAAAAAAAAAGACGCTAATTGAATAATTTTTATAATTTAAATAAAAATCAAAAGTTAAAAAGATGGTGAGAAATGAATGTGTGAATTTCAAAAATGGACATTGATTTTAGCAAATAAATGGATGATGAAATGGCGATGAGGCATAGAGGGATGAATGACCGTTGGTCATTTACATTAGATAACCCATTGTGCAAACAATAGATATCAGCTAGCTAGCTGATAAATCTAGCTAGCTGATAATTGCTATCACTTAGTGATAACGACTAACGCAATCGATTCATACATATCGATGTATGAATCGATGCAGTGAGGCCTAATGATTTTTACACATTTTGTTTACGTGCACAAATGACACTGTTAGTTTTACTTATTTATCCGTTTTTTTTTAAGAATACTTACATCATTTAATCTTTCTCTCCCATCTTATTCGAAAAGTAAGGGACAGAGAAAAAGAGAGATAGAGAGAGCGAGAGAGAGCTGGAGAGAGGGTGATAGTGATGATGATGATGATGTGAAATTTTTGGAAAAATCAATTAACAAAAGTAAACAGGAATTTCAATGATTTGAAATGAATAATTTCATTTTTTGCGGAAAAAAGAAAGGAAAGAATTATTCTGCCATACTTTCAATTATCATATCATTTATCGCTGTATTTTTTTGGCAACTATCATCTGACACTAAGTAATTTTTGTTTTAATTGAAATTAAATTGAAAGCTGATAATTAATTAAAAAATTGATAGCATTCCATTTAGTCCATCATTGATTGATCAGTGATTGAAATTATCTTATCAGTAAAGTAAGATCAAATTGCAATGCATTTTATAGAATGCATTAAAGCTTTAAAAATATATTTATAGTAAACAGTAATTATGAAAAAATTTACTTAAAAATTTAAAATAGAGAATTTTTAAAATTTCATTTATTTAATTATTATAAAGATGTGTTTTTAATAGATAGCTTAAAATTTGATCAATCAAAATTTAGCAATTAATTATAACAAAGAGAATTAACGTTTTAATAATTAATTACGATGATATCGTCAATTGAAATAATTCATTTTACGGATAATATTGATAAATCCTTTACCTTTTAGCATTATTGCAGGAGCATCGATTACTTATAGAAATCATACATCAAGGTTAGCACTAAAAAGATAGGTAAAAATCATCATTTAACTTGGTAAGAAAGTAGTAGACCTAACTGTGATAATTTAAAACAGAACCATACTTTGCGAACAAAATGAGGCGATGAATCAGATCATAGTTTTTTAAATTATTTCACAGTTAATTTTTAACGAGTAATTTAATTTTTGTAACTTCATATAAAAACTCATGAATCACACACTTCACGATTTCTTTACCTTTCTCCAATTTCTTCTTCTTGTGGTACTTGCGGTGCTTCTAGTGGTAAATTGAGTACAACGAATAATTAATTCATTTAAATTAAATGCCGAAATTGATAATTATATTAGCAAAAAAGGACTGATAATTGTTTAGGCTTTTTGAGAGGTGATAGAGTAACAACGCCGATACAGGCATGAATAATTGGCAGCATCTTCGTCATGTCTACCGAATACACCGGCTGATCAATATTGCACCTTTGCATCGGGTTCCAGATGATTCTCGTAGACCTGGATGTCACTGTAGTCGTTGCCTTCTTGCTATACCTAGTTGTCCGATAAATGAGGTTATCTTGGTAATCCACGCATTCAACTCACTTTGATCCTGCCGTCCTGCCGTCCAGCACGACTAGGTAGTCCTTTTTTTCCTGAACAACTGTTACTTTTCCTTTGTGGACTAGATAGACCTAGTCACTACCTGATCCACGTTTGCCAGCTTATCCCTTGTAATCCACTTCCATTTTGCTGTCCAATTAGACTTAGTAATCCTTCCTAATAGGAGGCTTTCCAAGTTGTCCAATTAGACTTGATTTATCCTTCGTACAAGCAGCAGCGTCCTTCAAAGTTATAATTAATAGCTGGCATTTTACCAGGAAGATTCGGTGCATTAACGGTTCCTGCATGGCCTAGAAATGACAAACGATAGACTGATTTAAATATAAAAAGTTTTCACATGCAAAAATTTTAATTATAAAGGTAGAAATCTTTGATAATACGTGGTAATTGCTTTACCGTATGTTCCATCTTATCCGTCTAAACCGACTGGTCCTGAAGGTTAAAATAAAATGTTGGCTGTATGGATTACACTAACAATGAGAAGCTTCTTTTACAGGCCTGAAACTAGCTAAAACCATACTGTATTAATATTCATCTCTGCAGAAAAATTATCAAACGAATTCAGCAACCGCAAATATACATTTATAAACTGAAAGAAAAATTGAAATTTAAAATTCACCAAATTTTTACAACTGCTAAGCAACCGCATTCATTTCATGCAGCAAATTTTACAATATTTTTACCATAACTCAATATCATTTCATTCAATTAAGCTGCTTATCATAACTGATAACAATTTTAAAGTTATTTTACTAAAATTTCCTAAAATTCTTTTTTTACTTTTTTTCCAATAATTTCTTGCAATTCTTTAAATATTCCTCCGATAATGCAAGTTATCAGTAAAAATATGCAATAATTTATCACTGCAAATTAACAAATTGTAAAATATAATTTTTACAAAAGTCACTGAGACACAAATGCAAATCAGTTGATTAGAAAAAAATGATAAGATTACCGAATATATCGAAAGAATTCCATTTAACGAAATCCTTTCATTTTATTCAAAAATTCTCACACCGTTAGTAGTTGAGTGTTAAGAAATTTTTTAATGAATAAATGCAAGCGATAACATTTAGAATTTGATAACACAAAAATTAATTAGTTAAAAATTTACAAAAATATTCTTAGTATGTTAAATGGCATAGTTTTCACAGAAAGTAAAATATTACATTTTCTGAATAATTTTATTTAAAAAATTCCAAAAAGTTTAAGTTTCTCTAATGTTGTAAATAATGCTGAAAATAAATGGTATCACTTATCACTAAATAATCGTCATTAACGACTGTTAATGTCGTTAATGATTACGTTAATGTTTTGAAACAGAAAGTATTACTTACCTTGTATGCAGTTAAATCAGTACAAAATTTACAAAAGACTAATATTACAATAATCTATCGAACAAATGCAATTTTGGTCCTAATGTGAATTAAAATTTTTAAAAAAAATATATTGATTTTTTGTTGGTAATAGAAAGTTACACTCTTATATTAGCATAATTTAATTTTAATTGATTATATACAGAAATGGTGAAAAGCATTTGAACATGAAGCGGTAATTTCAAATTTGAATTTTCGAACTCGGCGCGCTCTGTGAATGCAACTTTTCCCTGAAAAGATCTCAGACATTAAAGAAATAGAGAATTTACGCCTGAAAGTAATTGAAAAAAGAATATTTTAGTAAAATCTCTGTTGTCCCTTCATCTATTCATATCCGTCCTGCAAGCTACAAATGCTCGACGTGAGGAATTTCTGGGACAGAGGACATGACACGTATCCTCATGAAATAGACGTCCTTTTGAAGAAAAAGTGAAGTAAATTGGACTAATTAACATTAGCTCATTTCCCTCCAATAATACTTTTTTAAGTACGAAATTAAGA
>JABVXW010000691.1:0-14864 GCA_013365375.1 Litomosoides brasiliensis | reverse complement strand
CATCATCAGTTATAATATTGCCCTAATTTGTACCGCTGAATAAACTTATTGTTGAAAAACTATTCCATCGCTTACACTTCTGCTACTGAAAATCAGTTGCCAAATAAAGCTTGACGACGAAGTATTAGTGTTGTGGAACTACGAACAATAAACTCAAAACTTCCGTGACACCAACGTAAATTTAATTCTCAAATCTAGTACAGGTTAATTCTTCAGGATTAATGAGGTATAATCGTGATTTTCTTATTATTCTAAATTGATAAGGCTTTAGCATTCAAAATCTTAAAAAACTGCATAAATAAAAGTATTAAGTACGAATTAAATGCTAGATTTACCATATTACACTGTAAAATTCTCAGCTTAGACATACACTTACAATTAAAAAGAATAAATACAACGAAATTACTTACCTCACCAGATTTGCCCTCGTAAGTTTGCCGTTGAAAATATTTACTAGAATTTGAAGAACTTGACGATGCTGTTCCAAAATAATCATATTCGTACTCCTACAACAAGTTATTTTGTTGTGTCATCATCTGCACAATATTTTAAGTGTTCCAAAGACTTCAATTATCATGTTATGATAAGTCGACCTCTTCCCAATTTATTTCAAAATCACCAGCTACTGATGGGACTGAATGTGCTAATCTGTTTGCTTGCATGTTTTAAAGTTGTCAAAATATGTCTTACTGCAGTGGGATTTTAGGGTTATCCTGTCAGTACTAACAACTTGTTGACGCACAATTTTGTGAGGGCAATGAACGATAGGAAACCAAATATAGTTTTCAAATCGAGAGAAACTTCAATCGACTTGATTATCTAGAAGAAACTGAACGCATAACTTTTACCAGCTGCATTTCTTTTCTTTTGTTACTTGTTGTAGGTATAAGTTGATGACCTGGAAGATCGCCATTCTGACTTCCCGTATTATCTTTGTTCTGTTCATTTATGTTCTGTAGAACCACTTTATTTGGTTCTTGATTCCGTTCCGCAATTAATCGCCTACGATTCCGATTCTGTAGTTATACCAGCATCAGAATGACGATAGTTTTTAACAAAATGCAATTAACTGTATTATTGCGAAATTTACTTGATCTCTTACAATACTCCGATTTTGTTTCTGCCGCCAAGCATGATCAATGGCTTTTGCTGCAACAACAGCACTGTGTCGTGAGAAATGAGTTGGTCTAGGTGGTGATGAACCGGCACGAGACGACGATACAGTAACAATCTTGAATTTTTGATTCATTATGTATAAACTTTTAGTAGAAGCACAAAAAATTGATTACATGAATTAGATTGAAGAATACCTTTAACGAAATTTTACTTACTGCAGAAAATATTCCCTGATCTAATATACTTTCCCCCTTCAAAAATTATACTTTGCGAATACTCGTTTGCTTATTACTGCTTTCTGGATACGATAATGGTCGACGGATCTCGATGACTGTCTTTTCAGCTCCTTTATCACCCATTGATATTGTAGTAGTTTTCGCAGACAAACTAGAATGCTGTGTCATTCTATCCTCAATTTTTATCTCAGCACTGGAAAGGGGGACTTTGAAGTCTGCTCTCATGGAACTCTGGTGTTTTAGCGGTTGCTTGTTCTCCAGAAGGGGAGAACTCTGCAAAATAGGGTTTTCGTAAATCAGAATTTCTTTTGTTCTGCTTTTTTTGTTTTACTTGTCTTCTTCGTTTTTTAAATTTCTTTTGTTTTACCGCGAAAATATTTGCAAAAAGAAACACACAATTTGAGATTTAATCACGAAATTTCCGAACACTACTGGTAATTTCCTTCACTTAATGAATCTATCAAAGAAATGAATAAAAGTTGCAAGTTGCAATAAATCCAACCTTTTCTGATGTTGATTTTTCATAATAATAATAATTTCGATTATTCGCATTATTAGTTTCTAATTTTGCCACCTCGTCCTGTCAAAGTAAATAATATTCAAAAACACCGTCAAGAATGAAAATTATAATAGAAATATGAAAACTCAGAGATAATCGAATAACATGTTTTATCCATCGTATATACTAATATAAGGCATAAAATACCTGTAACATGGAATCAGGAATATGCCTGTAGAGAGTTCTTGTTGCAGATGCGTTTAAATGATCTGTAGACAGAGAAGTACCCAAGGGTAATTTGCTTACAGAGTAATTTGCACCTGGCGCAGCAGTAGAACCAACTTGTATTAAATGAAGTGAACATGCCTGAAATCCAGTAGTGCCCATACGAAAAAGATAACCATGGATGAAAATTGAAAGTTTGAGTAACTCTGTTATTTATTATTTAATCCACGTCAAAATAGCAAGTAAACTAAGATCAGAGATATCCAAACCTAAAATAACTAACATAAAAAGTTTCTATTTGCACGGCAAATACCATGTACTTTTATTAGAGAAATCTAGTGTCTTTTGTGCTCAGTTCGAACTTAGTGAAAGAAAACGGAGTCGTAAAAAATGGACCCCTTCAAATGTTACTTTACTGGACGAAACAACCTTTGACTGTAATAGACACCGCTGTGTGGCAGCAGAAGCAGCAGATTCGTCATTACCAATCTAAAATTCTCAATTAAGATTAAATCAAACTTTCGAGTAATCTAGTTTCTGCGATTAAATTTTTCAGCTTGATTAACCGTTCTTGCTTATGTTATACCTCTCGCTGTGGGCATGAAAATTTGCTCCTAGTATTCCTATAAGTAATCGAGTTTTCATATAAAATTCATATAAAACTTAATTCCACGGTAAAATATTATTCTTGCCAAAATAGGTTGAATTTAAAATTAATAACAACCTTTAAAAGAGAGTCGAAAGATTTGTATGTCATTGCATCCTTTTTCTTATCTGTCTTTGGAACGTTTAATTGTTTGGCGTACTGTAAAAGTTTATCCATTTTGTCCATCATGATTAGTTATCAATGAAAATTTCAAAGAAGTAGGACTGAATGGATGAGAAAAGGGGCAACTGAATAGATAAAGCAATCTACAATTATATTGACTCTTTAGATTATCAAGCTTAGTATGTAGTTCATTGATTCCGTTATCATTATGCAGTGACCAATTTAACACAAACTTGAAGCTTAATAATCTAAAGAGTTAATATAAATCCAGTAAAGAACCTAAATTACTTCAATGTTTAAATAAAGTATAAAAACCAGTACGGCATCGTCCTGTTGTTTAGACGAGCGGAATCCATCGGCGGTAATTAATTCAGGAACAGCGACTTTTTCCTTTGCAAGAACCTCAAAGGAAAATTGAATGTAATTATCAAGACTAAGCGCATACACTTGGAACAAAATAACATCTGATAATTATGTTATGAGACACCGCTTACTGAAACAAAAGATATTTCGCGAACCACTTTATGAAGTACCAACAGCAAAGTGACACAGGAAGAAAAGTCATCTAAAGTAATAAGAAATTGATATAGAAGATTTTAATGATGATGAAACTGAAAGGGTGGAAAAAATGGTATAATAATGTGTTAAATATTCTACCTTTACTTTCAATTGTTGACTATCCTCAACCTTTAACATATGTACGAAATTAGTTTCTTGCATAGCGTCTGAACGTTCCAATTTGACTTGAGCGTCAGTTTCAACCAATTCCTTATTTAGTGAAGTATCTGACGTAGTTACAACAGCTCCTGTTTCGGTAATCTGAACCTGTAATTAAAATTACCATTAAATTCAGTTTCCTGACCATTGAACATTTCAGCCCTAATGAATGAAGACCCTGTAAATACCGTGGTAGGTTGTCCCAGTAACTGAACGTGGAGCTGCTTTTCGGAAACAATATCACGAAATTGATGAGCTGATTTCGGACCACCCAGTTTGAATTCAACACCTGCATAAAGGGACATCTTTGAATAAGATATAAATTTCATTTATTAATACTAACCTGCTAATCTAAACACATTTTCTCTAAATTTATCAACTAGATATGAAATATTAACCAATGGTATCATCTTTCACTTCACATTTGGAAACAGCACTCAAACTCAAGTTCGTAGTGTTCTCTGATCCACCGTTGACAGAAGCAGCTTCTGAGGCTGACAATATCATCATATTTGAATCCGAACACTCCGATAAAAGGAAATCAGGACTTGGTGATAAAGCTGTCATTGGTGACACATTGTCTAGAATAAAAGCGGAGGAATTTTGAAAATTATGAAAAACAGAATATTTGATAAACAGAAGGTTCTAACATACCGTCTTCCCTATTTTCACAAAATAGTTCCTCTTCCAGACTTAACGCTTTATCAAGATCACTTAGGGCTATAACAGCTGCATCATGATGTCCATGTCCCGAACTTTTGCAACTTCCCACGCTATTCGACCTTTCAAGAAACTCTAGTTTATCTTGGCCATCAGCATTTATTTCTACTATTGCTACCTGGAATAGTAAAAACTGAATGAATGTTTTCAAAAGTAAGAATTGCAGTTTAAACAGAAACATAAATTAACAGTGTGAAAATGAGTAGGCACACCGCCACATGACATACCGTGTTTTCTACTTGTTTTAGAATATCTCCATCTTTTGCCGGTAAACTTGGTGCACGCTCTTTCTTTCCTGATAATGAAGATAACACATTAGCATTTGTCACATCATTAGTTTCGATAAATATGGGACTTATTTCCGTTGCTGGTGTCAACTCGACAATTGTTGTTGACGCAGCGTTCACTATTGCCGACTTCGAGGTAAATGCCGCAACTTCCGGCAGTATCTTCTGTTCTGTGACAGAGAGAACTGAGTGACGTTGTTTACTGCTCACACTGTTCGTGTCATACGGCTGAATCTGTAACAAGGAGATGATACTTGCAAGAAGCGCACAGAAAGCAATCATCGCCAGTAATCCTCAATTCTCACAAGCAGTACTTGAAATAAAATGATCTATGATGGCACGCCCCTAATTTGCGACAACCACTTACAATTCCTGAAAACAAAGCAATAACGAAAATATTTAATCTTACTTCACTAGTTGTTGCTACACTACTTAATGTAGCCGTATCATCATCATCATACAGTGCTTCGTCATCACTGCCAACCACCACTTCTGTTGTGATTTGTTCAGCATTCACTTCGCTAATCAACGAACGTATACACTGAACTGATCCTGACTGCGCAAAAAATGGGTGCTGAAAAACCTTAGTTTGACGGAGAGAAATAATTTGACAGAATGGTAAAAATAGTTATCTTACCAATTACATAATCACTCAATTATCACAATACGAATTTTCTTGATTTCTGAACCCGCATTCGTTCATTTAATATCATCACATGGTATTACTGCCGATCAATTAAAAATTATACAATTTGTCATGCTAAGCAACATATCTCATTTTACCGCTGTATTACAAAACAATCGGAAAAATTTTTAAATATTTTCAGCGAAAAAAAAAAGTAGCACTACCACTAATATATCGGCGGCGCTTGGTCTATTTCCTGGATCCTTTGTTAGACATTTGGTAACAACGGCTCGGAAATTAGGAGACCACAGATTAGGACGTTCCAACGTAGGGGGATCTGCCTTTATGACCTGAAGGAGAGATAAAAAATTGAAAAATGAAGCAATTTGTAAAATCTTAAAAACAGCTTTTGCAAATGTTATTCATCAGGCACTAAACTTTCTATGCTTCCCTCACTTTGTTTTCTTAACTTTTTTCTGCGATCAGTAAACTAATTTTAGACTTCGAACTTTTGGAGAGAAAAAGGGGAATTAAACTTACCTTAAAAATCACTTTTGCGGGATTCATTTCTGCATAAGGTGGTTTCTCTTCTGCCATTTCAATGAGAGTTATCCCGAAACTCCATATATCTGCCAACTTATTATAGTGCTTTTCAGGAAAGGTTTCGCATATCATCACTTCTGGAGCCATCCTGTTAAGGAGAATTTTATTAGTGAGCAATCCTGACAGTCATTGGAAATTTTTTGAAAAATCAACAATACTTGTTTTCATCCTTGCGATGACAAGAAAAAAAGAATGATACCGAAAATACTAAACATCGTGAAAATTATTTTTGATCACAGTAGGGCAAAATATCAAGTATAAAAAGGTCAAAGTAAATCGATTCAAGCATAAGCAGGTATAGCTTGATGTAGTGCTACTTTTTTAATGTTGAACTTCAGATTTACTTCTCTCGAAATGAATTGGTCTTCCACAGAACTTTTTAAAGAATTTAAGAAAAATGACTTATCTTAAAATTAATACTAGCACAGTTAGAATGAATTACTAATTTAGACTTGCTATTTTATTTTTCAGTTGTATTTACTATCCAAAAGTTACAAAATAAATTCACTGTGCTGTCTTTAATTCTCTGATTTATAATACTTCAGTATTCTGCTATTTCTCTGAAAGTATGAATAATAAACTGTTTGTATAGTACTCCAGATGAGATAAAAGGTGGACAATACAAATAGCAACAAAGCTACCAATATGGTGTTCCAATAAATGTCGACCGTACTTCTCGGCTATCTTTGCATAGTGCCGATACACCAAAATCAGCTGCAATTAAATTAAATTAGAGCAGTACACTGAATTCTTTTCTGCATCTTCCAAAATCTATTCAGAGGCAGCTAAAATTATCCTAAAAATACAAAATTCAGAGACTTCTATTAATCCTTACTTCTGCGAGGGAAAGAAGCATCACCTTTCTGATAAATATAATCGGTATATCATCTAAACGTGTGTCACCTACTATAAGCACAGAAAGATACTGCCAACACCAATTACTTTGTTTTCATGGAAAGCGGAAAAATACGAAGAGACAACTCACCTAACTTTACCCTTGCGTCACTTGTTAATAGTACGTTTCCAGCTTTTAGATCTCGATGGATTACATTTTTCCCATGCAGAAAACTCAACGCCTTCAAAATCTCTTTCATGATATAATGAATTTGTTGCTCAGTAAGATGTCGTGATAGTTCCATCATTATGCTGTCAACCGCACCACCACCACAATATTCCAACAAAAGCTATTGAAAATAAATTGACTTACTAGAAATTATTAAACCTTCATTTGAACAACTATGCATTCGGATTTTCTAGACAAGGTTAAAAAAATAAAAAAACAGCATTTGGGAACTGATTTAAAGAATCCTAATACAAAGTTTTTTTACACAGAGATCCGATATGTTGTTGCATCAATAACCAATAAATGTAGCAAATTTATATTTTAGTGATTTTAGTCATTCACACAGACTGATTATTATAACAAAAAACTTGAAAACAGACGTTTAAAACATCTTAAGGAAAGGAAAGTGCATCTCTAATACTGTAATAAATAGTAATAGTAATGAAAATATATTGAATGCAAACAGGTAATGAGTGGCTACCGTAATGCGATTGCCCATAGTGAACGCATCATAAAGTTCAACAATATTTGGATGTTTACACTGAGTAAGAATTAGTACTTCAACCATTACATCTTGGCTTTCATCATCGTCCAATTCCATTGCCTAAATGGTTCGGTTTGATCAATCAAAAGTAAAACATAGAAGAGCACAAAAAGGAAAATATAAACATGTAATAAAATAAAAGAACCTTCGCTGCGGCCACTCTTCCTGACTCCAACTTCGATCGTGCTTTATAGACACTTCCAAATGCACCATCACCTATTACTTCATCCAGTATCCAATACTCGCAAACATCTGTTTCAATGCGGACAACATCAGGAATAGTTTTAGTTCCAAAACCAAAACTTGATTTTTGACCATCACTGTTAAAACTTGAACCAAGGATGAACTTTTTAAGCCGATTCACGATCGGCATGACGAAATGAGCATTTGTTGATTTGTCTGAAAAAAAAAATATTGCAATCCCTCGTCCGGTTTCTTCATGGAATGTAAAACAAAACATCACAGCATCATGCTTGTCTACACATAGCACATAAAATATTTCCAGTTTCTATACTCAAAAACCAATTACGACTCTTTCTGTTTGCAAGACATAGGACGAAACAGAATGGAGAGAGGAAAGCCAAACCAAGAAACATAAAACCAATACCGATGGGATAATCTCCAACTGCAAGTTCTAGACTTTCGAAATGACGCCCGAGCAAATGAAGATGAAAAAAGATAGGTGGATAAGATGCTTAAACAAAGAGACGAAATAATAGCAATAATTTTTTCTCCTTACTACTTCTTACCATTTGAACTTACTAGGTGAGAATATTTACTCCTGATACCTGTGGTATTTTCCAGTTGAACATTACAATTGCCATTAAGACGATCCTGTTTCAGACACTTCTTTTAAAATGTTAAAATATTATAACAGGGAAATTTCTGGCTTGTTCCCGTAGATTATATGAATCTGACTACTTTCTCCGTAATCATTTTATCTCAACATGGCTACTTTAATATCACCTAATACATTAGACTATACAATACCTGTTATTGTACTCTTTACAAGTCCTCAACTTGTCTTACTTCTTTAAGGTATTTTTAAATTAATAACTTTTCATAGTTATCTTAGTCCCCTGAGATTAACTATCTTTATACATTAAAAAAAATAAATATTAAGGAAAAAACCTAGACCACAAAGTTAGTAAAGGACATTTGAATTAAGTTCAGTGCATATAATGCGCCACTTTACTGAATCTTGATCCGTATCAAACCACTTCTCCCATTTTTCCCTTCCTTTTTATTGAAAAGTCGGAAAACTAATAAAATATCTGCAATCAAAAAATCACAAAAAGAAAACCGAAATCTCTTCCAATAAAGGTTACGCAAAGAAATCCATACATAAGACTTCCATTAATAATAAATTTACAGCATTTAATTTACAATTTTTACAGGGTAAGAAGAAAGTTCCTGTACAGAAGACAGTTCTGCACAAAGAAATTTATACTTTCAGTTAGACTGACTTTACAAAACTGCACAGTAAAACAACACATAGTAAAAAAAAAGAAAAACTTTCTAAAATTCGCGAATTAAAGTTCAAATTTCCATGTACAAATGTCAGCCATCTTTCACTACTATACCTTTAACTATGATCCATCCATAAATGACTAAATTTAACACACCGATACTGCATATAATGAGAAACACCAAGAAAGTAATTCAAAGCCAACACTGCTCGTTTTTCCTTTGGTTAGGTCGTGCGCAATCACAATGTAAGGAAATTGGTGAGTTTCTGAGACTATCGCTGAGTCAGTTCTTGAGGTATAAATAATGAAATTATAGTTGGGATTAGTTAAACAAAATCTAAGGAATAAGTAAAATAAAATTACACGAACAGTGAAAATGGAATTCATGTGAAAATGCTAACAGCAATAGGAATCAGCATTTCTGAGACTGCCAAGCAGATCAGCAAGGGACATGACAGATCATGTGGGAGATTCAGGCTGACGTGAAAGCCCACTTCATGTAAGCTTACTAATGAATGCTAATGCAGTGTAGGAAATAAAATTAGAATCTTAAATGTCAAGACCTCCCGCCTTAAAAACCTTGTCGTTTTACCTAGTCTATCAGAGAAAGTAATACAAGTGGATTAAAAAAACTCTCCATAGACTGCACGAGTTCTAACAGAAACGTTAGACTGAACAACAAATGAACCGTAAAAAAGATGAAAGCAATACTTGGAAAAACACGTCTTCTTGCTCGAGCTGCACAGTAAAACACGTTCGCGTAAATCTTCTGCTTCTAACTGTAGCGCTTCTAAGCGGTTAAAAGTAAGGCATCTGTGACTTTAAACTTACAGCTACTCCACAGCGTAAATTATTTTAATAAAGTATTTGAAATTAAATCTACAGACCTCCCTACGCAAACCCCTTCCGCCCTTCATCAGGCGAAATGCGTCACCCCACTGACTCACCAAATGTGCCGATCGGGCCTTGCTTTGTTACACGTACGGATCGGCCCACGTTATAAAAATGATGTTATTGATTTGTACATGTGATGTTATTTCACTTCTCATGTTTCAGTGCTATGGTACTACGGATCTTTTTTGAAATCAGTAGTTTTAGCCCTTACGTTATTCTAGAATGAAGGAAGAGAAAGGTACTTCAACGGAAGTTAGCCCGGGCCTGCTTTTATCGTTTGCTACGTAATAATTCCTTGGCAATTACACCCTGTCGTAGTTACTCCTAATTTACTGTTTAGTATCTTAAACGTACTGGTCGTTTTAAGTAACCTATACGTAATGTAGTTATTTACTGCTAAATGTGTCTAACACTGATGGCAGGGTTGTCAGTAGCTGTTTATCGTGGAATTTTAGATCCGTATGGTCGGCTGTAAGTTAAGTTAATATATTTAAACGTGGATGTATGTGCACATTAAAATAGGTTTTCTTTGCGTAGAATCCATATCTCAAGTTGCTACTTTTACGTGACTTTCATCTACAGGATGAGTATTAACTACAGTGGAGGTAGGAGACGTGCGGTGAGTCGACAGACAGCCGAAGAACAAGTACTTGACCGAATTTCTCGGAATGTAAGCGCCTCTTGAATTGTATATTCGACCATAACTGTCGTGCCATCATGCTGGAAATAATAATTTGAAGGAAGGAGTTGTTTGAAAGGAAAGACTTGAATTCATAGTCAACATTTATTATATAAATTTCAATTTTTTAGAAAATCTGAATTGTTTTTTTTATTTCGTTTTTTTCATTATGTAAATTTTAACATTTGTTGTGTAATGTGAACATTTATTATGTGAAGTCAACATCTATTATATAAATTTGATTCATGAAGTTTTTTTTACCGAAATTTAGGTCTTTCCAACCAGATTTGAAATACAAAACTAAAAAACTTAATGAGGCACTGCCTCTCACTCACTTTCTGTGTTATTGCATGTAACTATTATTTGAACAAAACTTGGCTTTTATTTTATTTAATTACTTTTCCAACAAGGAGAATTTCAATCAATCATGTATTCGCTAATGTACGATCTGAAATTGAGAAGACACCATGAGTGTTACGAATATTAGCTTTAAATTTAGTGGGAGGTTAATTTAATGGTGTTCAGATTAGAATTCCCAAATCATCTTGGGTGAATCTGTGAGATTTAGGTGAGTTTGTTTGAAAAAATATGTGTGTGATACGTATGTTATAAAAAAATTATGTATTTCTGCAGGCAGAAGAACGGCTAACTCGTAAAAGGCAGGCTCGTGAGGAAGCACGACAAATACGTTTAGAACAACTCGAAAAGCAGTATAGAGAGGTAACATCATATTTTATTCATTATCATAATTTACTACTATTAATGTTGTCACCATCAGTATAGTCATCATTACTATTTTAATTACTACTATTCTAGTCATTTTTTTATTATCGTCAACATCGTTGTTATCATTATCGATATTATTATGTAAGTTGGAAGGCAAAAAAACTGTAAGGTGAAGTAGTAATGTAAGAAAATTAGCTAAATTTTCAAAGTGTCTGCAGAAATTGTCATTTTGGTATCTTGCATTTCAACAGAAGTAATAATCATGATGAATAGATAATTCATCAGGGCAGCTATGATAAAGAGAAGCAAAAAATTTTAATGATTTGATACAGTGAAACAAAAAGGTTGGAAGATTCTGGAAAATGAGGAAAGGTCAGAATTGCTTACCCACCTTACACTAAATCACTCTAGCAATCTAACCTCAAAAAGGAAATAAATGAGGAAGGGAAGAGAGAAACGATTGATTTTTTCATCGTTAGGCTTTCGAGTTGACATGTGGAAGAAAAATGGTAGCAACTATTTACTGTTTCTGTTAAACATTCCCTCTTCCACAACAGTAATTTTTCTCGAAACTGGTTCCTGAGTACTTTGGGATGGAGAAATGATAGGAAAAAGAAGAGTGAACCTAGTGGTGCTCTTTATACAACGGAGATGCACTCATTGTTTTCTTCAAATTTCAAAGAACGGAAATTTGATCTGGCAGCTGCTACCTGTTATATTTATTAATTTTGCGGTAGAATTTAATCGTAATTGTTAGAAGCACCAAAAACAAGGGAAAATGTAAAATTATTAGCAACATCACCACAGAAAATCTTTGGTAAATTTATTGTAGTTTTCGTATAGTTTGGTAATCGTACGTTTTGTTCGATTTGGGATGTGGTAGTTCAGGAAATATTATTCATGTAGGAACAAGCTTTTAAACTTATCAGTTGGCTTAGAATTTCATGTTTTTGTTGGCAGCCATGTTTTACTAATAAATTGTTGTTTCAAATATTTCGCTAATTCGAGTTTTATTTAATCGAAACTATTTTAAGGAATATATAATCTCTTTGAAAAAGTAATAGATAGCGAAATAAAGTTAAACTCTTGAATAGCTGTCGAGGTGAAAGGACTCCATAATGGCAGATAATTTCATCGATCTGTTGCTCTGTTCCTGCTTTTAAAATTTATTTTACAGGATGAAACAGATGGCTGCAAAGGAGATGAAGATGTTGTAAGTCTTTTTTCTGTATTTCAAAAATTATTGTTAGGTATTTGTCTTTACTTTTTCTTTTCTACTTAGCACTTTGCGGCCCATCCGAACAAGTGTTAAGAGACATCCTGCAGAACTGTAGAGCCTGATTTAATTTTAATACTTGTTATTCTTCATTGAATTTTTTTTAGTTTTTTGTGCTCGGTTATAAGTTTGGTTTTTATATTATTAAATATAAAATTGGATCGATTATATATTAGTATAACACTCCGTCATCAAATCCATAATATGTTAGAACAAAACTAATAATTTGGAAGGTTCTCATCTTTCTAATAAATTACACTGACTTCGTTTCTTGACAGTTGTAACCGCATGTGAACTTATTAATGTTATTTTTGCTTCCATTTATTTTTTATAAAAAAATAAAATAATTTTATTTAAATCTTAGCATATATTAAGTTATCATATTGCTGAAGGACTGTTTTTGCCCCTTGCATCGCATACTTTCTAACCAATTCGTTTTATTTAAATCTTACTTGCTTCATACACTTTCATTACGAGGGACAGTATTTATATTGTTTTATTTATCGCTTTTATACATTTTATTTATTAATGAGTGTTGTTTGTGCTACTTCACTTCATTTATATAATAGATTAAAACTCAAAATGATTAATATTCTTTCAAGACATAGTCTCTTAAATTTCAAATACATCTCCTTATTCTTTTTACGGACTATTGTTTTAACTTCGATATGGAATTTAATTAAAAGTTATAATTTATACCTATCATGGTGGACATGACTCACTTATGGTTTGTTAGACCTTTGTCCTTGTCACATTCAAATCATTGTATCGAGTTTGCTGTCTTATTATCCTATCAGTATGATTTATGTCTTAATTTTTATCCTTACGTATTATGTTTTTGCTTAGTTTTTCTAGTATTTCCTTTATTACTAATGTTGCATGGGTTTGGCATGATTTAGAAGGACAACATTCCGACGGCATCAACATCTCGAGGCGGTACACCGTCCAGAGATAGCAAGACATTGGAACAAACGTCCCTGAAGGTTTTTGCTTTATTTTTGGTCTTTCTGTATATAGCAGCTTTGGACTGAGTTTGTCGGAAGCAGGTAACTCGGTTTTCTGCACTCTATTTAGCTTCTGCATAAATTTTTGATTAGTTTATATTAAGAATGAAAATAAAGCTGACTGCTTACATTAAGGTTTTTCATCAGTTGGATATTTTAAGGAGAAAGTAAGCGAATTACAAAACAAATTTCAACGAGCTATGTTTATGTATTCACAATTAGATAACGAGAAGTCAGCTTTATTATATGAAATTGATCTACTGAAAGATGATATGGAGGAAAAGGAGCAACTCTTATCACAAGCCAATCGGGAATCCCGAGATCTAGCTACTGTTAGTTACTTTTGTTTCAGTTGGTTTAGAATATTAATTTCATTTCACTGAGCAATCTCCATTAAACCAACCGAATATTCGATTAATGCTCAAGCGCTCGAAAAAAATTATAAGCTCTAAGGAAAGTTATCGTTGAATGTGCAACGGTAATTTTCCTTGGAGCTTATAATTTTTTTGGCATATGCGCAAGTTTACTTACGCATTTACTTACGTTCTTCAGCATAAAAATATTGAGTACTTGGTCATTTATACTCCAAATTTCAAATATCGAGCAAAGTTAAGCCTAAGTGGAAATCAGTTTCAATAACTGAAATTCATATATCTTTTAAAGACTCAAAACATGAAATCCATTATTTTTAAAGACTCTACAACTTTGCGCACAAACGGTTAGCATGTAATTCAGGAAGTGAAATTGCTAAAACGTACAGTTGATGGTCTAAATGCTCAGCATGCAGCATTGCGATCTGAAATAGCCCAACGCGATCAAATTATAAAGGTATATATAAAGTTATAAATATGATTGCCATTGAAATATACCTTAGTGAGCTCTAAGCTTCGCGAATTTATCCTAATGCACTTAAGTCAGCAGTTCTGTCTTTTTAATTTTCTGTTTTTTCACTCATTTTTTAAAAAGCAAAGGTTAAAAAAAGCAAGTTTTCCATTATTCAATTTCACATGATAAGTTAATAAGAGTTTTCTGAACGATGCTTCTCCTCCTGGATATTGCTTTCTAAGCTTTCAAAACAGACTAGAATTACTTTTTTCTAGGAGAACGGGTTAGTTCTGGCGGAACAAGAAAAATCTGACCATATATTGATGAACGGCACAGATAATGTGTAAGTTATTTTCCCTGAATTTTTTTGCTAGTTTTAAAGTCTGAGGTGCATTATTAAGCTGAGTGAAGTAGTTTTTGAATAGGTTAGTCATACTCATCACGTGTTTCGCCGTACAGTCATTGGGGACTTAAGTAATCCTTTGCTGCAAAAACTTAGAAAGAGTTGGAGATTTTTGTCGCAAATATATCTTAAGATGGGGAAATTCGTATTTTCACGTTCTGCTTCTTGTAGTTTAAATTTGATT
>JABVXW010000690.1:0-14869 GCA_013365375.1 Litomosoides brasiliensis | reverse complement strand
CTACTGAAACGAAATCAGTTTTCAATAAAACCTTTATAAATTATTATTTGTTGTGGACCTGCAAACAATACAAATTTCTCAACCACCAAACGTTCCCAACAATGTTTTCATCATTAGTTTAATGTTGTTTGTTACTATAAAGACATTATGTAGATATAATGTAAAGGCTGTCATTGTTTTAGGAACGCAAAAGGAAAATCAGGTGAGCAAAAATGGTTGATAGATTCACCAGAAACGGCAACAATGAACGAAATGTTACCATCAAGTTATGCTTGTCCGACATCAATTTTCTCTTCAACTGAGCTGTCAACGGGGGAACCAGTATACAGTACTCTTTATGTGCCCGTTTTTGGTAGTGAAACCGATCTGGGTCCTAGCTACGAGGACTTTGAATACATCGATTCGGCTGCTCCGGGAGAAGTGAAAGGATGGACGTATTATCCCTTATTCTCTCAAACAGATAGTGCGGAAAGTCATGCAATGGTCAGTTCTCATTTTCAGCATATCACTATCGTGTACTTCTTTGTCTTCATACTTGAAGCCTTTGTAAAAATGAAATTATTGGTTAAATATTTCATAGAAGTGGAGATTTATATTAATGCCTATATGCTCTATTCAGCCTAAAAAACTGCAAAAAATTGGTTCACAGCCGTCGAATCAAGCTCTGTCGCCACATGTGGTCGTAGCTTTCAGTTTATTCTTAAGACTGGAAGGTTATGCTGAACTGCTGGTAACGTATGATCGCAAGCGTGCAAAAGGTCTTCTGCGACTTGCAATGGGCGTCATTACTACTGAAAGTATTATCCTTTTTACTTCCTTTTTTCCCTATGATTTAACGTAATACTTGGATGTTCCGGTTGGAATTGGCCCCATTGTTTTTATTGCTTCACTAACTAATGATAAATTCTTTTTCATATTTTGGAATGTGATAAATAAACGTAAATTTGAGGACAGCTTCTTTCGAAGCTACACTCTGATATCAATTTTTTTTCTGATTCTTCAAATTACAGCATCGCCTGTAAACAAGTCGCAAGTGTTGAAATCGGGGATATTTCATAAAGCTACCCATTCACAATCCCAATCAAAGCAGAAGTTGGAATGCGAAAATCTTGGTTCATTGCCTTTTGTTGTTTTAGAAGAATTATTCAATAAATATGCACCTTCTACATCAGCTGGAAAGTAAGTAATACTGCATCATTATCGCTGGTTATTGCGCTAAGTCGATTTAAATAAAAACCAAGAAAAAATAAGAAGGAAACGAAATAAAACACTCAACATTCCTAACATCCTTGTTGTTTCAGACCACTTTTCTAGTTTTTCAGAGATTTGAACCCGTATTAAGGCATAATATGGAATAACTGTGGTCCATCTTTTATTCAACCCTTTTAGGTGATAAGCATTGTACTTTTATCAAATGAAAGAAATTAGGATTTCCTACTCGAATTCTAAGTTAAATTAAGAAAAGAGAAGCAGCTAAGTGACAGAAGGGATGAACGAAGAGGATTGAGAAATAATGAAGCAAAACATAAGGCAAGAAAAAAAAGCAATGTAATCACCAATACTGCTTGGCACTTCATGTCATTCGATAAATTTGTGTCCGAATTAGAAAAGTATCACTAGCATTATTATGTAATGTTGTGATCAATTTTTACACTTTAAGTAAATTTTCATGAAATTGTCTATAGTCATCAAAATCCTAAGTAAGGAAACACAATAAGTGTAAAGCGTTATTTAAAAAGTGGATCTTTTATCAGTGTGTGCTACAGATCCCTGCGGGAAGCTGCAGTATCCAGTGGTGTTTTGGATGTTTTATTAGATTGTTTGGCTCATTATACCCATCAAAGACATAAAGAAAAGTTTATTCGGCCACCGTCCTTTTCTCCAGTTCCTGAGACGGTAAGTATATTTTTACGCGTAAGTATATTTTAAATTTTACGTTGTTCAGTGTTAATTTTTTGCACACTACTCTTGTGCAGGCTGCTTTGGTTGAGCGTTTGTTGCGGGGCTCGGTGGAGCAAGAGCAATCATCGGGTGACAGAACCAACTTTGGTTTTTCGGTAGAGGAACGTATGAATAGTTCTGGAAATGCTGGACCAGCAGTAACTTATGCTTCAAATGTTACGCAGCAGCATAGTTTCTGGGCCAAAGGCACTGGCTTTGGCAGTGGAACAACCCAGCAGCAGTGGAATGTTGATCTGCATGTCCTAAAACGAAAACAGGACGAACAGAATGTAACTCTTCTGTTAAAGGTATATTTTGTTTCTTCGGTAAACGGTTGTATCAGTGCGTTTCTTATTCGTCTGTTTATATGGATTCTTTTTCTTTTCTTTTTTTAATGTGGAATCTGCATTCGGTGACGTAGTTAAGCACCAGTTCTATCACTCTTTTCAGACATACGATTTGTAGAGCAATCACACAGTGAAAAAGGATTTTTGCTAATTTTACTATTCTTTTGCCATTAATACTTTCAGATATATCACAAAGAATTTTAAAATTCGGAAATTTTATGTCTTTATTTTGCCACTACAAATTATAGGTGCTATCAAGCTTTATATATCCTAAAATTAACGATTATTTGGAATTAGAAAATAATCGGTCAACTGATATTTATGGAGGTAATACAGTCGCTCCGATAGCATCTTTGAATTCAAAAGATACTGAAACACATAGTGGAAGCCAAAGGATAACACCCCAATCACTGTCAGGTAGCATTTTAACTTTATTCCAGAGATTTCATTCCAGCTTTTATCGCCTACTTCTCGTAACTAAAGTTTCCAGCATTCTTTTAAATACAACTTGCACTCTTTTTCAGATTCATCAGTGCCAGGACTTTCACTGGGACATGAATCCCCTCCTTCAGCCATTTCAGCAACTGTGAAATGGTCCTTGAGTTCAGTTGTCGTTGAAATGTTATCCCGCTCCTGTTTGTTGCCTTCTATTTGGGCGTATCTTAGAAATGATTCAGGTTTTTCTCTTTCCATGTGATCGAATTTTTTACAGAGAGTGATTTGGTAGTTCCAGTTAATGCTTTCAATTTCTTTGGTCTCATTTTCGAAGTATATTAACAGTGTGCTTTTTTTGTTCCTTGCAGTCTTGGATATATCTCAGCATGTAGAATTGTACGAATCAGTTATGCATATAGTTGCTGCATTGGCATTGAGTCCAAAGTCAGTAGATGGAAAGAAAGAAGAGGATGAGATTACTACATTACTTTCTGAACCGGAATCAGGATATTCAATGAATACAATGTTAAAGAAGTTATACGATTGTGTTTCTGCATATCTTACTAGACTTGCTGTTGAATCAAACGAAACCAGATTACAAAAGTAAGAAGTTTCATTGGTGAATATTGTGATGGGGAGAAATTTTAATGACGATATATGAGTTAAAAAATTATTTCTTACACCTTTTGTTCGATTAATTTCGCTTATTGAAAACTTCTGCTATTCATATGTTTTTAATAATGGTATTAAGTAAAACTGAAACTTTTTTACATCGAAGTCCTGCAAACGAGTGATGACTGTATTATTAATTGATTATAGAAACTGAATTAAGTAATGTAATCTTCAGATGAGAAGTTATTAGTCGTTGAGTGTTTACTGGGAGTGATATTGAGAAAAAAAATCTTTCAATAATCTATGCCAATTGGAACATGTGTCAACTGAAATAATATTAAATTGCCTTTTTAGCCTAAATATCCAGCAAACTGCGGAAAGCAATGACGAATCAGCACAAATCCGTGAAGAAGGTCTGATGCGACTTGCACCATTAATCGCCACAGTTTGTGTGGTTCTTTCTAAGCGTAAATTTTATTCTTGTAATTTCACCGTTTTGTAGTTGCTTTGAAAAATATTTAGAATAAAATTTATTTATGTTTTATTAATTTAAATTATTTTGCTACTTTTTCATGATGTAATTCGCTTAATAATAAGTGATCATTACTCTTTACCTTCTCAACCATAATTGCATCTCCCTTCCTCCTGCAGCTATGATGAAGCTTTTACAGGAGTGAAGGAGTTACCTGTAAAGTTACAGAATGTTGAAAAGGATGCGGTTACTGAAGAAGAGAAATATATAAAAGTTATGAAAGCTTTGCAATTTGGTTAGCGATTCAGTTTTCATTAATTACATTAATTGCACTTCTTGTATCTGAATTCATATCAAACTACAACTTTAATATTCTGTGGTTATCAGTGGATTATTTTACAGAGACAATACCATTCTTCGCAGAAGGATCATTCATTCCATATCATTACGAAAGTTCGCTTTCCTCTGTTGGCACTAGCAGTTCGATGGGAAAACGTACCAGACGTTTGGCTCAAGAAATTGTTACTTTAAGTAATTCACTGCCATTGAGTTTAAGTAGTTCTGTTTTTGTTCGTGCTTGTGAAGAACGACTGGATGTCATGAAGGTTTGTTTCCGTTTTCTCTTGCAAATTTTCTGATCTGGAGTTTTTAGATTCGGTTATTTTTTAAGAACTATGTAATGTATGTCAAAAACGCAGAAGTGTAAAACGACGAAAACATGATAGGCAGAAACTGATATCAGAAGCAGTATTGCTCAGATTTCAATGTTGAATTTGTATCTTCGCGATTTATAGTCTTTTTATAGGTGTTGATTACGGGTCCAGCAGATACTCCTTATATGAATGGATGTTTTGAATTTGATGTTTGGTTTCCAACCGACTATCCAAATTCACCTATGCATGTAAACCTTGAAACAACTGGCAATCATACTGTTAGTTTTTTTGATCACTCAAGATATGCAGTGAAGTTTTTTTTATCGAAATTGTTTACGAAAATATGACTTTCTTGTATTCGTTTCGTCCTCAAGAGCATTGTCAGCACAACTGATATGAATTGTAGGTCAGGTTCAATCCTAACTTGTACAATGATGGGAAAGTGTGCTTGTCAGTGCTAAACACATGGCATGGTCGACCTGAAGAACGATGGAATCCAGAAACCAGTAGTTTATTGCAGGTACAGTTGGCTAGTAGTTTATTGCAGAGTGATCGTGAGTGTGCAATCTTTTTAGGCCAGTAGTTATTGCAGGTATACGTTATACGTTGAGCGGATATGTCTGTATTTTATAGTTTTTTCACTAGCTGCTTATCTTGGTTTCATTTAGCTATTAATCTCCAGATTTGTATATTTAATCAAAAAATGCTTCTTTTTATCTGTTTGGTTTGCATAAAATATTTTTTGAGGTGATCGTGAGTGTGCAATCTTTGATCTTAGTAGCGGAGCCATATTTTAATGAGCCGGGATACGAAAGATCAAAATGTACTCAAGCGGGACAACAGGTACGTATTCCATTCTGTAACCTCTTATTTTGCACTTATCTGTTCCCATTAAATTAATTGTTCATGAACTGCTTGTGTGAGTCTTTTTCTTATCTTTTTCATTTAATTTCGAAACCCTCCGTTACAGTGAATTTTTGTTAATGTTGTGAAATTTAATTTTAGGCGTCCCGAGATTATGATGCTAATATTCGACAAGCAGTGGTCAAGTGGGCTATGCTTGAAATGATACGGCATCCTCCGCCTGCTTTCACAGACATCGTGAAAAAGCATTTTTGGCTGAAACGGAAGGAAATATTGTCACAGGTTTCGTAATTTTCGGAGATTCCAAGTACCATGGGTCTAAATTGCTTACTTTAACCTATGAGATCAAGCACCTTAAGAAACTTCAGCCGGACGCTTCATATTATTAGCACTTGTTTGAGTAATGTTATTTGAGATATCGAAATGGATTTCTGAGATGGAACAAACAGTGAAACAACAACGTGGAAGTGGGAGGAACACTCACGGCCACCTCGCCTCTTTAAAGGTGTTTTCAAGCATTAAGTTCTCTAAACAATCACATCTGTTTTGCCAACTATGCAAATTTCCCAGACACACAAATTTTGTTGCAAACTACGTTAAACCCCTGTATCCTAATCTCGACAGGTATCAAAAAATTTGATTTTACTAATTTTTGACAATTCAGAGGCATGCTGCTGCATTGGAGGATGAATATAGACGGATGGAGCGCCCTTCAGATGTTGAAAGCATAAATACCTTACCCACTCAGCAAGCAAACATCTCTCAAAACAATCAACAACCAATTTTAACAATGAACGAACAAGAACCACAAAGCTCGGCTGATTCGGCACAGATACCTCATGACAGTTTAAAGAGCCTCTCAGTGATGAAAATCCTTAAACTATGAAGGCTTCCGCCACATATCTGGAACTCCTTAATTAGAACAAAATTCTAGGAATGTAGATGAAAAAAATCCGAAAACTTAATTACTCCGCACCAACACCTCACATCCACCGCATGCTAGCCTGTTTGCACGATTAATTAAGTAGAAATAAAGTGAAGTTGTATTGTGGAGTTCTGACTTTCCACATCCTACTCGTTTCTTCAGTTTTCTTTAGTGGGCGGTTTTTCTGTTTGATGTATTTTGGAAACTTCAGAATTTGTTCTTTCTGCTCTTTAGTTCCTATATGTAGTTATTTTGTCATGCTGATCTTTGAAATACTACTAGACATGTAAATATTTAGAACAAAAATATTAGACAATTGGGAGAACCGAATGAGATGGAACGTACATCAGACAACGGGTGCCATATTCAGCGCCATCTTTCACTTTGTTTCGTTCAACAAACGTAGTATAATGTTGGAACACACTGTATGCAGAATTTTGTTTTATCGTTAAAAATCTTTCTTGAAAATTATCGCTGAAATAATACTTTTAAACGTTTTTTGTTAACACACAACGATATCCTTATATGTGTGTTCGATATTGTTTGGTATCCGAACTAATTACCATCGGTATGCCGAATGCTGAGGTGGCCGGTCGCGGCCACGACTTCTCACACGCAAAGATATTAATTCAGGATATGGCTCATATCGAAGTTGATGTCTGAGAGGCATCGGTGGTTGCGACATTCTTTCGTATTCATTGAAGTTTCGGTATCGCCTTGAATTATGGCACCATTCCCCACTCACCTGTCTTCTTTCACGAAATCTATAAGCAGTTGAACTTTGCAGTGTGAACTCTAAGAAAGAACTCTCCAACGCTGCCAACATTGATTTGATTTTAGGGGGGATCTAGAATTTAGGAGGAAGTCAATTTCGGTAACCAATTCAATTCGAGTTACTTTGCTGAAGAGTTTTAAACTGAGAAATTAAAGCTAACTGATTTGAATATGGCGTCGGGTAATTGGATATTCCATTATCTAAGTAGGGTCTTGCTGGCCAGAATGATGGTTGGGAAGGCCTGTTATGCGAATCTGCTTGGTATGCTGCCTCCAGAAGCGGTCTGTGACTGTGACCGATGCCGTGTTTAAACATTCTTCGTCCAGCATCGCTTAATCCGTGCCGTGGCATTTCGCGTGAAAATCCTATTTGAGGTCGATACGGCTGGAAATGTTATGCGTGAACTGTGCAAAAGAGTACGTAAAATAGTTTAGAATGAAGTAGAACTAAAGTAATAACTAGAGATTGTAAAAAGCTATTAGAACACGGTGGATCCAGCATACACTACTATTCTACGAATTGCTTGACTCACTTCTCTGCCATCCAAATTCACGTCTTTCAAAGTTCGTGGCACATCAACAGCCCCCGGTAAACGTTTTGCAGTAAATACATATCCTTTTTCAAACTGTGGATCTTCGTAAATCATCATAATAGCTTCATTATTCTAGAAATTATTGAATATTATGAAACGAAGAACAGATGATTTCCATGAATGAAGAAAAAATGGTTAACAATGTGAGAAATAGGGGACTTGGTAAATTTAAGGCATGACTCACAACTATATCCGCGAATTCATCAGCTGAAAATGGTGATTTATAACTCTCTCCCTTCGTTACAGCTTTCGCATCCACACTAACAGTACCAGCTATTCCGAATGTCAATGTCGTATCAATTGCTAAAGCGATCGAGTCTATAATTTGAAAAAAAAACATCTCGCTTTATTCATTCTCTTCATATCTTGAAGATGGTTTTAAAATTCTTTGACTTCGTTCTTAGGAAAGCAATCGAATTTTCATGAGAAATTTCTTTTGACTTAAAAGTTTCACAAACGAAACTGTTTCACAGTTTTTTTTTCGAAACTTTCACAAACGCCTTCAACAATTTATAAATATGAAACATCGCTCTTATTTCCTCTGATTTATTGCAATCTTATTATATGTCCAAGTCAATACGTTTTAAAGATCGAACATCAGACTGTACCTTCTCTATCGTTTGCATAAAGCTCCTCCGCGAATTTGTAGAAAGGATGTGAAGGTCCAACGAATAGCCTATCATAACCTCTCGAATTTCTTTCTTTTTCAAAAGCGTCCAATTTATCTTCCATCTTCAAGGTACCATTACTTTTCATAAAACCGTTGTGTTAATACCAGTAAAGAAGAATAACTAAATAGACAGAGCTCTAATCAAACTTAAAAGTTGTATAATTTAAAATTTTTAAGTTGTACAGCTTTATCCTAGGTCAGCCCCAAGTATCATATTGACGAAGATTCAAATACTCCTGGCCTTCATAAAAATGTAAACTCTCCAGTACCTGATTTTTTACTTAAAAGAAATCAAAACAATAATCCATAATTTCGGTTAGTCAGTTGGCAAAAAAGGAACCGGTTTTAGAACTTCTAGAAGTCGTTTTTCATCCACAAACGGCAGTAACGCAACTCCTTGCCATGCACATTTTTTGCCATTTAAATCAATAACAAAATTGTTGGGATAAAAGTCGATTATTGGGGAGATCGGCGATACCATCAGTTCCTGCCAAGCTTTTGGCAAATGCATCCTAAACGTGACCTTTGAGAGATTCGAATATTTGTCTTTCGTTTAATATTAATCGAAACCAATAATCAATTCGCCAATTAGTGATTTACATCAAAGAAATATTTTTTTACGAACACGGAATAACTGGATGGAGTAAGAATGATGGAAATGACGGAGTAGGATGGAGTAAAATGGAGTAAGAATGACAGAAGTTTACTGTTGATAAAACATATTGCATTTAACTTTCTTTAAGAATTAAGGACTAAGTCAAGAGTCCTCGTATTCTTGTCTTACTTCTCTTCACTTTAATAAAACTGTCGCTTTTCTTATCAGACATACCTGCTTGCAGCTGGAAAGACACCCATGAGCTGTTGTAGTGGTTTAAAAGGCTCAGTGTACGCACTGAAATCAGGCTTGAACTGAGAAACTGCATCAAAATCCGATGCGAATGGAGCGTAATGAAATGGGTAGTACCAGTTCCAACTCGCGCAGCCCTGAAGCTTGAGGCTTAGTAAAACAATTTAAAACTCAGTTATCTACGAAAGATGCAAAAACGCCTTACTGCCACCAACCTGATAATAATATCGTAATACCCAGCAAAGGCCTTCTACATACGCTTGAGCAACCTTACGTCTGAATACAATATCTTTGCCATCCACTTGGAATTTGCTTTTATAATACCGATCTTTCCACCCATCTTCCCATAATCTCACTTCGTCAAAAACTTCGTCTTCTGAGTTTGAATCGTCTTTCTGAAAAAACATGACGTACAAGGTTCGACTGAAATATAAATATATAAAACATTAAAAACGCGAAACTGGCTCAAATATCTTTAAAAAATTGCAGAAATTAACAGTGGAAAAAAAGAAATAGTCCTAACCAATTCATGGTTGCGACCACTGCTTTCTGATCTATTGGTCGTAGGGATATGTAAAGAAATGTTATTCACTGTTCGAGTGTTCATCGTTTCGGCGAAATTAAGCGCCTAGAAATACCGGATTATAGCAATAGAGAACATAAATTACAAAAATCAAATGATCTGCTATTTATAAGGATGTGAAGTCACGCAATTAGTTCTGCTGCAAACCAAATTTGAAAGATAAAATTTCAATCAATTGATCTGAGTGCAGTTGGGACAACAAATATTCCTCATTACCTCTAACCGAGCAATGCGCGCCATCGCTCTCGTACTAGATCCACTGAGATACATCGGTCCATTAGCTTGTGGTGCAATGAGAGAACCCTGTGATGGAGTGTATGACGACGCTGCAAGGGTTCGTTCACGCCGTTTCCTTTCCTTGTTTTTTCTTTTAAACTGTTGTTCTCTTTCCTTAATAATGTTCGTTTAAATTAAAAACATGAAAAAAAGCTTGAAACTACTAATAATGCCAAACTTGGCTATGCAGAGCCGACAGAAAATGATGAAAAAAGTGAAGCTTCATAAAAAGTTAAAACCAACCTGCCTCGATCTGAATATTTCATCTTCCACCTCACCCAACCTATCAAGTATGATTTGAGCCTTTTCAATGTTGACGATGCCAGAATCAGTGAGGTGTCTGAAAAGATGCAACTGAGAAAACATAAAAATAAGGAATGATAATAAACAAGAATCAGTAGTGGATACCCAAATTGTCAAATGAGCAATTTTAATTCCCGGAATAACATTTCGAGGCGAACCAAAACTTGGTGAAGAAAAAATATCCAAGATATGCTTTAAAGATAAAAAATAATACCCCTTCATTTTATAAACCATATCTTTGTACAGTTTAACGAGTCTATCAATAGCATTCTCTCGAATTTCTAGTGAAGGCAAATGAGGTAGAAAATCATTACCAACAAAAAAGCACATGAATACCTGAATAAAAAAGCATTTTTCTATAAAGGATTAAAACCTCTCAAAAATCACAGAGCAGAAAAGACTGTAATTATGTATAATAAAGCAAAGCAAACTACTGCATCAATAAACGCTAAATTCTGCTTCTAAATTTAAGCGACTTGAAATTTTTATTTTCTTTACTGTCAAAATATTCAATTTCATCGCTCACCTTCTATCGTTTGATGTCTAACAAAGTATTTAAGTTAAAAATCTTACCCAATCATCAATAGCTCGTTCTAGATCAAAAGGTACGGAAGAATTAGGTATGTGCAGTTCACGTTCGAGATATTCACGAAGTACAGGCAAGCGAACAAATATGAAACTTGTTTCCTTTTGTAATGGAGATGATTGACACTCTGAATCGTCGTCGCGCGCCAGCCTGGAACATTAAAAATTACGGTTTTCTTTTTTAATATGGATCTAAACAAAAATAAAACTGACACAACTGGTAGACTTTCATTTGAATCTCGTGCTAAAATGGAAATAAGCAGAAAGCAGATAAAGCACCCTTTGCAGTCATTTAAGTCATGACCATATTGCCCACAAAGGTCACATGGTTTCTGCTGATTCGGCACAAATTCTTCTCTTATAATATTAAAATTAGGCTCATGAGTAGCCAGTCCCAACATTATCAAATCCGCATCCGCTCCACATAGGCAGTGTACGGTGTTAGGATTATGAGATGGTGATGCTCTTTGTCGTCGTATAAAATCCATAATTTTGTGTTCACCTTCTCCTGGCACATTTGCATCTGATAAGATCACCTTAAATTTAGTTAATCAACTAAGAAGCTTAAAATCGAAAAGAATATCTCATCTTGAACTAGCAAAACTCTATCAAAAAAACAGAGATTATGACAAACCTTACCGCAATTTTTTCCCAACCTGGATCACTATTGAGTCGCTGATGAACATAATAACGAAGAGCAACAGTTAGCCTGTAAGACAATGCTCAAAACAAATTTAAAATTACAACGAAATCACCCTGCACGGTTGCTAAAAAGTGATCAGTGGGCAAGCTTACCGTGCCATAAAAGGTGTGCCGGGTGTTATGCAGTTACTATCGAAATGCTCATTTTTCATTTCAGGGGGTAGTGGATAACCTTCACTTTCTAGTCGTGATCTTGTTTCAGCAATTTGTTCAACTTTTTCGACAGCTTCCTTCGAGGCACGAAAACGTCGACTGCGTTGCTGGTTCATCTGAAATGCATTTTTGTTAACATGTAAAAAGGATGCTTCACATCATAAATTAGTTTTTAATTCAACAAGACTTGAAGTAATCAAAAATTATGCATAGCAATGTTTGAAAATGTTATATAAATCACCATCTTCAAACAAGTGTGAAACATCACATATATCCTAAAACAGTAACCTTAGCTCTTGGAGCCACACCATCAATTGCCATATAGAGAAGTTTGCGAGGACGAACGATTGCAAACAACCGATCTATATATTCGAAAACTAATGTCTGAAAGGAGCTGCATGTAATAAGGAAATACTAGCATTATCTGGATTCGTCGAATAAACGCTAGAATACAAATAAAACAAGTGTTAAGTCTTTGTATATTATTAGTTAAGAGAAAAAAAGAACATTTCGATTAATACAAAAATTTTACTATCAAAAACACTAACAAACATCTCCTCTTCTGTTTTGGGAGAGGGTCGATCTTCAGGATGAGTACATGGATGAATAATACCATTCATGTCCAGATATAAGTTGTCAAATTCCTAAAATAAATTCTGCGGTCAATGTCGACACATTCTCGGCATTTCAAGTACTTATGCTTATATTTTGCAGTCAAATAGCTTTTAATTTAAAAAGATCTGTTCATCGAATTATACAATATGCACCTGGAAGTTGGGATTTGGGTCGACAGTATTGACGGGAACACGTACTCCATTTATATCACGTGGTTTCTCCTCTACAGCATCCACAATCACTGATGGATACTTGCGAGTCAACCACCGGAAAAATGCTGGGACACCCATGGTAACAATTTTCCTAAAACTCTTTCAAAGATTTTATGAAACATTAAAATATAAAAAGTGAAATATTTTACCAATCTAAACATACAACCCACCAGCACGTAACCTACCACTTTACGCCAAGAACCTACATCCGTACATGCCACTCCTCCGTGCCCACTTAACAGGGACACAATAGGTAACTTTGGAGGAGTCGCTGCGAAAATCACGTCCCACCGCAATGGCACGCAGTTAGACTTGCAGGGTTTATTGATGTGGTCTCAAGTAAGGGGAATTATGCTGAACCTGGGTTAGCACATATTAATTGTTTCTTCCTCATCATACGTGAAGTAGACATGAACAAACGACTGATCTGTTTAGATCGCTTGATAAATAAATAAGGAGGAGAGAGGAATAACATAATGGAAGCGCCTGGAGTTTAAAAATAAAAGAATTAAATGAAAACATGGATAGTTTATATTGTCGCAACTACTTTCTTCCCGGTTTGAAGATTGTTGAGAGTTTTCATGTTTTAAATAAATGGTAGTTAGGAACATCACTGATTGTATAGCTAGAAAATTCTGTCGCATCTCTTGTCATTATCAGTCTTCAATTTATCAATCGTAATATCATCGGACTCAGTACTGATGACAATTACGAAAAGTAGGACTTGAAAGATGAATGCATATGGAAATAAGGTTGCAGAAAATGCTACTCTTTTTATTAGCAAATGATTGCAAGACCGGTGAATGTGTTCATTGAAAATAGAATAACACAGTGCAATAGTAATGTGTTACAAATTTATTGCGTAACTGTAAATGAAACAGAGGCACTTGAATGGGTAAGGTACTACCAAGAAGGTGTTAATTCAGGTTGCGTAACCTGAGCTATTGTTTAAGGTCAAAAAATTTTTACCACTTAGACTAGCTTGGAATTTGCTTAATCCCTTTTCCTCATTAACCCCCGCATCATCTGTTCCTTCTGGTGCAAGCATTCGCATGGGGTAGGGCACCCCGCGGTGCTCTTTTCAAGGATCTTCTATAAGGACCACCTGCCTGTCTGTCTGTCCCCTGCACTTTTTCCAATGTTCTGTGAGATATCAAGCCTAGAAAGCTTTCTACCTTCTGGCATCAGTATGTGAAGTGGATAACGCACACACCGATTAGTGACCGCTGTGTAGGTCAGTTATCGGTGCATGCGCATTCCTGATGGAGATAATCCTCTTTACAGCAACAACAGATATAGCAACAGCAATCTATTGAGCTGATAATTGCATTTACCGTTTTTTCATAAATTCGTACACTTGTTGCTGCTAATAACAATTAAACAATTTAAATTAATCATGAAGGACTCACTTATTGTCAAGAGCTTTAATAAACGATATCCATTATGGTAGAAGGAAAGAAATAGGTCAATCCCTGCACTTCAACATTCGGTATAAAGCAGTATGCATGAATTATATTCTGACTTTTCTCAACCATCTTTACAGAATTTCTGCATCAGATGATCATAATATCTTTCCCTGTAATGCTTTTGCGAAAATATTTTCTTGTGGTCATTGGTTTACATACACCCAAACCTCTGCAAGTTTTCGTAGAATTCGACTTCAATTGGATCATACATTGTGTTTCGTTCCATATCACTTAGTTCAATTTTGATATTCAATAAAAGGTAGTCACAATATATGCGCGTCTATTTATTATTAACGTAGTGAGCAAAGTGTATTATCCGAAGAGTTTTGCATATCATTTAATATGCAAATGAGGTAACATTGAAGG
This sequence comes from Litomosoides brasiliensis, assembly GCA_013365375.1. Classification (NCBI taxonomy): domain Eukaryota; kingdom Metazoa; phylum Nematoda; class Chromadorea; order Rhabditida; family Onchocercidae; genus Litomosoides; species Litomosoides brasiliensis. The sequence goes on along the minus strand of JABVXW010000690.1, from coordinate 475 downwards.
GAACTATGAAGAAGGGGACTGTAAATCGTCCAGCATGCAGTCAGGAGAAGATGGATCGCCGTAGTGTTTGACCGTGAAGATATCACATATATTTCTTACTTCCACAGAATTTGCAACTGTTAAATAATTTAACAAATGTCCAGTAAGGGAGTAAAATGTTCAGATAATGAAGTATTGTTAGGTCACAAACTGTTCTACTGCTCTGCGATAACATACGAGTTGACAAGGGCGCAAAAAGAGGAGGGAAAAGGTAGTGTAAGTGTTTCATTGCTATTCCAATTTTTGGTAATATGAAGGACGTTTTACTTCGTAGAAGCGTTTAATTACGTGATTATATTACTGAGACGGTAGGCAGACATGTATTTTACCTATAGATAGATGATGGCGTACTCGACCACTATTCCGAGCGTTGCTTTTTTTCTACTGGTATATAACTGCCTGGTTCAGTGCAGAATATGACGTACGTGATAACACA
>JABVXW010000689.1:0-14892 GCA_013365375.1 Litomosoides brasiliensis | reverse complement strand
AATAATAATAGTAATAATAATAATAATAATAATAATAATAATAATAATAATAATAATAATAATAATAATAATAATAATAATAATAATAATAATAATAATAAATTACTATTAATAGCATAACTATAAGCATATCATAGTAATGCTATTTCATTCGTTAATGACTTACACAAAATACGGAAATTATTTACTTAAAATTAGAGTAAGAATTATAATAAGCATAATTAAATAAATTGTTAAATAAAGAAAAGGTAAAAAAGTAATAAGTAAGTGAACGAAAGAAAAAAAAAAGGAAGAAAAATCCATAAATCACTAAATATTCCTTCCTCCCAATAAATCACTTCATTTTCACTTAACTTATCTCTAACGATCTGAAATTATCGATTTATTAAATTACTCTAATCATTCTGATAGCATAAGATTAGAATTAATTGATAACAAATCAATCACATATTCCTCCAACTAACCACTTCTCTTTTTTTTCTTCCATTCTCCTCCGATAGGCCATTTGCATTTGTAGACGATGAATAATCACAAATATGCAAAAAACGAACAAACCACAACAGCATATGTTTTTCTTTTTTTTATATTCACATATACGTACACGTACGCAAACACACACACGCATACACAGGCACATACACACGCACAACAGATATGTATATATTGAAGAATGTAAATTTGAAACGATAAAGAGAAATAAATTTAAATTAATTTGCAATTAATAAATTTAAATTAAATGATATGAACAAGTGGATGCAGTGGGAAATTAAAACTAAACAAACAATTTGTAACAGTACGAGTAATTTATCAGAGTTTAAATTCAATACTATTTAAATAACTTTAACAAATAAATGACATTCGTAATTAAGGTTTGAGTTATTATAATTAAAGGAGGTATTTAAAATTAACTTTTAAATAATTATAATAAAAATAATTTAAAGCATCGGCCAAAAACAGCAAATGAAAGATTGTGGCTGAAAAAAATTTTTAGATTATTTAATTCAATATAAGTTTAAGTTCGAATTTTAATAAAATATGAAAACATGTACATTTATTATTTTGCATTTACATGCTAAGATATTAGTTTAATTAAAATGGAATTATTATTTTTCCTAAAATTCATTTCATTATTTCACGCCTGACTAGTTTAGTTATTGGAATTGTTTTGAATAAATAAACATGTGAATAGAAGTAAATATCAAATCAGTAATATTCTCAAGAATATATTAAATTAAGTTCTTGTACATATTAATTAAATTTTTTCATTGTTTAAGTAATTAAAATAAAACTATATCAGTTAAAACAAACGATAAATTAGTGACTAAAACATCTAAGATACCTCAATCATTTCACGTTAATTACGTGAAACATACTTTAATTTAGCCCTAAAGTGTAAATTAACCTTAAACAATAAATAACACATCCAGCACTACAATAATCATGTTGTTCGCACGTGAGTAATACGTGAATTACAAATATTAAAATATTATTTAAACGCTAATTGCTAATTTCATTTGCCTTTCTGCTTCTAACATTTCTACATCAATTATCATATCTTTTTTTTCTGCTTAAATATTAATACTTTAAATTTCAATCTTTTATTTTAAATAAAATGAAATTTGACATTTTTCTTCGAAAAAAAAGATCAATGTTTTTTTTAAGCAGTTATATTGACAACTACGAATTTTTAATTCTCTTCTAATTAAATGTAAATTTCGGTCGATGAACCTGCTGAGATCAGAAGTACTTCTCGCATCTTTCCGATCATTTTCATTTTTTTTTGTTTCAATTAATTTTTACTACTAAAAATAACTCAGCAAAATATGAACAAAAATAAATGAAGGGCTCCCGAACATCCGGATGATGATGTTCCGGATGCTATCCGGTATGTATCCGATGATAAAATGGTGGTAATTTTGCAATTACAAGTTAGAAAATATGTTCCGTTCTGCTCATTGAATGTATTTTATGGTTTAATTGTTAGTTTTGTAAAATTGATGGCAAAAATGAAATTTTATTTTTAATTTAAACGAAATTCATTTGTAGGAAATGACAAGGAAGTGAATTAAACGTACGACTATTTCAACGTACGACTATTTATATGAAAATAAACGTTGCACATAGTAAGCTTATTTCATTTAAAATTAAAATTCATTTTTTTCATTATAAAACTATCAATTGCTAAACATTTGCTTCTGTGCACTAAATATTATTCGTTTTAATTAATTTTAATTAATTAATTGAAATTTATTCTTCTTTATTTGTAAAAATATTTTAAAAATATCTTGCACAATTAAGGCAATGATAACATGACTTAACTTTTTTTGTTTTTCATTTTTTATAAAAATTTTTTTAAATGTAAGAAAAAGACATTTTCAATTATCATTTATCAATCGTTAATGAAATTATTTTCCAAGGACATTTACTGCACACGTTTCGTCATCATATATACGATGAATCTACGTTTCCCCATCTTATATACGATGAATTCACGTTTCCTCATTTTACATACGGTGAATCTACGTTTCCTCATTTTACATACGATGAATTTACGTTTCCTCATATACGATGAATTTACGTTTCCTCATCTTAATACGACGAATTTACGTTTCCTCATATACGATGAATTTACGTTTCCTCATATACGATGAATTTACATTTCCTCATATACGATGAATTTACGTTTCCTCATCTTATATACGACGAATTTACGTTTCCTCATATACGATGAATTTACGTTTCCTCATCTTATATACGACGAATTTACGTCTCCTCATATACGACGAATTTACGTTTCCTCATATACGATGAATTTACATTTCCTCATCTCATATACGATCAATTTATGTTTCCTCATTTTACAATCAATTTACGCGTAAATTTTATTACATATGTATAGTCAAAGAATGTTTTTAAATGTTATATAAATTCATTACACAAATAAATGATGCAATTTATCAATGTAAAATTAAAAAATTTTTGCCCTTTTCTCATCAACACTTTTCTTTTTTCTTAAATTTAAAATTTTATTTTTACTTTTTTTTCTTTCCGAAAATTTTCTCTCACATCCTACTCACTCATCTCTCCTCTCTTATTGAGCACTCTTTCACCAATCATTTTTTATCCTTTTCCCTCCCCCGCATTACGCATTATTTCCAATATTTCTCTCAAAGGTTTTCAGCCTATAAACTTCGTGCATACATCCCTTCGATCGGTTTTATGATGATGTGTTGTGTGTGTGTGTGTGTTTTGCTTCATTCATTTGTTGCTTATGATTACCTTAGATAGATGAAGGGGAGGTAGTGACTGTGTTATCAGTTGACTGATAAGAAATTATCAGCTAATGTAAGTGAACTGATGAAATATTACAACTCGTGATAATATTGGTGTGATAAGTAGTGCGCAATATTAGTATATTTTCTTGCAGATAAATAAAGCAACGAACAAACAACATGCGACATTTGTTAAAATTATTTGTATAAAGTCTTATCAGTTAACAGTTTCTGCGTCATTTAACGAAAAAATTATCAACACTCGTCATCACTAAGCTGCCATACCACAATGAGGTTAGTTTTATTAATAATTTTTCTTTTTTTTTTTAGATTATTATTGAAGTAATGGGAAAATGTTTATTTTAACAATTTTTTGCATAAATTAGATAAATGGGAAAAATTATTTTGCGTATATTAATTGCAGTTAAACATCGTTTATTTATTATTACTTAGGTGAATTAAACGAAATAATTTAATAATTACTAAGTATTAATTTTCGTGCGTTAAAATGAATTATTAAAATGTGGAAACCTGTAGGTAGTACAATATCAAACCCTGAAATTATGTTCTGATCAAGCATGATACTATTGATACTATTGTGAGGGACAGTAATACAATTTATCATGTAATTTTGCTCGATTGAACTTTTCGATGAATAGGACTATTTTATTTATGAATGAAATTTGTACATAAATGTTTTATACAAAATTTAAAATTATAAGTTATTGGAGTTTTGCGATAAATAGGAGAAGATTTGTCTGAATGAAATACCCATGTATTTTTTAAATGTGTGTGGTTTACCGGTATGGAGTTGTAAAAAAATATGATTAAACTTTTTTTTGGTACTTCGAAGTTTTGGTTTGATCAGTATATTTTTTTAGCCAAAAATTAGTGCATTCGTCAAGTCAGGACGATGAAAGGCAAAGTGATCGAAGTGCAAACGCAGCTAGACGAAAGTTGTATTATCCTCGATCACAACTTCAAACTTCTGCTCTTGTTTACTGTGCACTACAGGTCTGTGTTTGTCATTGGAAGTTATTACTACTACTTTATCTCATGACGTTTAAGATTGTAAACTTTAATTTATAATATTTATGAAACCATTTTAATTGAATGCTATACGGTGTCCCTTACTTGCGCTCATCGAATAGATTGGCGAATTGCTGCTACAAAATAACAGAATATTCTAATTCAGAACTGCCATTAGAAGAAAATCATTGTAGTCACTATTTTTTCTCCACATGAATCAAAAATATTACGGGTACAAAATTATTAGAATGCTTTCTGTTTTGTAGGAATTTGTAATTTCCCTCGGAAGCTTTGATGTATGAAAAAATATATATGATGAAATACAGTGCACAGTAAACATTTCATGTCAATTATTGACTGTTTTCATTTTTTGGACAAAAAATTTTGCCTCAAAATCAGACTTCATTGTTCGCTTCTTGTTCCACTTCAACATATTTTTAGGCGGCTTTTATAGCATTCTTGTTCAGTTACAATGGTATTAGTACTCGTGATGTTGTATCACCTGTTTGGTCATGGATATCGGAACAGTCTCGAAAGGTATACTGCAAATTTTTACTCATGTAAAATAGAATTTTTTCAAACTAAGTTTTAGTAAAGTCTAATTATATTTCTATTTTGAGGTGATGTATAGCTGATTATTTTGCTTATTTTTCTAGCTATTAAGATGGACTTTTTTGATAAAGTTTCGACTACGGTTTATTGAAGTGCTTAAATATAATTTCTACACTCTGATACTTTTTCCTCATCAAAAGGTAATAAATACATCTGATGGAGTTTCGTTATTTTTCTTATCAATATTTCAGCTTCCATTGGTTGAGAGTATCTTTGACTTAGTTCATCAGTTGCTGGATAATCTACTTTCTTTAATGAACAGTAAAAATTCCAAGACTTCGACGTCTCAAACCAAAGGAAGGGATGTAAAACAAAAAACGGATACAAGCAACATTAAATTTATGGAAAAAGTTGACAGTAGCCTGCCAGTTTTTACAGAGTATGATTTCTTGTATGTATCGATAAATTGTGGGTTCTGTTAGTGTGGTTAATGTGTAATTTATTGAGATCTTTTATCGACAATCAATTTTATGCAGTGAGACGTTGCAGGGAACAGTTGTCTTTCTTCGATGGAACGCGCCCGTCTAAGGGAACATATCTCGCTGTACTGGGTCGTATATACGATGTGCAAAAAGGTGCCAAGCATTACGGTCCTGGTGGTTCATATCATTTCTTTGCTGGTATACTTAAAAGCTCTTTTCGTAGCATGCTTAATCATTCTTAACCTGTTTGTTTTATGAATTACAAATATCCATTGCTTACTGAACTGACCGAAAACGACATATTTACATAAAAATAGTCTCTCCTGGGCTGATTAAGTTTATTCAGCCAGATAAAAATGGTAAGAAGGGGGGTATGAGAGGTTAAAATAGTTATGTTGAAAGTACATTAGCATGGCGTTTTATTTGTATATGGAGTTTAAAACACGGAAGATCGAGTGGTTTGAATACCAATTAGTATAGGTTATTATAACGTTGGAAAAGTCGTTAGTAAATTGCGATAACTTATAAGGGGCGGTATTATTTTCATAACAAAAAAGTGTATCGCTGTCATTAAATTTCAGTTTTTGTTTAGGTCGTGATGCAACACGTGCATTTGTCAGTGGAGATTTTACGGAAAAGGGTCTAGTAGATGATGTTAAAGGTCTGAGTGATCAGGATCTGTTGGGTATATTTGACTGGATAAAATTTTATGAAAAAGATTATGATCTCGTAGGTTATCTGCAGGGAACGTACTATGATGCTTCTGGCAAACCAACTTCACGTTTAAAAGTAGGGTTTTCAACAGTTATTTGTTGATTATTATCATTAAATTTGGCGTGCTTGAAGGTAAAAATGAAAAATAATGGTCATGTTGGATGAGTTTTTTATAATATTTTTATATATATGGCCAAAAAATAAAATCTTGAATTGCCCGTAGATTCAGAAGAGTATAATCTGAATTATGTTTATAGTAAAATATCTTCTTTCCCATGAATTATTTTATAGTGCAACAGTCTTAACAGTCTATACAAAATTTAATGCGAAGTTGCGGTTCATAGCAACTCCAAAAATTGAAAACTTTCTGTTCATGATGTCGGGATCATATATATATATATATATATATATATATATATATATATATATATATGTCATTATGCATGTGATTTATGTGTTATCAAAATGAGTTCAAATAAGGTTTCTTTCTAATAATGCATAAATCACATGTATAATGATCTGTCATGTTTTAAGGATAGTATGAATACAATATTAATTGTATTCATACTATCCTTATGATCATAATTAGTGAGGTGAAAATTAGGACTCAGAGTTAGTACAGTGAAGTTCTTAAAATGTTATTGAATCGTGGTATTGTCACCCTGACTTTTTTAGTATAATTTTAAGCGGATCTGCTCAGTGCGAGTAAATTATAGAAGTTTCAAATTTTAGGATGTAATTAGATTGATCGAAAAAGCACTTCAATGGAAAGATGTGCAAGCAGAAGAAACAAAAATTTTTCCACCTTGTAATTCTGAATGGCAAAAGGATGTCGGTGGTCGAGTATGGTGTTCAAAGAAAAGGTTTTTTTTCAGCTTCAGTGGTTATGAATAACTGTTCTGTTGCTGATGTTGATTGTGAGTCTGTACATTTGTTTTCCTCCGTACATATTTTCGAAAATTTATGTAGTGAAAAGTTTTTCGGATTTTGCTTCTAAATATTGTAATTTAGTGGTGGCGTCGAAAGAGAATGGGTTGGAGTGCCAAGAAAGCTGTTTGATACAAAATCTAAATCCTACAGGTAAATTGAAACTCTGTACTACATCTTTTTTTTTTATGAACAACACTTTTGTAAAATTAGTTTCCATGAATCATTTTTAAATGGCGTGAGTTGCTTCGGATTTCACGTATGTCATCATTATAAAATATTCTTCGAGAAAAAAGCAGTGATAAGTTGAACACACTAAACGGAAATACTGCTAAAGAAATGGAAAATAAATTAGTTGTAGCAGACGGATTTCTTCACAACAGGTTTAAAGTATGAGCTTATTTTATCATTGCAATAGCAGCTGTAGTTGCAGATGTGCATGTGTGAAGAACTTTGGCGCTCCTCTTTCGACATTTCCTGGGATGAATAAAAATAGCGGACATGGAGATTTAGGGAATCCAAGTCTGGAGGAATATAAAGGTTGCAAACCGACATCGACTACTTGCCATAATGACAATTCCTAGTGTTATATGAAATTTGCGTTATAGATAATTTAGTTTGCCATTTACGACTGTTACCAGCGATCCATTTCAGCTTTATTTTTGTTTTTATATTTTTTATCTTTAGTCCTACCGTTAGTTTAAAACAGAAACAGCTCATGCATAGCTTTATCAATGGATGGATCTAAGTAGGTAAATTTTAAATAAAACATTTGGTATGAGGCTCCATTAAGTTGCTGATATTTAGTCAGATCCAACTTGCAATTAATCCTTCGTAGAAAAGCATTAATCGAGAAGAGCAATATGTATAAGTGCACAAGAAAAAACACATTCATTTGCATTAAAGATGAAACTTCGATCGCGAAGTCCATTTTTAGATCGTTCCATGTAGCATCAACTATCAATCTTAATGCAGTTTTAGAATTATTGAATATTGCCTTTTATTCTAACATGCATGTTTATTACGGTCGTTTGAAGATACATATTGCTGTAAATACACTTTATACTTTTTGGTTTTCTCTTTAAATAGTTTTGTTCTTTGCAGTTCTGGGATTTTTTTTTCGTAAATTTTCAGCTGTTGTCCATTTCTATATTTATAAAAAATTTAAAGGTGTGGAAAGGACAATTATGTTTCGATTATTAGCAGTTTTATATTTCCAAATTTACGAATCGTAGATAGAGGAATAAATGAATAAATCGAAATAAAAATTTGATTTGTTTAAATTGATATCATCGATCAGATAAAAAAAATGAAGTGAGTAATAAAATAATAACAGCAAAGCGCAATTTTCGAAAGGCAAGTTATTTTGGCATACATCAAAAGCTTCATTTTGTGGAACAAAAAAAAAAGGTTTATAAATGAACCTTCTTATTTTATTAGCTCTTCTTCTTAAAATGTTTTCGATGATTAATTTTCTTTAATTAACATAGAGAATTTTACATGAATGTGGAAGTTGAATCATTTTCCTTTCTAACTGCTCTTCAGATATGTAAATGAAGTTCTTATTTTTTTCTCCCTCTCCCTCTTGCCAATTATTTCTAAATTAGTATATTTTATATTATTAGCAATGAACTGAAAGAATTCTTTAAATTTGATCCATAGAGATAAATGCTACAAGGTCATCTCTTTAGCATATCGATTAATTTATTAATGAAGTTAATTTTAAATTAGTTTACTAATAAGTTCCTGTATGATAAGTGTGATACGAGAAATGCTACTATACACATATACGTCTATAGAATGATAATTTATTATATACATAAAGATGATGAGGTCTTTATTTTGAGGCAATACTGCCAAAATTATTTGTATGAAATAACTGCAATATTTAATGTCAGTAAATTCCTATCAAAAAATTTTACATTAAAATTAAAATTCATTAAATTAGATAATATTTGAAAAAAGAACAATTGCGCATACATTATAAAATACATATATTAAAGCAAATTCCTCCGTTCTTTTTTCCAAATATTACGCACAATGAGAACAAACGGAAACGAAAAAAAAAATGAAACGTGAAAATTTAAGTCTAAAATTAATAATTTTATTATCATCCATTATTAGCGTTGTCAATATTTGCAATGTTTACTAATTTAATCATCAAATTAATCATTTAATCAATTTAATCATCAATGATCAATGATTTAGCAATCATAAAATAAATAGCTATATTATAAAATTAAATTTTGAGCAAAAAAAAAGAAATGGAGAATTTACTAAAAAAAAATCATTTTTTCAGTTAAGAAGCACAGAATACATTTAAGCTGCTAAAATTATAATTTTTTTTTTCCCACTACTTTTTCTATCAACCTATTTTACTACTTTACTATACCTATTGTTACGAAGTTAATTTACATAATTCATTTTATGTCTGTTCTAAATTTCATTTCGTTAACTTTTTGTACTTGAATTTCGGTGAATATTTTATTTTATTACTGTGAGAAGAAAAAAAAAGCAAATGAAAGAGGAAGGGAAAAAGGAAGAGAGGGATATAGAAGAAAACAAAACAACGAGAAACAAATGGATAAAATTTAGTTTGTAAATGATATTTTAGAGTATTTTAGTAATATAATTTTAGTACGTTTACTATAAGATCAAAATAATTAACATAACAATATATTAAATTATATACAATAATTTATCACTAAATTATCACCGATCCTATTATCAATTATCAATACTATCATAAATTCAAAATGATTTCTTTCTTCTCATTTCTCTCTTCTAATCTAGCCTTTTATACAAACAACTAATTCATACTTTTATTTTTTAATTTTATAATTTCACACTATAATTTAAATTCCTGAACAGTGTAATTTAAAAAAATTTTTATAAAATTTGGTGTTTTTCGAATGAGATCCTTTGAAATGGAATTGTAGCGGGAAGTTTTGATATGGATTTCATACATTGATGCGTTTTTCGTAAATTCATCAAATGCTGTTGTTGTTGTTGTTGACGTACGTTGGATTCTGATTGACGTACGTTAGATTCTGATTCAATAAGAGAATAATCGCGAGATGTGACAGCTACAGCAACCGCTGTTGACGGTAAGCTCGATCGATTAGCTTCCGGGAATGGCAACATATCTGATGAGTAACTGAAACTGTTCATAATTGATTTGGAAAATTTTTGTTAATTCAATCTTTGATTGAACTATAACAATTATGTTTATTGTTCTTATTATTTGTTATTATTTACTTGTTTATCTATTTATTTATTATTTATTTATTTAACATTTATTTATTCATTCATTTTTTTATTTGTTCATTTATTTGCTTTTTCATTCCTTCTTTATTTATTTAATTGTTTATTTATTTATTTAACATTTATTTATTTATTTATTTATTTGTTTATTTATTTATTTATTTGTTTATTTATTTATTTATTTACTTATTTATTTATTTATTTATTTATTTATTTAGTTAGTTAGTTAGTTAGTTACATATTTCTATATACGTATACATCTTTACCTATTTTATTTATTTATTTATCTTAGTTATTCTTATTATTACTAAATGAAGAACTGATCATCCACAATACGAATTAGAAATTTTTGAAAATTCTAGTTTAATGGAAATTGAAAGGAGAAGAAAGATAAGATGAAAATTTAAGAAAAAAAGATTCTAGAGCATTTAGGCCATACCCAGTTATAGTTTCAAAAGTTTGCTTTGATTGTTGCGGCAATTGCACCAAATTAGTCGAAATATCAGCAGCAGCATCAGACGGTAAAGATGATGAAGCAGCAGCAGTAGTAGCGGTAGTAATAGTAGTAGTTAAATTTGTTGAAAAATTTTGCTTATATGGCCTTTGAAGTTGGCGTCGTTGATGTGCGCCAAGCGATCGAGAACAATTTTGCATAGAACGCCTTGATGATCTTCCATTGATCATCATACTACGTTTACTTCGCTTTCGACTACTTTCACGTCCGATCATATGATGATATTGAGGATTAGCAATGGATAGGAATCCATTACTACCAAGACAATAACGATAATTATTAGCCTAAATGATCATTTTAGTATTTTAGTATGAATGGAAATGATTATGTGTGAAATTTTGATGAGGAATTTTAGGTTCATTTTCTTTTTTCGCTCTTTCATCCTACTTATCACCTTTATCTTTTACTAATATTCGTCTGTTATTAATTGAATTAAAATTTGCATAAATTTAAATAAGATTAGTAGTCAGTGTGTGATTTTGAATGAGAAAATAAGATGATAGGTAAAATTGAAGAATTGCAAATGAACTTAACTACTTACTAGGTGATAAGTACTTACTTTAACTTAACTAAACTACTTACTTTAACTACTTACTAAAATTAAGTCCTAATAAAATTAAAAGGTGTTATTAATAAATAAAGGTAAACGATTAAAAAGCTTACATCTTCCATTTCCATCACTCTTCTACGATGATGTCGCTTCCCGGAATCACTTGTATTATTGCTACTACCTGTTTCTGCTAATGTTTGAATTTCAGGTTGCATTTGCATATAGGCATTTGTAAATGTATGATGGATTGTTGTGACGATTGCATCAGAGGTAATAGCAGTATTGGCAGTAGTAGTGGTAGTAGTAGTAGTAGCAGTAGTAGTAGTAGTAGTAGCAGTAGTAGTAGTAGTAGTAGTAACAGTCATTGGATCACTATGTTCCGATGATATCGGTAGCAATGGAACACCTGGACCATTCGCTGAATCCCATCCTAACTGACAACTGAAAATATTCATTTCTCATCATTTCTGAATTAATTAAAGTTATATTATTAGGATGAAATTTGATGTAATAATTCAAAATACAATACAACAAACAAAAATTGTACTAAATCAAAATGCAATTATTGAAATGGGTAGGATTATTACGATTATTACGGATTATTACGAGATTATTACGGTAGGATTATTACGATTATTACGATAGGATTATTACGGTAGGACGGTAGGAAGTAAAAGTATTTTTGTCTGTTTTACTGTGAAAAAGCCATTTGTATTAATTAAATTATGATATATTTTAGGTGTTGAAATTTTGCATAAATTCCTACATAAGCCAAAATCGTGGATAAACGTAAGATAATTAATGATAAGACGTAAGACGTACGATGATTAACATAATTTTCACTATAACCTTCACTATAATCATGATTGCAACGATCAGCAAACGTGTACCATAATCATCATTTACAATTATAATTATAAAAATTATAGTAATGTCACATAATAATAAATCTTTAACTTACTTTGCTTGATAATTTTTTGTTTTACTTTCTGTTTTAGGATACTCTTTATATACAACATCATATTGACATAATGGACAACGCCTAAAAAACAGTTATTGTTAATTTTACACCACCTAAAATATTTTATGTTAGCATATGAAAGATTTGAAAAAAAAATTTTAATTTAAAAATTAAAAAAGATTTAAACACACACAAAAAAAAGATCATAGTGCAAAGATCAATTACGATAGCAATGAATAACATAAGTAAAATTAAGAAAATGAAAGAGGAAATGAAGCATAAATTTTCTTCTAAAATATAACTTATCAAATATATTTATCATATTCAGGTAATCTGAAATATTTAAGTATAAATTATTTATAAAATAAATTTAAGTGTAACTTATCAAAACTTATATATTTAATTTGCATTATTGAATTTGTGGTTAAAGACGATATGAAATTTTATAATTTTTTAATAGATGTAATAAATATCAAATATAATATTTATTACATTTATTAAAAAATTATAAAATTTCATATCATTTTCAAACCAAAAATTCAATAATGCAAATTAAATAATCAATAAGAGAGAATAAAATTTTATAGTTAACTAATTTCAATTAACTTTATGAAATTAACAGCAGCTACTATTAAATGATAGATGAATGAATTAATTAATTAGCATATATACTATTAAGTTACCTGTTACTCAATAACCATGGATCAACACATTTAGGATGAAATTCATGTCCACAGAAGAGCACTCGTAACTCTTCGCCTTCCCGATATTCCTCCAAACAAATACTACAACGTTCCTGCAAAAGGAAAAAAAAACAAAATATCCTCAAATTTATTTTAATGAAATAATTTTTGATAAAATTAAATAATTTGCTTCAATAATTTTGCTAATTTTTAATTTTTCATATTTTAATAAAATAATTTTTTTTTTAAAAAGAATAAATAAAAAAAATTTTGAAAATTTTATCTTTTATTTTTGAAATATTAAAATTAGAACGTATGAATATTATTTATTATGTACCTGTCCGTTATAGCTTCGTGCAACAGACGTAAGTGAACCAAATACCGGTAAGTAACGTCGTTTTGATGAAAGACAAAGTAGTGAGCGTTTTTTATGCAATTTGTTGGTATTATTATTATTTACACTAAAACTACCATTTTTTTCAAATTTTCGAATTTCCATTTTATTCACTGCTGCCCTGAAAGATTTTGGGTGACTGTGTGTGGGAGGTATATTTAAGTGAAAGAGGAGAATACACACTAAAACTGTTAATTTAAATTAATATTTGTGGAAAAAAAATTATCAAAAATCATTATTAAATAAAATTTAAAATAATTATTAAATTTAACAGCACTTAAATATACCAAAAAATCATTATTAAATGAAATTTTAAATAATTCTCAAATTCAACAGCACTTAAATATATTTAACAGCACTTAATTAAATATTCGTTTTAAAATTTACACCATTCTAAAAATTTCCCTATTTTTTTAGAAGGAAAAATTAAAAATGCTAAAATTTCATCAATCTTTTAAAATGAGATTTACCAAATAAAATTACAAATGAAAATTTTACGGTGATTTTTTAACAGAAATTTAAAACAAATAATTTACCTGGCTAATGTACGCAACCAAATATCACGATGTGTTGTAGGTCTCCAACGAATTTTGATAAAAACCAAACCAGTGATAAACATTATCAGTAATATTAGTAGTATCATTAAACCAACATTTAACACTGTTGGTCGAAATACCTAAATTTAAAAAATTTTAAATTATAACTAACATTAGCGTGATTTCCAAACTGATCAATCAATCTGTCAATCATATTATGTTACTCAATTAATCACTCATTCATGATCAGTTAACAGTAAAATTAATAAAATGAAAATGACACTATCTGATTAAAGAAAGGTAAGATAAGTGAACGAAATAAAAAAAGGAAAAGTTAACTTTATTAAATAATAATAATAAGTGATAAAGTTTGATAAAATAATCTTATGGATTTTTCCACCTTAGTTAATTAATTATAATAAAAAGAAACGAATGATGTAAGGTGTAGTATTATGCCATCTTATCACTTCAATTATCACTACCTTATTATCATAAAAAATCCTACAATGCTTCCCGTCTTAACTAATTAATTAAAAAAGTGAAAATAATAGAATACTAAAGAAATGATGCAAGCTGTACTTTCCATACCATTAGCTTACACCACCTTTATTATCTTAATTATTGTTTTTAAAGGTAATAAGGTAACCACACCTGTAATCGTAAGGTATATTGTGGTTCAAAATCAACGTATTCAAAAGCAATTCGAATTACAGAACCGCTATGCGTTGCTTCATTTAACTGCTTTTTTAATCGTTTTGTTTCCAAATCATCCAACATTACCACTGGTATACGACCACGTTGTGTCTAACAAATTCATTAATTAAATTTTATAAAATTAAAAATTTGCAAAATTATTGAAGCTTTAACCTATCATTTTATAAAGTAATATTTTTAACTTTCTTTTTCTTACTTAAATAATAATAATAATAATAATAATAATAATAATAATAATTAATAATAATAATAATAATAATAATAATAATAATAATAATAATAATAATAATAATAATAATA
>JABVXW010000688.1:0-14893 GCA_013365375.1 Litomosoides brasiliensis | reverse complement strand
TTATTATTATTATTATTATTATTATTATTATTATTATTATTTATTATTTATTATTTATTATTTATTATTTATTATTTATTATTTATTATTTATTATTTATTTATTATTTATTATTTACTATTTATTATTTACTATTTATTATTTATTATTTACTATTTATTATTTACTATTTATTATTTACTATTTATTATTTATTATTTATTATTTATTATTTATTATTTATTATTTATTATTATTATTATTATCATTATTATTATTATTATTACTATGTGTTTGGTAATTTCACTCATTTTATCTTGCACAATAAGCAATTACGTGAACGAACTGATAGAATTATATTTCTACACATCATTTAAAATTATATGTCCAAAAATTTTTTCAAACTAATAAAGTACCTTTATACTAACATAAATTATTTATGTGAACTATATGCATTAAATCTAATGTTATGAAGTTGAAAGATTGCTTTCAGCTTTCAATTTAAAAAAAAGATTGTAACATAAGTCAGGGATGTAAAACTTACCGAAATAATAAAAAATTTAGAAAGCCCCGCCCTAAGCATTACTGTTTTTGCATATAAAAATTAGCTGTGCTTTCACAGTCACTTTTTCTACAACTTCAGCAACACAAATGCGCTCGATCCTGACCACCGCAACTATTACGCTACTCTTGTTTGTCACTGTAGGGAGATCCAATGTAAGCTAACAAGTTAATAACTTTAAATTAATATAGTTAGTAAGATTCTTGATGTTCCAATTCATTACATTTATAAGTCTGTTAGGAGTTTGCATTATTCATTTCATTAAAATTTTAAACAGACCTTAGACCTTAGTGATTTACCACAGTCGTTATATTTTAATAAACTGTAAATCTACTTTGAACCATTGAAGTAATCCTCATAGAAATCTATTCGAATTGACATATTTTATAGGCAACATTAAAAAATCAAACAGGTGAAGGTCACCGTTATTACTGGGGTCAACCATATGAGTTACCACAATGGCAAGCGGTACCACAACAAAACTGGGCACCACAACAAAACTTGATGCAACCACAGAGTGGAGGATGGGCATTACCACCACCCGCTGGAGTGCCAATGCAAGGATGGGGGGTACCGTCACCAATTCAGCCAACCCGGCCACCATTCTTATGGACTCTTTTTGACGATAGTAAGTCTAGATTTTTTAAATCTGTTGGATTTAAATAGATCACTCATCCACCTAATTACTCTTTTTTAAATTATAACAAAAAATTTAGGAAATGTGTGTACATTGGATGCATCAATCTTAGTTGTTTTGGAAAATGATGAATCAACTGCGTCAGCAGGCTTGAATGCACAATTGCCACCTTCGTATTACGGTGCTGATTTATCCTCAAATGCAGTAAGGATGCCATGTGCAAATATAGCGACCACATCCTCGCAAGCATGCACATCTTGCTGTAAAATGGCATGCAAACACTACGCTATAAGCACAGTAAGTCTTCGACTATTTTTCTATTAGTGAAATTGAGCATATAATTTATCAATAATTAAGTAAACAAATGAGGTAAATGATTGTATTGCTGAAAATCAAGTAATATATTTTAGGGAGATATTCACGGATTCTTAATAAATTCGACAAGACTCATTGCCGGTCAATTCCCAGACATCACGTTACCACCATTTCAACGAATGGTTAGCTTTCCTAAATGTATTAACTGAAGAAAAAAGACTCAAGTTCTCATAAGACTATAATCTGCAAAATCCAGAAGTTTAAGATGGAAGTGTTTCAGAAGCGACAAGGATCTTTACCACCACTAGTCTTGCCA
Organism: Litomosoides brasiliensis; assembly: GCA_013365375.1. Classification (NCBI taxonomy): domain Eukaryota; kingdom Metazoa; phylum Nematoda; class Chromadorea; order Rhabditida; family Onchocercidae; genus Litomosoides; species Litomosoides brasiliensis. The sequence continues at coordinate 13,084 of JABVXW010000688.1, read as the reverse complement.
CCACTACCACCAGTATCCTGTGTGTGCTGCGGGCCGCGACGCTTCTTGACCAACTGGTCTGGTTCACCACCTAATCCACCATCACAATCAATGTGATAGGGAGCACTCAATGATTAAAATTCATGTTTAAGTAATTATGGACATTTTTATTTCATTGCTTGATTTTCAATATTATCCATGCTTATCCTTCTCATTAAACTAGAAACTCTGAATTACTATAAACTTAACTTCCGACTGGAAACACAACTGCAAAATACAATCAATTCTATTAGAAAATTCTAGAGCAAGAAAATTTAAGTCATCTTTGGAAAAAGGATTAAATAAAATCGCTCTGATTTTTCCGATATAACTTTCTCCAATAAATCCAGTTTTGGCAAAGAAGTGCATTATGAAATCTTTGAACTTTTTTGCATCATATTTAATTTATTGTTTTCCAGAAATTTTCGAAACAATCTGGACAACATAGGGTACAAAAAGACTGGGTGGACAAATTTTCTCATAATTGATGTGTATTCTTAAACAACAAAAATGTAAATTTAAAACATGACAGAATTAAATTAAAAACAAGAATTAGTGTGAAGGACACTTCTTACGTTTTTATGTGATATTTTATACAGAAGTTTGGGTAATAACCAAATCTATCAGTTTTTTACATCAGCTAGTGTTTTTACAACATACTGTATTTCACCGCCACCGAGACATTCGTTGTCGTTATAAAAAACACAGATCTGGAATTATAATTACTTAACAACAAAATAACTATAAATTATATTTTTTCATTATTAAAAAAACCTGAAAACAATACCTGGCCAGGTGCAGCGGCTCGAATTGGATTATACGGTTTAACTTTTAAAAGCCCTTTTTCCAGCCTAGTAATTTTACAAAGAAGTGCTGGATGTGTTCTTTGGCAACGAAATTCCGCTCTTACAGTACCTGAAAACACAAGTTTCAACGTACTTTATGGACTCTGAATAGTCCATAACTAAGATACCATAAAAATATGCAACAAAGTGAGAGACGAACCTGTATCACTTATTGGACATTCAGATATCCAAAGGGGTTCTTTAACAACAAATTCGCTAGCAAATAGAGCTGGATGATGAGATCCCTGACACTAAAATATTTGGAATTTCTAAACATGATTTAGTGTTACTTCACTTTAGAAAATATAACAGATTTCCCACAGAAAACTTTCCGAACATGAAACTTCGAAATTTTTTTATATTCTTAAAACAATGAAGTAAATTGGAGAAAGACGAACCACCCAGAGAGTTTGAGTTTTATCATCAAGACCAGCAGCAAATAAACCAACAGCACTCTGACAATGATCGGGTACCATTGTAATTCGTTTACCAATTGTATAGTGATGTATACCTTTGTGTTCAAAAATAATTTTACCGGTATCTATGTCCTTCGCTGGGCCAATCACAGGTTCAATATACTACAAAACTGCTATGTTTATTACAAATATGTATAGAAACAGCATAAGCTGTCGTAAAATACGTCTTTGTCAAATTATTTATTGAAACTTAATGTCCTACCTTATTGATAAAAGAGTCGAAATGCTTTCTTTTTCCAATGAAGCAAAGTCCCATGCTCTAGAAAATCAATTTTAAATGCAGGATAACTATTTTCATTTAACGCTGTTGGAGCAAAACCAATCATATACTTCCACCTTGTCGCAAAGAAAAAATAAAAGAAAAAACTCACCTCCGCCTTTTCGGCAATCTCAGTCATCCCAACATCAATCGCAATTTGGCGTACTTGTTGCTTTGTCAACGAACCTACTGGAAACATCGATCTCCTCAGCTGAGACTGAGTTAAAGTTGATAAGAAAAATGTTTGGTCTTTGATAGGATCCACAGCAGCAAGCAATCGGATCACTAAGTAATCACTTCGAATAAATGAGGCAATAACGGAATATTATGGACATGCAAATATTTTATCTAAAATAGAGTTTGATAGTTACAGTTAGAATTTCATTCATATAACACTCGAAATGAGAGTCATAACGTATTAATCTCTATTTTTCCGAGTAATAACTCAAACCACCGCAGTACTAGTTCCTCAGGTGGTTTTCCACTTTCTTAAGTAAATCATATCAAATTTCACTTACATCCATTTTCCACACGGTTCTCCAAAAAATCACCAAAACTTGTCCTAGCAAAATGACCTGTTGCAACGGCATCAGCTTCAAGCTCATCAAATGCGTATTTATGAAATCGATCAAATTTTATTGCTTTATTACAAAGAACATCAGACACAACCGTTCTTCCTTTACGGTAATTATCCAAGAAATATCTAAAAGGAACAATAGTCCTAACTTCTATTTTACTTCATAATTAATGCTGAAAAACCACTAAAAAAAGCAAAGCTCAAAAAATCCAATTAAATTCATTTTATACTTGTAAAACTTAGAAAACCCGATGTTTCAGTTAAACTTAAACTTACGTAAAAATCTCGTTCCAATACTTGTCTACAAAATTGGTCACATAATAGGGTATTTGTAAATGGTTGCACACTTTTTCTGCATCTTTTTCGTCCACGGACTGTGAACAGTTGCTCGAACCTTCTTCAACATGATCCCAATTTACCTTCAAAAAAATTGCATCAAGGTAGTATTTCGTTCTAAAATACTGAAACATATTTTATAATTCTTGATTATGATAGCTGACTGCACAGAATAGACCATACCATATGGACGCCGATTACATCAAATCCCCGCTTTTTCAATAAATATGCAGAAACTGCACTGTCAACGCCACCGGAAATCGCACATACCACTTTTCGAATTTGTTTCATTGTTACCAAATCTACCGTTAAATGCTCATTTGAAGTAAGCAGTCTGAAGAAATTGAAAAATAGTGATAGGAATACTAAATACGCAATAGAATAAAAACAAAAAAAGTTGAGAGGTCGTTCCATTATCGACCATGTACGACCTACCTACTTGATGAATGAAACAAAACAGTTTTGATAACTAGTGCTATTTAACCTCTTTAAGATAATGACATATAGATCGTTGACCAAAAAGACATACGACACGAATTATCGGATATCACTATTGATAATCAACCCTTTTAACTGTGAAGAATTATGAACTGCCTTCCCTACCTACCCTGAATAATGCTACCCTTTCCACACTTTAATATTGAAAAAAAACATATATATACATATAATATAGCATGGCAAAAAGTTAACCTGCTCACAGTAACTTTACTTTGAAAGAATAAACAAATTTTATATTAAATTTTTTATTCAGCATAATAGCAACTTATTCAACAATTAAGGATTTTAAGTACACATTTACACCTAATAATTACTTACACATCAAGACACGTATTCATTATTTACACAATACCTGCCCACTAATCATTTCGCTCGCTCCAAGCATCGTTCTTCTGCATCATTCTTGATTGCTTCATTCGGTTCTTTGTCTTCGTCCGTAAGACCAAACTGTATCAATGATATATAAAAATTTTCAATTACGAAAGAATTTTTAAACGCCATCTTCGAATGCGCATAATATTAAGTCAAAAACTAATTCATCGCTTACCTTTTTTAGTTCCTGTAAAAGTCGCATATCTTCTTGCGCTTTTAATTCCTTCGTTTTTTCTAATCTTTTCAACCTTTCCTTTTCATCTTCATCCTATAAAGTTGAATACTTCATCGACGAAAGCAATTCAAACAAAATAAATATAAAAAAGGATCTATTGAAATAAAAATGAAATGCAACTCACCAAACCTTTCCCCAAACGAACGTGCGATTCAGTCCCCAGGTCCTGTTCCCACTTTCTTTTCAAACTTTCAAACGATGGTATTTCTGGTTCTTTGTGAAAACCTAACATTATATCACGAAGTTCATCAATATCTTTCCTTCTTACAACCTAAAAGTAGAAAATTGCGCATCTTGCAAATTTTTATATTACCGAACAAAATTTTGTTCCGAATCGACTGTGATATAAAAAATGAATGAAGGTTTGTAGATACAATTTAATTGCAGTAACTTACTTCACAGATACCGACTTAGAATAGAAATTTAAGTAATTTAATTACTTAAACGTATATTGACCATTGTAATACCAGTCCAATTAGAGTGAATAAAAATGCTAACGAATGAACAGCGAATAAATAATGAATGATGGACAATGAATAATGTCAAAAATTCTTACATATTGCTGTTCTTTCCGCTCAAAAGGTCTAAAATATTGCCAAATTTTGTTAAAAGCTTCGTTGTCAATCCTCTGCATGGCCTATAAATTACATATACTGATAAAGCAACTATTACATAAAATCAAGTGTTAATCGACTCAAATATATAAAACGGTGTAAGAAGAGAAACATAACAATACCGGATGCTTTTCTAAACTTTCTAGAATCTGTGGTAGTAAGACATCTCTACGTTCTTCATCTAATTTTAATGCAAAATCTTTATCACACTGTGTTCGTAAAATCTGAAAAAGTGATGCAAATTAATCAGAATACGAAGAGAAAAATTGCAAGTAAGAACAAATATGAGAAAAGAAATGCTATCCTTTTCAACCTTTATGTAATGAAGCATTTAGTACATACATATTATATGGTCATAACGAAAACCAACAGGAAACTTATGACAATGTGCATTCCTGATATTGTTTTTAATTCATAAAAAGTTCAGTGTTAACTTGCCTCAATAGCTTCGCGAAACATTAATTTTCCTTTTGGTATTTTTTCCGGCGGAGGCTCATAAAATCCAAATTCCCATATATTATCGTTTCTATGAACCCACTCTGTGTCTTTTGACAGTAATTCTCTGCAGAAAGATATGAAGTAATAGAGAATGTTAGTTCAAAAATTTTTTTTGTTTGACAACATCTAAGTAATTATTTTTCCTAAAAACAGTACTTGGTCGGTGTCCAACGATTTTCTGGTTCAGAAGAAGTTACTGTGATTTTGTTCATATTATCTATTAAAGCATCGTTTCGTTTTTTTATTTCCTGAAAAGAAAAAGAAATCATAACACAGAGTAATGGATTATAAGAGAATAAAATCAAAACTCACCAAGATAAAGCATAAAGCGTATTAGTTTGTGATACCTGTGCAATTTTCTCGTCAGCCTGAACTTTTTGAAAATGTTTTTGTTCCGTTGGATATCGCGGTGCTCGACGAACAGTCTACAAATCAAGCATTCTTTTGAATTATCTCAGTATGTTGAAGAAAAATCTCCTTAGCGCCCTACAACAAGAAAAACTACCGTAAGATAAATTAAACAGTGGAGAAGTTGTCATACGCAAAAGATCACCACAGGTATAAAAAAGTTGTCATATTAGCGAAACACAAAAAATGATGCGCATACTATTCTCACAAACAAAATTCCGATACTTTACACTGAAGTGCTTTCAGGATAACTTGAACATAATGATTCACAAATGGTTAAAACGACACAAAGACTGATAAATAGTTATTTAAACAATTCAATAGCATTATTAGTTTATACAGTGAAAACGAACCTCGGTTTTTTCAACATCCTCAACATATTTAATTGCTTTTTGTTGATATTTGTAATTTTTCACTGAACGTAAAACTGACTTCCAAATTTTCTTCATATCGTAGGGCAAACCACCGTATTCACTGATTTCAGAACATGCAGTAAATGCCGATAAATCAGCAAATCAAAAGTACAGTAAAAAACAATCTACCATAAGAAAGGAAATACCAGCTGTAAAGAAGTTTTGAAATGAGGAATACCTTGCCAACGACGGAAACTGCCACAGTTTTTTTTAAACGGAAATAACTATCCCAAAATAAACCATTCGATGTTTACAAAAATCCATATGCGCATAACACAAAAACAAATTCTTCAAATAATCAGCACTGATACACCACTGGATTAAAGGAGCAAAGACTTCGTAGTCTCAAATAATGGTTCCCATTTCCATAAATGTACACATTATACAGCCTGCCTCTATTGCCATCACGTAAAATGACTAGGAATAAAGCCTATGTAAGTTAACTAATGAAATTATAGCAATATCGCCAGACACTACTTGAATATGACGCTTAACGAATGTACGGTGAAAACAGATTATAAAGATGGGACTTTTGAATTAGTCAAATTTTAAAGTGTCTAAATTAGAAGTCAGAAAAGTACGGAATACGATTATAAGAAAGCAAAAAGTGATGAAGCATTATACACTTGAAGAACTCAGAATTGCATGGGGTGATAAGAAATGTCATAACAGAAAAGACTAGGAACGTGTGATAATTCAATGACAGAATGAAAAAACGGCTCAGCAACGGTGATTAGTTCTATCAGTAACATAAGTTATATCCTGTAGTCAAACAAACAATTTTCAGGAACTGTTTGTACGTGGTGGGATAAATCTTAACGTGTACTTTTGGAACTGTTTTTTTTCTCGAGCGGATTTCACGAGTGAACTTGAAATTTGAAACTTGATATTTCTATCTGTTATATCTTGTCATCGACAAATTCGTATATAGTTAGAGACCCCACTATTAGGCGAGACGGCGGTACGACAAAACACAGCGATGGGCGGAGCTTTGGTTTGCGAAGATTCCTATCGATCGCGGCCCACAGCCAGCGCTGTGGCGGTCCGTGGCTTGTTGCTTGTCTGCACTTTGTACGTAAAAAGTTCTCTGTTTCGGATCGTGGGAAGGACATGGCACCCGCTACATGGCTCCATAGGGTGGTTGTTTGAAATTGACATTTTGTCATTTGAAGTTTTTGAACTTCCACCATTTGTGTCGTTTGGGACTTGAAGTTTCGTTATTTGTATCGTTGAAGGCAGTAGGAACGGAGAGCATTTTCAAGAAATTTGGACCTACAGTGCTTGGAAAAACATTCTCTTACGCTACTATAGCAAGGAAGAATAATGCCGACAGGAAATAGGAATTTGCGTCCAGCGTTAAGACGGCGTACAGCTATGGTTGGATTGGAAGAGCCGTCAGAAGATGTCGACGTGGAAGGTGGAATAGGTGACAATGGAATTCATGAATTAGTTGATGTTGAGACTAACTATCCGCAGGAATCGATACCAACAACAAGTAGAATTAAATTATGCAAACGGTAAGTCTCATTTGTTGATTAATTTTACTTGTTACATGTAGAACTTGTTCGTCGCAAAAATAACCAAATTTAGAGTGATTGATGAAGATGAGGATGAAAATCAGCCGGTAATGAAAATCCGTCGTATCACAACCCCTGCGTATGCTATTCGGCGAATCGACCGCCGTATTTGGCCAAACGAGGTAACCCGAAAAAACTGTAATTATGGGAAGTCAACAACTTATAGCGTAAAAAAGGAGCAAGAATTGGCTCCAAATCCAAATAATCCTCATTTCTGTTTTACGGGTCATCAGCGATTATATCCATATCGATTTTATCTCGATCTTATCCGTAAGTTATGTTAACTGGTTTTGTTCTTCGTACAGGATTTTTGAAAAATGGAAGTGTGTGCGATCGTTTTTTTTTGCTTTGTTCTGCAAAATAATCAGTTAAAAGGTTCGCGATGGGAAATAGGATTACGCTTATTTGCAGTTTTGTATTGTCTTTAGGAAGAGCGAAAAGAGATCCATCAATCATCAGTTTGGACATGCCAAAACTAAGACCCACTGGGGGAACAATAATTGTCTACGACTGTCACGGGTTAGAATTTTATTTGACATGCTATCGCATTTCAAGTATTGATCTAAATTTCTTCCAAAGTTGCATCGGATTATGCTTGATCTACTTGAAACGTTTGGTTTTTAAGAGAATCATTTTTCAGAATTGACCAAAATCGTGCCCTTCACAATGATGGTTATCGCTGGGGTCGCTCTAAAGGTGTGAAACTGATTCAGAGTGTTGGCAACAGGCTTGTGCGCACATATCATTTTCTGTACGATCCAAATAATCCGGCTGGAGATCCGAGTTTTAAGTATGCTTATATACTCTATAACTTCTTTTCTTGTACATTTCTCGGTTCATATCTTCTTACTTGTTATTAGGTTAGGACTTGGTGACCGTGAAAATTTTGTTGAAACATTTCCATTCAATTATACTACTGGAGAAATGTAGGCATTATGAACTTCTTCGCTTTTGAAAAAAATAATATTTATCTCAGGAAGTACCGTTTTTCTTTGAAAGGCGAAAATTATGGCATAATGGTTATGCATTATATTGGTGACGAAAAACATGCGGCCGAAGTTTCAGCAAGAGTAAGAATTCTTGAATTTAAATGTGGAATTTATTTGCTTTGACCTGGATAAAGTTTTTTATCGCTATTTGTTGTGCAATGTCACAATGATTTTGACTTTTTCCAGTGTATGCGGAACAATGATCCAATGGCTATGTTAGCATACAGCGAAGCACAGCAGGGAGTTGAGGATTTAAATTCCTTACACTTGTTACCATTACCGATTATGAATGAACATTCATCTGAAGAAGAGCGCAGCAAATTTCGTCAAACTTTGTTGTCCAATATTCAAGGCCTTCAACGGCAGCTATTGGTGCACAAATTTTTTAGTGTTATCATAATTATAATGTGGTGTTATAACGCGCATTATTGTTCCTTCTAAATATTTATGAATACTTTATAATTTATTTGTTCATTGCTGTTATTTTTATAATAGTCTTTTTTTAGTTTATTCAATATAGATATGACTATTCATAGCATTTCATAACATCTGTACTGCAGTATGAAAATGAAGAAACCTTTGTGGAACGAATTGAGTGTGATGATACTGGTGGTGTGAATGTAGTTTATTTGGTTTGTTATCCGTTGGTCGAGCAGCTAATTGCTGTAGCAGGTTATTTGCAACAGGGTACTCCGCTCCGTACTGTTCAGCTTCTTTACCATACTGAACCAGTCACTGTTGAGTATCACCTTTCCACGCTTGCATTTATGCATCCATTTTTTGAAGGTTAGATTTGTAATATTTATCATCACTCATTTATATTGAAATATATATGTATTTTCTTTTAATTGCAAAAAGCTGAGTGGATTCTGTTGTAGGCGACCAAGTATTACCTATCGCATTCATGGTCAGTTCGACTGCATCACCAGATCATTGTGATGATCATGACAGTTTTTTGTCAACGTTATACGAAAGATTTAGTGAACTTCTTAATGGGCGTTTTGTGATTATCACTGGCCAAAACCTTTGTTTCAGTCCCGAAGCTTTTCCGGTTCACTTTTTTGATTTTTCAGAGTTACATGTAAAGGGTTTTGTGAGCTTTTTCGAATTCTCTGCCATTTACTTTTAAACTCGTCCGTATGCACTAAAGAAGTTTAAAAGTATTCTTTGTATTTTGATCGGCGCTACGATTTCAGATTGCTGAACATATCCGATGTTGGGATGATTTCAAACGAATCAAACTCAGTTATATTGAAACTCTTTTTGGTGGAGCTAATTTGAATGAATATGCCAGCGATATGAATATTTTGATGAGCTGCACCTATGAGAAACTTTTTGATGAGGTAGGCATGTAAACGCGGTTGGTTTTCCTTAGTTCTTCGATAGAAGGCATTAAATTGTTTGTTCATTAAACGAGTGAAAAACCAATGGATGGATAAACATTAGTTTAATTTGAAAATGTTACGGAAACTCTTGTACTTACATTATAGATGTGGGGAAAAATAAGTGCATGCAAACGTTATACAGAGCGGCCGGATGTGTGCAGTTATTTTGATAATGTTTGGAATGATTTTAAATTTACGAGTTCCATTTGGCATTTGAAAAACTGCGGTGTTCCAGATGCTGATAAGGGTATAACTTGGCGACCATGTAAAGGTTTAAGTAAGGTACCTGGCATTATTTCGCTTTAAAAGTGATTAGACTATCGTAAACAAGTTAAAGGTCATAAAAATTTCCTTTCTTTTTTCAGAAGTTATTGACACGAAAACATTTGCATTTATTTTATAATTTTGGCATTTATTTCTTTCTTTCCAGATTGTTTCACAGCTTTGCGATAGTAACGCCCTCCTTGATACTATTATTATATCACTGTTTTTATTGTCAAACGCATATCGAAGGTTATTTATTGCTGGTTTACACCAGTCAGGTGCATGGCGATTGAAGAAATGTTACAGGGAGCGCTTTCAACAGAGTCACTTGAAGGTGTTATCTTACTGAATAAATTTCAGACTTAAAATGCGAGTAATTTACGCTTGGTTCATGATTTGTTTTTTTTGTCTGTATTCTGCTGTTTATAGTTTTAATCTTCTGCTAAACGTCTTTTTCTTTGTAGTTGCCAAAATTGCCATATGCACCAGTCATGGAAAATATTGTGATGACCGCATTCAACCTCTGTCCGAATCGCGCATACAAACGGTTGTCACATGATGGAGTAAATGATAGTTCAACATTATCGACATGTCTTGATAATGAGTATCAAAATCATCCTAGTTCTTTTGTGAGCCAAATTGACTTACCTTCTACAAGGTAAGCAAATTTTACTATCTAATAGATTGTTCTAGCTGTTTTGCAACAGCAACCATTGAAAGTTTTTAATGGACATATAATGTTTTAAATTTCCTCCATACTGTTACCTCAACTAAATTTAAGCCTTTTTTTTTGCAGGAGTTAATTTTATCTAGTACTTCTAAATGCAATTTAGTTAGTTGTGATTTTTTATGGTCAGCACTGTATTGCAGTTCTCTATTCTGGGAAAATCATGCTGGATCAAATTTTGAGTTTATTATCGATGCCGATGATTCACGCTTGCCATATTATAGAAAGTTAGTATTATTTGTCTTCTCTTTGTACTAACCTATTTGATTTTTTCAAAAGTTGGCTTAAAACTTTTTTGTAATGTTTCAAACAATTTTTCTTTTAGTGCTTACGTCCGTCTCGTTAGTCCAATGACTTTTGCGGTACGTGCAAGAGATGGCTCACCACATGTTGTAGAGGCGACACATCGTGATGATCTCGATTCACTGCAGTGGTACTGTAGTTGTGGGCTGAGACAGCGGTGCAATCATATCGCTAGTGTTATGTCAGTTCTTTAATCCATATATTGAATCATTAATCTATTTTAAGACAAACGGCATTAGTCAAATTAGAAACATGAATGTCATTTAGAGGCTACTGTTTGCTATAACTAACATATAGTTATTTTAATGGGAACAGCAGTTTACTATAGTCAAGAAACAATGAGCTTTTGCACACTAGGTTGGATTTGTCAAATTATATATGAGAAATTTCTGTTTTTTAGATTGTAAATTGTATGTTCAACTTATTTTAATTTTTTTTAGCCAAAAGATCAATGACTGAAGGAATGCATATGGGATATGTTGAAAAAGAATGCTATGTCAAAAATATGATATTTTTATATGTTGTCAGGTTTAAAATTTTATATTTTATGAATTTCATATACTTATATTCTTTAATTTTATGAATTTGTTATACTTATATCTTTTAATTTTATATTTTTATGTTTTAAAGGTTCCGTAAATCGTTATTTTGGAATTTCGTGTGTTTTTTAACCCGAACAGTTTCTGTTTTGCAAGTGAAATAGTAGCTTTACTGTTCCACTGTTTTTAAATCAACCAAATCTGCCGAGTTATGCTGAATCTTATTGTTTACCCCAATTTTTCCGGAAACGTACTTCAGAAGTATTAGGTAAATTAAGCAATGATTAACAATTAGTAACAGATCAATTATTTCAAATGAAGCTAACACGAAGAAGTTTATTTTAAGTACTCCCCACAAGTTGTTTATTTACAAGAATGAATTTAAAAAGAAGAGAAGGTGGCATCCGTTGACTCTTTGTGCATGTTTTTTTGATTTTTATTAGAATTTTTTTAAATTAAATATCATTATCCTTAGAAATCCTTTATTTAGTTCTCTTAAGAAAGTCCTTTTATGAATTAATCGTTTCATGCTTTTCTTTTAATTACTATGCAAATCGACCTTTATCCTTTTTATTCTTCCATTTCATTGCTACCGGAGTGATGTCCATATGTTATTTGCTGGGATCATTTACATTGTATTAATTAAAGGGCGGAATTGAAAGGCCACTTAAAGTCTTTAAAATCATTGAACTCTATTTTTTTAAGAATAATATGCCTTCGACTTCTTATTTTGTTAAAGAGCTACCGGTAAAAGAAGCAAATATGTCCCCAACTTAAATTAGTTTAAAAAAGCATATTAGTGTTCGATTTTGAGCTGTTAAGGGGAACAGGATTTTTTACCTCTGAACCAACATGATCCTTTTCTTTTACCTTAGTATCTAAAATACTGAGCAGATCCATTCATCAAAAACTCGTTTGTTTCTTTGAATTTTAGCTTAGAATGAAAAACAGTTCCTCGTCAAATTTGTTTTCACTTCAGATTTGTTTTTGGCATTTATTATTGATTTGTCCCCGTAATTCCGTGGTAAGGGCTCATTATATTGTGTTCATTTTATTCTGTTCAATGAATTCGGAAGAATGCAGGTGTAATTTTCACATTATCATATTTGCAATTTTATATCATTGCAATTTTGCTTAAGTCCAGTGATTGCATCAATCATTCTTTTTATTTCACAAAAACATCTAAGAAATTGAGCTGATTTGAAGGAAAAAAGATTTACGAACTAAAGTAAAATTAAGAAACTTTCAGTTAATTTTCATGCAAAACTACGAGTAGAAAATTGCTCCGAAATGCTTCCACTTTAAATTCCCATTTCACATAATTAAGAATGTTTTAATGTAATGTAATAGAAACTTCATATATTCATTCTAGAATTAGAAAAAGTGTGCTTGGTATGATGTTGGACATTTTATTTGTTGACCAATTTAAAATATTTGCTTTCAATTATGATTATAGCTTTTGGCATACCCTTTATTGTCGTAAGTTTTCATTTTTTTGTGAACTGCAAGAATGGTTATTCTAACATTTATACATTTATAACTCTTAACCTTCAATAAAGTAGGAGTTTTTTTTTAAAACTCGATTACTATATTAACAAAATGCGTTTATTGCAATTATTTGATGGAATTTTATTTCATTGTTAAACAAATAAATAAATAATATATATATATATATATATATATATATATATATATATATATATATATATATATATATATATATATATATATATATATATATATATATATAT
>JABVXW010000687.1:0-14906 GCA_013365375.1 Litomosoides brasiliensis | reverse complement strand
GTAGTAGTAGTAGTAGTAGTAGTAGTAGTAGTAGTAGTAGTAGTAGTAGTAGTAGTAGTAGTAGTAGTAGTAGTAGTAGTAGTAGTAGTAGTAGTAGTAGTGGAAGTGGTATGAAGAGATTTTCAATTATTTCATTATAATTCTTTCAATCATCAAATAATCAAAAATAACTTATAAATGCATTGTCATTACAATTACATCAAAAAGGATTATCACATCAATAACAGGCAATATCATTTCATTATAGTCTAATTATTTTAGTGCAGCATGAAATTAATCATCGATTCTAATTATAGCAAATGAATGAGCGAAATGAAAAGTGTTAAATAATAATTAGCCTAATGCTATGATTATAATGAGAAGGTAGAAAAGGTTAGATTACTTCTAAAATTTAGTTAAAAAAAAAATTTTTTTACTACAACACTTTTCTAAAGACCAATAATAACAGGTCGTGTCCACCACAACAAAGCTATATCAATGAGCGCAAGATATGCTGAATATCTAATTTCATATATTTGATAAACAACAGCAATTATTGCTACTACTCCGATCTGTTTGTTTATAATACTCTTTTTATGAAATAAATTGAACAACAAAAACAAATTTTTGAAAAAGGCACTCACTGCGAGTGGAAATAAAATTTTAAAATTTTCTATAAAAACAATAATTTTAAATTTTTAATGAGAAAAAATTGCAAAAAAAACATCCGCAAGAAACAAATTCAAATTTAAATTTGCAATTAGTTAAGCACAATATTCTAGTTCATTTATAAACAAACATTAATTCGATAATCGATAATAATACAGTTAAAGAATTAATTTTATAAAATTCTTCTGTGTTTTTATATTGTTAAATTATTGGTTTGAGTGAATAGTGCCAGTTAATGTTTCTCAAATCGAATTAAAAATTGCAATTAATTTATTTAAATTTCAAAAAAGTTGGAAATTAAGCATTAATTTAATTTAAAAAATTATCAAAAATAAGATATTGTTAATAGAAATTTATTTGTTCTTAAAATGATTATCACTATCAAATTCTTCCTGCCATTCACATTAACATGATCATTTATTTTTTTTACGTAATAATTTTTACGTAATAATTTCTTACGTAATAATTTGATTTTTTTTTACACGTAATCAATTCTCTATTCATTGTTGTTTAATTGACCATCACAATTTCATTTTATGCATATATTTAGAAATTATAGCATTCTCAGAAATTAATCATCAATTTTTTAATAAACAAACGAACGGTGCTAGATGTGTCGTCGTGATGTACTACAACGGACAATGACGATAGACTACCATTGAATTTCACCTTCTCTTATTTCACTCTGACAAATTTAAGAATGAAAATTCATGAAATCTTTAAATTCAAATTGTCAACACAAAAAAAAGAAAACAAATAAAAATTACTAAAAGTTGAACAGCAAAGATCAATGAAAACATCAATACAGATGGGATTAAATGCAGTTCAAAAAAAGTTCAAAAAAAAAGACTATTTATAAAAAAAAGCATTTTCAAATTCTAACACATTACAGGTGGCCATACCTTGAAGTTATAAATTACAAACTATCTTTGAGAAACTAAATTAAACTAATTTTAAGAAATTAAATTTTAGAATTTAATCCATTTTTTAAATCTTCTCGTACAATATAAATACTATAAGTGCAAGGAAAATGATAATGCTTATCAGAAAAAAAAATAACTATCATTGCTAGTTTTTCTGATAATTTTAATTATACAATAATAAAATAATTTATTATTGTATAATTAATTAGTAAAATAATAAAATTAATAAAATAATTAATTAATAAAATAATAAAATAATTTATTATTGTATAAGCATGAATTCTTTGCAACAACAATCACACACACATACAATTGGATCAACAAATGCAAAAAAATGGTGAAGCAAAAAAGGGTTGAAGGAGTAGGGAAAAATTTCAATTTGCATTAAAATCAGTAAAATTTTCATCTTTCGACAAAATTAAAAACGATTCTAACAAAATTAACTTCAAATACAACACATTCAAAATATCGTTGTAACAATCATCACATTTTTCTTTTTTTTTTTTATGACATCAAATTAACAAAAATTAAATTTTTCAACGATTTTTTTTCATCGGTCAAATAAAATATGAAAGAGTACTATCAGTTCTTTTTTTTTGCACTGAAAATGTTTTTCTTTCATTGGTCAAATTTCGAATTTCAGATAAGCATCAAAAAAGAAATGGTAAACGGAGGTAATGCAGTAATGCAATATTTGTAGTGCAACAAAATTTTCAATGATTCAGTAAAATACGTCATCGTTTTAAGTATGTCAAATTTGACCTCTCATCTATTTGCGTTTTTTTTTCTTTATTTTTCACCGAACATAATCAAAATGACTGTATGAAAGAAATGAAATCATTTGAAATCAAAAATACAAAAAAGAGCAAAAGTGAGCAAAATTGTTGGCGTAATTTGCATAAAAGATCTAAGAGCTACACAGTCAACCTCTGTTCCTCTTTTGCAACATTTAAATTTCATTCCCTTTCAACGTTCTTCCACTCTTCTAATTCTAAAATTTAATCATACTATTTCATCCAAAACCATTCCTTCTATTATCATCAACTTCTAATAATTAATACTTTGTCAGATATTTACTATTTATTATTTATTTTTTTCATTATTTATTAATTATTTATTATATGTTATCATTTATTAACTACTTATTATTCATATTATTAATTATCAATTATTATTACTATCAGTTATCATTATTATACGCTGCAAATTTGTCAAATACCATATTCACGACTACTTTTCACGTTGACAGAAATAATTGGTATAAAAGACAGAAAAACAATATTACTTAAACTACGTGAAAATTACTGTATTCAAAAAATTACTGCATAAAAGAAAGCGAAATATAAAAATGAATTAATTAATACAAAATACTAAAATAGTAATTACCATAATTTATCACTCGTTTACCCATCGCTATCAATCTTTTGACAAAACACTTCAAATTCTTCATATGAAATTTATTTTTACAAAAAAAAATAAGAAAAAAATACGCATAAATTTATGAAAATTTTAAATGCAAAAAAATTTTCATCAAACAAATCTCAAATATTAAAATTAACTAAATTCTATCACAAAAAGAATATAAACAAAGAAAATTTAAAAATTCACAGAGCATAATTTTCAAGTACATTTTGCAAAAATAGGAAAACGATGACAATAACATCGCTGATCGACAACAAATGAAAAAGAAGAAAAGGATAATAAATGTGGAAATGGGAATTTTTGTGGGCCCAAAAAAAAAAATTCACCCAAATAACTCATTAATCATCATCATTAAATTGCGAATGAAAAGTGTAAAAATTTCGAAAAAGAAATTTTTAAGAAAAAAAAAAAGAAATTACAGGAAATAAAATAAAACTGTATAATACAGGAAACATTACATTTTTCAATGTTTTTTTTTTCTTCATTTGCAATTTGTAATTAAATATTTGTTTAATTATTTAAAAAAAAAATTGTCAAATTTTTTTTTTTTGTAGAAGTTATGTAGAAGCATCACATCACCACAATGATGCTAAGGCCAGGTGGGCCAGGTGAGGAGGAAGAGGAGAGGTAGGTAGGTGATCAAGAAGAGGGGTAGGATGAGAAAAGAAATTGTAATTTGAATGATTGAAGGTAATTTTTACCTTCAAATTTTTCCACTCCTTTCTCTCTCTAACTCTAATTTCAAAAAATATTCAATTAGTATTTTAGATTTTTTTTTTGCTTTTTCTTCAAATTGAAACATTTCTGGAATTTAGAATAATAATGATAATTCAATCAAAAAAAGAAGAAAAAAAGAGATGAAATATTGAAAAAATTTAAAGGAAAAAAAATGAAATTACAGTTAAATTTTAAATATTGTGTTTTTTTTTTCAAATTTTAGTCAAATATTTTGTAAACAGTACTTTTTCAACAAAAAAATTCAAAGTAACAATTTATTAAATACAGAAAACATTGAAATATATGTATATAAATATATTTCAGCAATTTTCTATTTCAGGATATCGTTGTGATTTGAAAAGACTTCTTTGTTAACCTAATTTTACATTTTTTATTTAAATCCTTCTATCTTCAAATGTCGTTTTAACTTGCCGTTATATGAAAACATCTGAATGGATGAATGATATTGTTAGATATCTTTTTTTTTTTGTTCTATCACATTGTTACATTAAACATTTTTAAATTTAATTTAAATTTTTAAACATTTTAAATAAATTTTCTAGTAAAATGTTGTTTTCTGAATTTAATAAAATTTTCAGAATTCTTGCGAAAAAACAGATAATTTTTAAAATTAAATAAAATTAATTTTTCTGTCGTTTTTTCAAAGCAACTGTTTTTTTTTATTTACCAAAAAAACGAATCTTTTCTTATTACTGTTAGATGGATAGCGTCAGAACTTTTATTTTTTTTTTTTTCATAAACTACAAAATTATCATTCTTTTTTGTTTTTCTTTGCTTTACCTGTCGGAATTTTTCACCGTTTCATTTTTGTTATCGTTTAATTGTTAATTTTTTAAATGAAACAGACAGAAATGTATTTTCTACGAGGAAATATTTCAAAAAAAAAAAAAACAAAAGTTCATTCCCTCCCGAACTAATCAAATTGCTAAAGTCATCTTTTTAACTAACAAATTTACAGCAAAAATTTTTTCCCAATTAATTTTCAACCAGTTCAAACTAACAATTTATTGAAAGAAAAAAAAATTTAGTAAACGAGATGTTTTTATTTACACTTAGAAAAATTTCTAAAATTTGATGAGAAATTTATTTCGACAAAAATATTTTTATGAAAAATTAAATATGAATAAAGTATAATTACATGATGCAAAGAGTTGTAATGATAATGATGATGATGATGATGATGATAATGATGATGATGATAATGATGATGATGATGATGATGATGATAGTAATGATAAAGATGATAATGATGGTAATGTTGTAACGATGATGATAATGATGATGATGATAATGATGATGGTGATGATGATGATGATGACGATGATGATAGTAATGATAAAGATGATAGTGATGGTAATGTTGATAAGGATAAAATGTATTTTGAAAACATACATTATTATGTAAGAATGAAGTAACAAATGAAACTGGTTGATGATGCTTTGCCCGAAGAAAGGAATTGCGCACATTTTGATGTTATGATAAAAATGAAAGATTTTCAACGATGTTGCTAAATTTGTTGATAATAACGAAATTTTGAAATAATTTATAAGAAATAAAATTTAAATGAATTATTTTAGCTTTTTATTATTATTGCTGTTGTTGTTGTTGTTACAATACTTATTCATTAACGATTAAATTAAATTCCACTACAGTATAATAATTCATACATAAAATACCTTTGTTTAAAAATTAATTTTATTACAATTAACTTTTTCATCACATAAACCTATCTCATCCTTTCTTCACATAAACTTTTCTTTACCTTTATTCATTACTGAAATCGTTGTTACTTCATCCTACTTCATTTACAACAACTATCCATATCCTCTTAATATCCGATATATATATATGTATACTCCTAATATCCGATATATATATATGTATACATATTAGAGTTATAATATGATGAAAACCAGAATACACACACACACACACACATACACACACATACACACATACACACACACACACACATACACACACACACACAGACACACACACACACACAGACACATACACACACAATGAGTATATGTCATACTTACTACAATTGAAAACAGAACAGAACGGTGCAATAATAATTGACACACACTCTTTGCAATCACCACAATTGAACTGTCTTTCGAAATTGATCAAATAACGATCGACCTATTAAAGTGATCTATTAAATTAATTGTATTTTCTGATAATTAAATTTCATTGTTTGAAAAATAATCAACAAAGTCTTTGGGGTAACTGTTTCAATGTGCTTGTGCTTACAACATACTATGCTAAATATTCGTTTAAACATAAACAGACAACGATAGGATAGAAAAGAAAAATAAATATCAAAAATACATAAATAATAAATAGTAAATGAAATGAATTTATAGTAATTTGCATGCATGCAGGTATGCATGCATGCAAATATTTGCAATTGTTGAATAATTGATTGTGACACTTTGATAAAATTGCGATGAACAAAATGCTTACTCATTCCGATAGCAAATTGTGTACGTACGTACCTTACAATTGAAAGTCAAAGATCATCATAGCTATGATGCCATTTTTCTCTATTTACTAATTAATATACCTGTCATGAGTTTTATAATGCGTAAAATAATTAAATTGTCATTTTAACTTTTAATTGATCAATTAAATAATTTTACTACCAATTGTGTATTTTATTCATTTCCAGACATTTTTCCATTAGCAATTATTTGCTAAATGATTGCAACTAATCGATCGATCCGATCCTCAATTACATCTAATCATTTTCAACCATTTCTTACATAATAATAATAATAATAGTAAATAATAATAATAATAATAATAATAATAATAATAATAATAATAATAATAATAATAATAATAATAATATTTTTTAGTATTAATTAATTAAATCAGTGAATTAAAAGACATTTTGAATTTAATTCATTACACAACTAAGGAAACATTGTTTAGCTAAATGAATTAAAAATTAATGAAATGATAATTGAACGCAGTATGAGAAGCGATATTTGTAGATTTAGAAATACAGTTTTCTAATTTGTTTTACGTCGGACACACGCAATAAAATTAGGTCATTTTATTTCCACATGACGATAACTGTGGTTGTATAATTGATTGTCATGTCGTACAATAGTCATATACAATAAAGGAATTATGAATTAGGAGAGATCAGAGGAGAGGAAAAAAAAGCATCGCCTAATATGAATAAGTAAAAATGAGATGAGCTCTACTACAGTAATCATGCAAATATTAGGATTATCCAACTAATACAGCAAATTATTTGGTATAGCGCGGATCATTTCAAAAATTAAAATTCAATTTAAATTATCTTTCATGTTGCGCCTCTATCACTACTATACTATCATTTGCATCAATGCAACGATGCAGATGAGATTGTAATTATTGTAACGTTTAATCGCTCTCAATTATAAATTTATTATAAAAAATATAAAAAAAGTATCTCAATTATTATAAAAAAAAGTATCTTTATAATTTTTTTTTATTTGTAATTTCAGGAAAAAGTATTTTTTTTAATTTACAATTTCAAAAAAAAAATATTTTTAAGTGAATTTTAATCGAAAAATAAATTTTGTACAATTTTTTTTAAAGAAAAAAAAACACATATTATTATATACAAAATAAAAACTTTCATTTGACTTTAAAAAATGTTGAAATTTAATAAATTTTTGTGTTATTTTATTTAATTTCATATTGCAATATTTCATTAATATTTGTTATTAATTTTCCAAAATTTCATTATCGTTTAATTATTTTCACATCTAAATTTTTAATTCTAAGAAATTTCTAGTTTTATGAAACAGATGAATATGGAATTAAGGCATTAGCCTATTATTCACAGCGATATGATAAAGAAATTTTACAAGTTAATCATATATTTGTAAATTGTTGAAAGTCAAATGTGTAATTTAAATTTAAAAATGAACAAATTCAATAATTCAATCAAGAAATTATGGTATTTTTAAAATCATACATCATTACAATGGAGGAATTTTATTCGAATTTTATTTTATTTTATTTGAATTTTATCTTTTTTTTTGTGAAGAAAAAAAAACCAAACTTAAAATATGTGGGAAGAAAATGGAACAATTTCAGTAAAATTTGATTTTCTAAATGAATGAAGGAAAAGAAGTCTTTGTTATCAGTGTGACTCCTCAATTTATCGCAATCAAAGAAGCGTAAATGTAACTTATTAAATAGTAATATCAATGACAATTAAATTAAAATTTTAAAAATTGTCAACATATCTTCTGGTGGGAAAGAGGTCGATTGGAAATCCTTATTTTATTATCGCCACTACTACAGATGTACTGAAATCAATGCGATCCGATCGGCAAACTGAACAAAATGACAAATTTAATTTTACTAAAAAGGATAATAAATTTTAATTGAACAAGTGGAGCAAAATTTTTAAAATGAATGAATGGATGAGGGAACTAATTGTTCCAAATGACTAGTTGGTTGTTTTAGAGTGTTCTCACTTCAAAAAAAAAAAGATTTTTTTTTAAACTTTTTAAATATTTTATTACTTTTTTTTGAATTTAACACAAAATTACAAAAAGTTAAAAGGAAAGCAAACCGTTAGACATTTTATAATGTTTTATAAATTCTTCAAAGAGCTAAGGTATTAGAAGAGGATTATTATTTTTTGGTTTATTTGAAAAAAATACAGAAAGAATGACGATGAGAAAAATAAAATTTAGGTGAATAAATTTAGGTGAATTTAGGTGGAAAAATAAAATTTAACAAATTTACAAAATTAGGCAAACACTTACAATGAAGCATTTCTAAATTCCAAAAAGTTTTTATAAATTTTAAATTTTTGAAAAATTTAAAATATTTCTTTTATTTATTTCCAATATTTCACCATTTTTTTTTCTATTCCTCTAAAATTAATTTAACCCTTAACCTGTAATAATCTCATTTATAATTTCATAATAATGTCACTTTTTAATTTCAAACAATCAATAGCAATTAGTGTAATTTGTCACAGATGAAAATCAAATAACAGGAATTATGTAATTGCTCTTTAGTTTTTTTTTCCTTTTTTAAATAGCACAATTAGAAGAGAAAGAGAGGGAGAGAGAGGGAGAAAAAGTTAAAACAGTTAGCATAAATATAATTCAGTGAAGCATTGCAAAAGGATTATCATCCTTAGGAATTCACTATGACGTGCAATTCACCTGGTGAAGGTAAATCGGATTCAACCTACTTTTAAGTTTCCCAAAAATTCCTTCGTCAACATTTTCAATTAATTACTTCCCGTCTCATTACTCATTTATCATAATGCTAGCAAATTTAAACTATCATATGCAATAGTTTGCTAGAAAGAATTAAAATTCATTTTATCAAATTTTCAAACATATCTAATTTTATTTGATGAAATTAATTTGCTCATTAATTAATTTTTTAATTAATTTGCTCATTTTCATTTCTCTCTCTCATTTGAAAAATTTCACATTATTCTCATTTTAAGAAAAAAAAAATCAACAACAATCAGTAGTGATAATTTTTGAGAATAAATTAAATTGCAAAGAATAAAATATTCAAAACAACAAATATCACAAAGTCAGTACAGAGTGGAATGAACCAGAAAGTTTATCAATTATTTATGCTTTCTACGGAATGTGATAAATAATTTGCAACATGTGATAAGCGAAACAAACAGAAGGACTGATAAAAGTCAAGTGATAACAAAAAAAAAATAAGTGTGAAACAAAGTTGACAGGAAATGATTGCGGAAAAAAAAGAAGACGTTGAACAAAAGATGCACATTTAAAATGCCTTCAAATTATTTCATAAAAATAATTTTTCATTAATTTTTACATCCTATAATACTTGTAGCACTTCTGTAAATTACAGTGAAAAATTTTTTTTGTAATTTCTAAAATTATTCTAAAATGTACGATTAAAAAATTTCCTACGATTACATCGTATACGATGTATGCACGCATAAATATAAATTATAAAAGCAAAAAAAAAAAGTTTAATTATCAAAAAAAATGCTTAGTTATTAAAAGAATGATTGTATTATACAAACGTTTATTATTATTATTTCAATGTTATTTTTAGTTAAACACAAATGTTTAAATTTTACAAGAAATTTAACTCTTGCAAAACATGCTATACCAAAAATTGTAATTTAATCAAAAATTGAATTTAAATTTAAAATTATTAACAAAAAAAAATTAATGTTCACAAATATCTTAAAATTGCACAAATTTAAACAACTTTTTAATTTGAAATGACCTAAATTACTTGACTGGAATAACATTTTAACATTGGAAAGTAAAATCGGTTGATAAAGTTGTGTGATGATAAATTCGCAAATAATTCTCTCTTGCAAACAATTTCTTTGCATAATTTCTGTGCTGATAAAAACACGTGAAAAATTGTAATAAAGCCTGAAATTTGAAATATTAGAAAATGATGATGTATTTAGGATTAATTTTTTTTTTACTTATTTTATTTACTGTAAAGCAATCCAATGAATTAATGCTAATAGCTACTGATGATATTCTTTATGTAAATTAAAGTAAATAGAATAAGTATATTATTTTCAAAAATTATTTAAAAAAAATTTTTTTTTCATAATTTAAATAAGAAAAAAAAAAGAAAGATTGTATGAAATGAAATTAAAAATTACCAGAAAAAAGAGAAAAATTGTTGCAACAATACCGTAAAGCAACGAATGTATCCAATGAATCTGTAAATTTTCGTAATTAATTAATTAATTAAATAAAATTAAATTTTGTTTATAAATCATTGAACTGATAACAACAACAACGACAATAACAACCTGATAATGCTTATCGATAAAGCTTTTATTCGTTACTGTACAATTAGCTTTTTGTAGAGCACATAATTGGTCGGCAACAAATGGAACAGCACTTCCGGAAAAATTTGATAGAACCGGTAATTTTATCATATTGCATGTTATCATCAATGATGACTTATAAAGATTTCTAGAAAATAATTCTTTTAGTTTTTTTTTTGAAGAAAAAAAGTAAAGAAAAAGATAGGATAAATTTTAGTAGGAATTTCGTCAAATATTTTCCAAAGTATTGCATTTCAATTATAATTAAAACTTTTGTGAAATATTTTTTTTTTAATTAGCCAATTTGAAGAGCACATATGATCAGTTAATCAAAAATCAATTAATTTCCCGATGAATTTTGATACTTCTTGATTGAAAAGTAAAAAAGAATTAATTTACACAGAAATGAAGTATAAATTTTACATGATCAATTGTTTTGTATTCCCATTAACCAATATATGAATTATGGCAATACCACGTGAAACGCTTAGATGACGTACGTTAACACCATCTAACATTTGCATCGGTGTACCTGGTTTACCATAAAGCAAAGTTTGCATAATATCCTCATAATTTATCGAATATATAACAATCTTCCTATCAACTTGCTTTTTCACATAATAAAACTACAATATATAAAAAATGCAATTTGTCTAAAATTAAAATTAACACAAAGAAAAAATTGCAAAAATTAGTCATCAAAAAAAAAGTAAAATAATAGGGAGAATTTAAGCATTAACCTCAAAAAATTTATAATCATATTTGTAGTGTAAATCAAATTTCGATTAAAATTTTACAAAAAATTTTACTTTAATCCAAAAACTTTTTCCACTAAAGTTGAAAAATTGCAATTTTAAAAATTTTAAAATTAACGCTAATTTTATCAATGTTTTTAAAAATTGTAATATATGAAGGAAGAGATTTGAAAAAGAAGAAATAAAATGGTAAAACTAACTCGACGATAATGCGGATCTTCGGTCCATAACAATCGATCATTGTTACTCGAATGAATATTTCGAAATGTATTTAATTCGTAAAAATTCAATTTATCATTTGATATAATTTGCATATAAAAGCTAATGCATTCTAAGGTGTAATAGCTTTCTGATAAAGTAACATTACGTAGTACGTAGAGTATTCGTTCAGTGTTATCGAACAATGTTGCAACCTGTAATTTCATTTTATTTTTCACTTATTAACCAATTCCAATATTCAATTTTCATTTTATGCTTAAATAATTATTTTCATTCATTAATTTTATTAATTTCTTACTTTGCTAAATTTTCATATTTTTTTTTCAAACATTTTCGCTCATCTTTGTATTGCTAAATTTTCATTTTTTCAGATATTCCCGATCTAATAGATGACTTTTTTATTTTCTAATAAATGAAACATTTAGACAAAATTTAAAAAAAATTAAAATATATCCATAAAATGCTAATTTTTATTTTATTCATTAATTAAACTAAAATAGAAGCAATTGGAAAAATAATTTTCAACAATTCATAATTATAGGGTCTGTATCCTCCTGGTATTGTGATCGATCATTTTTTAACTCTAACATTCAGGTGTTTTTTGAGAGAAAACGAAATTTGAGTTGAATTGATGTTGAGGTGAGTGATAAGAGAGTGATAAGAGAGAATGATAGTACTAACCACTTGTTTGCGAAACAAATCTCTACCGATGTAATAATATGAACTTTCTAAATTTACATGCATATATTGGAAAGTGCGCTTTTGTCGAGGCAATGGGATTGGTAGTTGTTGGGCAATTAAATTACCTGCAAAATATCTACCTTTCTTTTTTTTTATCCCAAATAATTATAAAAATAAAAATTTCAAAAATTTTTGCTAATTTTACATCTTTAGCATACTAATTTTTTCACTGTACGAGAAATCAGTGATAAGATGATAAGTTCAATATACTTTTTAATGAAAAAAAATGTATGAACGATTAAAATTATCAAAGTATATTTATTCAATACCAAACGTACCAAACATTCTTTTAGCTCCTAAAATTAGAACTTTCGATACGTCATTTTCACGTAAAATAAGATGTGACGTTAGATCAGAACAATTAGACTGATTTGATAAACCACTGAAAAGTACACTAATTTTTTTGCAATGCTAGAAAATAGCAAATTTTTATAATAAATTTATTTTCAAAAACTATTTCAATAATATAGCGTTTCATTGTCCTAATGCGCTAATGCGCTAATGTACCTGTGAGAAGAAGCTCTTCAGACAAAATACACTCTTTCATAAAATTTACCTCACACGAATAACACTGCAGTATGAGCATATATTCGACGATGCTATCTTGTCCATTATCAAATAGCAATCTGATAAGCTGATAAAGAAGAACTGCTGTTCAGTACCAAATAATTTAACAAATGGTAATTTATTTAGCATTTGTGATGAGTTGTCAGATGATAATGATAATACAGCGAAGATTGATGATAATAACACGAATAATGATAATCCATCTATCATCATCATCATCATTATCACATCCTCAATTCAATAATTCCTTATAAATATGATTAAGCAAATTTAGTGAGTAATTAAAAGTACGTTGATTAGCGACAAATCAGTAGACAGTGTATCTGACAAATGATAAGATTAGTTGATAGTAAATAATTCATAATGATGCAATAGTTATTTAGTAATTAGTGAAAGCAAATTTATTACTCAAATTTTAACAATTCCTTACTGATAAGATATATTCAAAAATTAATTGACACGTTGTTAATTGATATTTATATTTTAGAATTTTTTGAAATTAAATGCTTTCCCTCTTCATTTTTATGAGTTATTTACAAGTATATTAATTTAAAAAAGAAAAATCAACAATATTTGTCATCTATTGCATAAATTTAATAAATTAATAAAAATAATCAGCAAGTTTATTTTTTTTTAAAAAAAAAGAAAACAATTAAACTATCACAAATTAATCGTACAAAAGTGGATAGAGAGAGATATTATCCTAATCAACATCTACCTTAATCTTCAGCTAAATGATCAATTCATTGATCTCATCTTTTATTTAGCAAAATTATTACTTAGTCTTTTTTTGACCCACCCTGAACATTGAATTCCTTTTTCACCTTAATTGATAATTTATTTAATTAAACTTTATAGTAGTTAAATAAATTATTAATTAACTTACAAATTATTTTATAGATATTAATAGAGTAAAATTAACCTGTTAGTTGACTTATTTTAATGCAAAATTGACCCTTAGATTAGATCACTTTTAGGTAAAATTAACTTTTAAGTTGCATTACTTTTGTTATATTAGTAATAAGCACGCATACTTTGTCATTTTAAAATTGATCATTTCCTTATCTTTTTTTTTGCCATTTGGAAAAGAGAAAGATAGTGGGAGAGAGAGAGAAAGAGAGTTTATCTATATGAAATATTCACTGGTAAAATTTTGCTGTTTAATTTTTCCAAAAAAATTCGCGCATTCTTTTTTCGTACTCATTTAGGGACAATTTAGGGAGAATTTTTTTTTCGTACTTTTAGGGACAATTTTTTTTCTGTTTCTTTTTTTTAAGACATTAAGAAATTGAAATTACTTTTATTCTAATTATAACTCATTTTAAGTATTAGAAGTGTGTGTGGGTGCGTGGGTGTGGGTGGGTGTGTGTGGGTGTACGTGGGTGTGTGGGTGTGTGCTTTTTAATGGGAAAATTAGGACCAAAGATAACTTAGTGAGATGAGGAAGAAAGTTCATTTATTTGCACTTTAAATTATGTTAAATTATATTTCTATATCATTAATTTTTGCAGTACTTTTTCTTTTCTGTAATTTAATTTTGGAATTGTCTTTTGCACAAAATAACAATTATTTCATTTTTATTTTTATTTTTTTTTAAAATAATATGCCACCTTTTCTTATAACCTGTAGTTCAGCATGCTCAATAGTTGTATTTTACTTTTCAATTTTGAAATTTGATTTCTTCTCTTGTAATTTCTAATTTTTTTTTCAGCTCATTGCAAATGCTGACCATAACTTGTTCAATTGCTATTTGAAACAATCAAAATTTATAAAAAAAGAAAATAAAAGAACAAAAAACAAACAAATCAAAATTTAAGAGAAAATAAAATAACCAAAAATTATTTATTAAATGTATGTGAAATAATTTTGCATGTATCATAATTTATAGAAAAAAAAAAATTTTTTTTTTCTTCAACTATATAATTTTTCATTGTGCATTATTATTATTATTATTGTTATTCTTAATTTATTATTATTTATTATTATTATTATTATTATTATTATTATTATTATTATTATTATTATTATTATTATTATTATTATTATTATTATTATTATTATTATTAT
>JABVXW010000686.1:0-14931 GCA_013365375.1 Litomosoides brasiliensis | reverse complement strand
ATAATAATAATAATAATAATAATAATAATAATAATAATAATAATAATAATAATAATAATAATGATAATAATAATAATAATAATAATAATAATAATAATAAATAAATAAATAAATAAATAAATAAATAAATAAATAAATAAATAAATAAATGAATAAAATTCAAGCATTGCAACTAACAATTTGTGAAGGGAAAGAATACTGAATTTGAATTTAAAATTTTTTGCAATAATTTCTGATTAACGAAATATTTAATGTATCATTCAACAATTATTTCCCACATTGATAATTATAGTGAAAGATTATTCCAGTACTTGATGTACTTTGATTTCAAATTATTTAATGTAAGGAGTTAAATGATAGTGCAACAGTTCATGTGGTGGATTTATTTGCTATTGAAATATAAGAAAATTTTTTAATAAATAAATATTATCATCCAAAATAATAATATTTCAAGTAATTATCATTTCAAAAATTTTCACCTATCAAATTGTGAATTATTTTAAAAATTCGCGTGGAAAATCTTTTTTCCTTTTTTCTCCAAAAACTTTTGTCATTTTTTGCCATAAATTTTCATTGCTGAACAAATAATAATAGTTAAGAGCTGTGATATTTTGGATAATTTAGATACACTTGAATGATTGATATTTCATTTAAAGTCGAATAAAATGAAATAATTTTTGAATTCAAATTATACATAATTTAACTAATTAATGAGAAGATGAAAATATAATTAATTCGTTAATTAACGTAAAAAAAAGAAATTTGGTTAGTTAACGAATTAATGAATTATATTTCTATCCTTTCTTTTTGAAAACTAATAAATTATTTTCAAGTGTAACACGTAAAGTAAACAAACGAAAAAGGAAGAGGAAAAGGGAGAGGAAAGGAAAAAGTGCAGAAAAGTAATTCAATAAGAGAAACTAACCTTTTTCATTCCTTTAGAATGAAAATTTCCCGAGTGGAATTATGAAAGAACAGGTCCCTCAAGCACTGTAATTGCCATGCCATCCATTCATATTTTATAAAAAAGAAAAGTGGAAAAATAAAAGGTAAAGGAATTAAAGTGAAGAAAAAATTAAAGTAAAAAGTAAAGAAAAAAAAAGTAAAAATAAAAGGTAACTTTTACTGCACTAATCGCTGTTGCCAGTATTTTCAGTTAATATTAACTCTCTCAGTCAATTCACCGTTTTCTTCCGATGTTCCCCTCAATTCCACTGAGTATAATTAGGAGATGAAGATGTACTGCAAGTGTTTTCAGCATAAATGAATAGCAACAGCACTGTCGTAAGACGTGAAACGATCGATATCATTTGAATAAGAAAGAGTAACAGTGAAAATTTTGTTGTTAAATACATTTTGAAATAATAAATTAATTGATACCTGTTATATGTTTCAAATATTACACGTACATGTTGTATAAATTACGAAGTTTTGCAAAAGTAAAATTTGAAAGATAAGTAAGATTCGCTAGTGATATTTCGCTGCAGTAATTAAATGCAAAAGGAAAAATTTTTTTTTCTTCTCCTTTCTCTCTCTCTCTCTCGCTCTTTTTGCATTTTATTAAAAAATGAAAAAAAAATTATTGGGTAATTCATTGTTACTCTTTGAAATACTTTTATCAGAATTTGTAAAGTAAGTAACTTTTCATTGAAAGTTGAAGAATTACGCAGTTATGTAGAACGTAAATATTTATTTCTACATATTTTAGTGCAAAAATTTTTGATAAAAAAGCGAATTTCTTTTAGTTTTCCTTCCTTCGTTTCCTCTGAATTTCGTCAATTTGTTATTTCATAAAATTTGAAAGTTATCAATTGAGCTGAGTAAGAAAAGAGAAAGTATCATCTTTTCCTAAAATCCATAAATTTAAATTATTTATTAAATCAATTTCCAATTGGGAATAAAATTTTTTAATTAAGTTGTGGTATAAAGAAAGCATTATTTATCATAATCTGATGGTAAATTTTTTACGTAACACTTATTTCACGTACTCTATGATAAATTTCGATTCGTTGCTAATAGATTTCATTATATTAAAAAACTGCATTAATTTTAAATTTTACTTTTAGTTGTAAATAGTTTTACGTAATAACTTAATTTACATGTGCTTGTATAGTAACTTTATATAATTTTATATAACAGTATAATCAACTTTTAGTTGTAATAATAATTGTACGTTTCAATTTTTTTTCTTAAATTCAACTTAGCAAGAGGTATTTTCTGCTTGTAACGATAAGTGCTAGAAATATCGATCGGTGTAGCTGTTGAAAATTTCATACTTACATTTAATGCAACTTTCTTGCATTTCAAATTGTCATTTAAGGTACGTTATTTCTCACGTGCTGTTCATTTTATAGGAAGTAATCTTTTTTTGAAATAATATGCGAATACAAACATTTGCATATATTTCTGCATATTCAGCAAGTATTATTTCAGGTACAGCGCAAAAAGAAATAAAAAGAAAGATTCAAAGCATTATTCGCAGTTTTTTTTTCCTTTCGATAATTATAGAAAAAATCATTTTACGTTTAGCCTAAAATTAGTTAGAACATGAAATTCAGTGGTATAGAATAATAAGAGAGAATATTATGACAACATCGTATGAAAGCTACAAAAAAAAGAGTAATAAAATTGAAATAATTCTAAATTAACTTCAAAAATTCACCCTAAAACTATTTATTATTCTACAAATTTACAGAGAAAAGAGAGGGAAAAGAAGGAAAGAGAGAGAGAAAAGGGAAATTATTAATTATGTGCAAATAAAATGACCTTCGAAAATAGATTATCCATGAATTGATTACTTTTGCGCGTCCGTTTTACCTGTTCATCATGCACCTAGAAGACCAATGATAAATACATAATTATTAGGTAATTATGCTATTAGCTAAAAGTCTGCTACCTGTGATGGCAAATAGATAAAGCATAATTAAATCGCTAATTTTGTTTAAAAAATTTACTGACTTTATTATTTAATTTTAGATATTTATATTCATTTGACAATTTATTACAAAAAATGTGTGAAATGAGAGGATCAGAGTAATATACACACTGACAGGTGTTCATCGAATTTTACACTTTAATTTTAATCAGTAATGAGAACATTTTTTAATGAGTAAAAAGAAGCGACGAAAATCTGATAAGATTTTTAATCCCTTTTCTTTGTTTTAGTTTAAAGTAATAAAATATTTTTTAATAGAATAAAAAAGTTAAAAAAAATTTAATTCTGTAGTTTTTAATTTATAATTAGTTAAAAAATTCATAGAAATGTTACTTCTTTTTTTTGAAAGTAATAGAAAAGAAAGGAAAGAAAAATTACGAAGGAGTAATTTAAATGTAATATTAGGGAAGTGGACGTGACAAGGTCGAGCAAAAATTAACTTTCTTTAATTTCACTTACACTCGTCAACTCATCCAAAGTGATTTTGTCGCACAATCGCTAAAAAAAAATAAAATGGATTTTTCATCGAATAAAACGGCAGATGTTTTTTCTTTTCTGCGACAGTAATACGAGAAAAATGAAAAAAAAAATGAGCTGTATATTTGATTAATAAATTTCTTTACCTGATATTTCATTTTTTTTTTAATAAGCAAATGATTTTGACGGTACGGTACATCGTTGTTCATTGATGATTTTCACTATTTCTTTTCTCATTTAGTAATTTCAAACTTAACTGCTAAATGTTTTGAAAGAAATTTTACTTAATTAATAGAATGTAATTTTAATCTTTTAGTCTAACCGTTTGATAAGAAACTTTTAAAAATGTTTAAAAATATTTTGGTTATAAGAAAATTTTGTTTGTAAATTTCAATAAACTAATTTGTGTCATAGCTGAACAACAAATTTTTCTATCAATTATATCTTTACTTATTATTCAGTTCACTTTTCCAGGTCAGTGTTTTTCTCAGAACGAAATTTATAACAATTTTATTTTTGTTCAATTAATTTTTTTTAGCCTTATGTGATGTAAGAATTTTAATTTGTGTTTTAATTTCAAACCAACAAAATGATATTGAAATTAAATGAAAATAAAATTAAATGTCACGAATTTAGAATATACAAAATTTTGATGTTTTGTTACTTTAATTTTAAACTTCTCGTTGCATATGAGAGAAAGTTTGATTTTTTTCTTCAAATATTTGAATAACTTCTTGCAAAGGACACACAATTGCTTCGGTGAATTAAGTGCAGTACGAGATGATTCATACACTTATCGTTGTTGCTGTACGTTTCGTTGAAAAGTATTCAGAAGAAATGGAAATTCTCTACAACAAAAAAAAATTCTCAAAAAAATGAAATTAAATAACGAAAAATCGAATGTAACTTTTCACATTTAATCTTTTTTTTGGTATTTCATTACCTTTTAATCGTTTTTGCATTTGTACAGATTTACCACGAAATTTTCATATTAAATTTTAATTCATTTCACATTCGTATGGCTAAGTGTAATTAATTTCAAATTAAAACGAACGTCTTATTCATAAAATTTGTTTTACCATACCTTTCTTTTTATCTTCGCGCCTGTTCCAACAATGAAATGCATATTATTGATTTGACTCATAAAATTAAATGATTGGTTATGCTAATTTGTGTTGTACTTCTTCAGCGCTGCTTGATATTTTTATTGATTTTAAATTTGGAAGATAATCACCGTCAGTGAAAGAATTTCCGCAAATTCTACTCTTCCGGTTGTTGGTGCTTATTCTGATTGCGATTCGTTTTATTATTTGATCTAAATTAGTTCAGATTCTTCTAAGTTTTCTCGGATATTCAGTCATTTGAGTAATTACTAAAATATTTAACAGATAATTATCATCGAATACGTAACAATCAAAGACCTTACAGAAATATTACTTGAAGATGGAAGTAGCTAAAGGCTGATTAGTTCCACATGTTTTCTGATAACATCCATTCTCATTATCTTTTTCAAACATTTTCAGTTCTTTAGCTTCTAAAATGATTTTCATCAGTTTTACAGAAATCACGTTTTTAACGTCTTCTTTATTTGATTCTTCGTACCCTATCTCATTATCATAATCAGTGTGTGACAATCCGTGTAGTTTGTTCGTCATTCAAATTTCAATGCACTATCGTCACGTGATCGGCAAGTATGACATTTTTATCAAAATTTCTTCTATTGGAATCAATGATGAATCTTCTCGGCCGTGATGAGCATTGCACGATTCTCCACAACCCATCTTTGCGTGCTAATGTACAATCGATCGATGGTTCCATCGCGTGTAGTAGAAATATCACGCGATTGACTATCAGTTGGCGTGACTTGTAGAAATTTTCTTAAATTTCGTATACGACCTATTATTGCATCTTTCTCATTCTGAATGTTGCCGATTTCGTCGTTTTTTTCGTGTAGTAATTTCAACAAATCATTTCACTGTTTTCCTCCTTGCATCTTTTGCGCCTCTAATCATATTATCATACCTTGTTACTCATTCCCCAAACTTACCTGTCCAATATAAATTGTACAATTAGTGGTATTGGAATTTATAAAGTTTAAATTGACCTTTTAAGATTACTAGAAACTTATACGATATAAAAAATGACTAAAGAGGTTATAGGTAGTGATAGTTTTTTGAAAAAAAAGTGAAGTGATCGGAAGCAAAAAACTTTCGATTATGCATTTGTGAGAAAGATGGAAAAAAATCAAAAAAAAATGTCCTAAAATATCAATTATATCATTTCCAACGAATGGTATTATCAATGTATTAAATATCAATGAAACATTTTGCAACAAAAAATTAACTTTAGAAAATATAAAAAGGAAAATGTATGTGAAAATAAAACTCAAAATTTATTCCTAACCTTTTCAGTGAGCATGAAAATCAGTCGTAAATCTTAAATACAATTAATTATTTACATTTTCATAGAAAATTTTTTTAACAATAAAAAAATATTCAGACGGAGAAAAGAGTGGAAATGAAGGAAATATTTGCTTTAACACAAAAATTGAGAATACAATAAAGTGATTTTGGTATAAGGAAATTGTTGCGCACTTCCACACTGTTAGCTTGCGTGTGCTTTAGTCATTCTGAAATAAAATTTTAGTTAAAATTCAAATATTCTTACTTCATCGAAATAAGAATAAGAATTAGTTATAATTGTCCATTTTTAATTCCCTCAGTAAAGATAATCATTTTATAGGATTTTATGTGATTAGTGCGATAAGTTAAATTAACTTCTCAAAATTTAACATCTGTCGATAGATTTCGTAGTAATTTGAATTAACATCACTATGTATCATGCGAGCTTCAATCGAAGCGACAAAAATAATTCTATTATTCTTTAATTTTCTGTAAACTAATTCGTTCATATTTTTTAAGGTTAAAATTAACAAATCAAAAATTTGATTCATCGCTTTCTTGATTTTTCTTTCTTCTTGAAAATGCAAAAGTTAGGTTTAATTAAAGCGCAACTTACACTTTCGGAATATAACGTTGAAAAACTGATGACAATAAATCGATAGGAAGTGGAAAAATTATTGTCGAATTTTTGTCTGCGCTAAAATGAATTTTAATAAATCGATGGATAATTGATGTTATAAAATTATATGATAAGCTGATAACTGATAAATCATTTTTCCTACAAATTAATATAAAATATAATTTTAATTCATTTTTACATATATATGGAATCTATAAGACCTTTTA
Source organism: Litomosoides brasiliensis (assembly GCA_013365375.1). Classification (NCBI taxonomy): domain Eukaryota; kingdom Metazoa; phylum Nematoda; class Chromadorea; order Rhabditida; family Onchocercidae; genus Litomosoides; species Litomosoides brasiliensis. The sequence goes on along the minus strand of JABVXW010000686.1, from coordinate 8,271 downwards.
ATTTCTTTAAAGTTTTAAAATTCATTTCATTTTCGTAAATTTGAAATCGTTTTTTAATCTTTTGAACGTTATCATAAGTGTTGTTTGCTTGCTTGTTGTTGTTGTTATCGTTTGAACTAATGAAATCTCATCGTTTCCAACTTTTGCAATACTTTGTCAAATAATGTAAGGAATGAAAACCAACATCATTTAAATTTTAAAATCAATAAAGTTCAAGCAATAAACGAAACGTTTTTTTTGCTCGTTTATTTGATGAGCAATTTCTGCTTACGCACTTCATATCATCCATCCACTGACATTTTTGTATTTGCTTGTTTTTTTAAATTAATATTGACGTTAAAGATTACCTTATTGAATTTAATGTTTGCAAGTATCGTAGTTGTAGAGCAGATGGTGATTCGGCAATTGTTTCAGCAGCTTCTTTAAGAGCTCGTGATGCCTTATGTTCACCTTCTGCATCGATCACCTGAAATTTCATTTTAAATTAATGTTACGATAGAAGTTTTTTACTAGAAAGAAGAAAAAATTTAAGCGGAAGAATAAAAAGAATAATTTGGTATCCATTATTGAAAGTAAAGGAAAACAATTTCGGTTCAACAAATACGTGAGTTTCGATAATATGCAATAATGCTTAAGTGTGCTTTTACGTCAAAGTAGATCGTACATTGCTTGTTTAGTTCTCGAAACAAACATTATTCATTTTTATCTATCTACAATTAAGCTAATTTATATTAAGCAGGTTTTTAGAAAAAAAAATATTTAAGAATGATTAATTGAAAAGAAGAACCTTAGCTCGTGCTTCACGTGCAGCTTCAGCTTCTGCAGCCATTACACGTTGAAGTTGGACTGGCAGTCGGACATCTTTTACTTCCACTCTCTCCACTTTCACTCCCCAAGGCTCTGTCGCATCATCAAGCGTTATCTGAAAATTCACCTTTATCGTTTATCATTTCAGTTATCACATAATTCATTTTTACGTATCATTTTACTTCTTAGGACTGACTTACATTATAACAAAGAAAAGCAACTTCATTTTTTTTAAATAAAGTTGAGATTTTTGCTGCAATCTTTGAATTCACCACTCTATTACAACTTTGTTAATTATCATTTCAATGTGTAATATACAGCTAGCCACATGTCTATTTGAGAGTTTTTATTTTTAAAATTTAAAAATCAGCTTACTTGCATTTGCATAGAAATAGCTTCACGATCGGAAAGCATTTCGGTTAACGTCTTCGTTCCAAGAATATTCCTCAATGTTGTTTGCGCGAGTAACTTTGTAGAACTAAATTTCATGAACAGCTATATCAATTGCTTCTCTTATCAGCTTATCACGTTAGCATTAGAATGGTAAAACATTCCACTATAATCCAAATTCCTATGATCATTTTTTGTGGAAGAGCATTATCGAAGAAATAAAATGGCTTCATTTCTCTTCCAAATTTTTTATTAATTAATTTCGCTCTCATCCATTTTATGATTTATTGTTTCATAACAATTTCTTTCTTATTTATTCAATTAAAAAAAGAACAGAAAAAAGTATTGAAAATGAAAAGAATAAAAAAAACAAGCCTTGCAGCATCTTCAACGTTCGTAACTGATACAGTAGCATTTGATATACGAAAATATACAACCGCATCGACAGCTACAGTTACTGAATCCTTCGAAAGAAGCTAAAAGATCAATTTCTTCAACTTTTGTATTTTTGAGAAAATTTGGAAAATTAAGTACATGCTTACTTATATGCGTAAAAAGCATAAACATTAAATTGTCTAAAGATTGAACTTAGTTTGTAGTGCTGCCAGGTGATATTTGATAAATAGTGATAAAGTTATTAATCATTGAAGGACGTTGACAGACCAATTACAGGAACGGTAAGCTTAAGTATTTGTAGGAACGCAAAAAGTAAATTACTGGAAGTAAATATACATTTTTCTTCTTTACTGATATGCATATAAACAGTTTAATGTTATACTGATAACAAAAGCTATAATAATAATAATAAAAAAAATGAGTAATAATTTGATAATTTTACCTCCTGAGGAGGTACTTCGAATGAGAGCACACGTAGATCCACTTTACGATATGTATCTATGCAAGGTATAACAAAAAATATGCCTAAATAGTTAAATTAAAAAAATTTTTTATAGTCGAATTTTAAATTTTTTAAAAATTTGAATTTGACTGAATCATCATTATACTGGAAACGTCGACTAAAATTTCAATAAATTAAGCAACAAACCGGGGCCTTTTGCACCACCAGGCATTAAGCGACCTAATCGAAATATTACGACCCTTTCATATTCTTGCACAACCTCAAACATATGATAGCTATTAGAGTTGTAAAAAAAACGACGATGACGATTTCTCATTCGTAGTTTAAGTTTTCTTCATTTTATTTTAGGACGTCTAATTATTTGATTAAGTTCTACTGATATAGTGATAAATCGTTAAGATCAGCTTCTCTTATCTGATGAGTTGTTTTCTATTGCCAAAAAGAAATATTGCGTATTGAAATGAAGTTTTTAAATCGATATTCAAATGTTTGAATTTGCAAATAATCGTTGCATATAAAATTGATGCAACAATTAACTTACTTTGACGCACATACATGCCGAAATTGGGAATGTGAAAAAGATCAATATATAGGAAAGTATCATTAGGATCCAACCACAAAAGCCCAGTTCACTTTTCATATTCGCTGAAATACAATGAAATGATGAAATTTCAATTGAACTAAAAATCCATAGAATAAACTTTATTTATTTGTAAATAAAGATATTAAAAAGAAAACTGTAAAACTTGCTTACCTTAAATTAACTAATAATAAATATGCATAATTAATTGGCAACAGAAATAGTTTAGCGAGTGTGAAAGAAAGAAAGGAATGGTTAAAAAGTTGAAATTATTATAATAAATAGTTTTAATTATACGACCAATTATACTTTTCATTGATTTACAACAACAAACTTAATATGTCTAAATTTCACGTAAGTAACATTATACTTTCACTAGAACTCTACAGTTCTTTTCACTGACTTTGGTACTATCAAGAATTAAAACGATACAATTAACGCTACATTATTAATACATTTCTTAAATGTTCATTATCGATCGATTTAGATAAATATGAAATTGTTAATTACAGTACTTCTTCGATATGATCAACTTTCATATTCATTTTCTTTTCTCACAAATACTTTCCAAATGGCAGTAGATGTGTTCAAAGCTTTCAAGCTTTCAAGCTTTAGCTTTCAAGTTTAGCTATTTAATAAAAACTATCTACGAGGAGGGGAGAAAAATAAAAGGAATTGTAGTTAATATCAATCTGAAATTGTTGGATAAAATGATGTAAGCAGTGAAATTGCAATATTATTGAAAATTACTTTACACAATGTAGGAAAAGTGAGAAGAAATGAATGCAAAAGAAATATATCGTTGAAGTATTAGCAAAATAAAATTAGCTTTTCAATACGTTGTGATGTTGAAGGATGGCAGTATTAACTGATTTTAAATTAGTAGCATTTTTCGATGAAAAAATTTCTTTTTGTTAGTGTTAATGAAAATGATGAACGATTCAGCTTTTGCCTGAATTAAAGGTTGTTGATGGATATTTGTATCAAATTTTACTACACTCATACGTAAACGATCATAGCTTAACCCGTCTACACCGAACACCCAATTCTTTTGACGGATAATTGACGGATAAGAGAAGGTTTGAGATTGTTGTAGTCTTTCTTAGCAAAAATTGTGGAAGTTATTTTAAAAAAGTGAATTTCATCTACAAACATGCTGAGTGAAGAGAGATTTGTGCAAATTAGCTGTATTATACCTGTTCAATTAGATTACAATGTATTTCTTTTTTTGCCCTAATTGATGATATTCTTTGATAGTTACTGATTAGCCTCTGATATCAATGAGATTAGCTATCGATAGGATTTGATATGGCATTAGTCGATGGTGAGTGTTACAACAGATGTTGAGAAACACTCAATCAGTGATTAATCTAAAATAAGCTAATATAAGCGAATTTGTTCAAATTCTATCAAATCATACAAATAGGGCACACATGTAATGAGTGTGTTCGATCGGAAGAGACAAAGAAATCTTTCAACAATTTAAATAACAATTTCGAGAAAGAAATAACTATGTCAAAGTTACAGATTGCAAAAGGTATCAAATTGAAATGCTTTTTTTTTTAATTTAATGGTACTTCAAAATATTAGGAAGTTAATGGCGAAATTAAAAATGTATGAGAGGAAATTTATTTTACATTATTTTCTTTAAAGAAATGGAATACTTCAATTTTTGCGCTATTTGAAGGATGAAGAATGATGAGATAAGCGGAAGCTAAGGAGAAGATGAAAATTTTTAAATGGAAAAATTCTTTGAAAATTAATTGATTTCATGCACTTTCATATTTTCTCACTTTGATCAATCGTCTCTTTTCAAATAATTTCAATGCTACAGATGTGATAGCTATGTGTCATGCGATTTTCATCTTCAGTTGAATTGTCAAAAATAGAACTACAAATATGCTAAGCTTCTTTTTTGAAACAAATTTTAGTTGAGGAGTAAAATGAAATGATATCACTCAAAAAAAGGAAATGAATATTTAAAATATCATTAGTAATCAAAACATTCTGTCCATTTATCAAATTATGCCGGCAGGTTCACTGATATCTTAACAAATGTTATTAATTCAAATATTACTGCAAGCATCAAATTTGCCATTACTGCAAATGTTGTTGCTTACAATAATTGAAAAAGTGAAATAAATGTGTGTGATTGAACTAAAAATATTTAATTAAAATTTTCAAAAATTCATAACTTTTGCAATAAACATTAATAAATAATAATAACGATGATAATGACAATGATAATGATAATGATAGCGATAATAATAATAAATGCGTCGTCGCATTTCTTTCTTTTAAAATTGTTTATTTCTTTGTTTTTATGTTTGTTTACGACTACTCCTAAATGTACTAATTCATCAAATTGCTTTTTATTTCACAGAGTCGCTCGTTTCATTGCAACAAGAAAAGTACAAGTAATGAAATTCGAAATCGTTGAATTTATAGAACGACAAGTCCATGTGGCTTGAATATAAGCTAAAATCAATAAAAGTAAAAAAGAAAAATGATTTAGTAAGTAAAAAACAAAGGAACCAAAATGAGACATTATCATCTGACATGCTCTATGAGATTTCCTAAAATCTTCTGCATTTAAAAAAAATTTAATTTTTTTATTTTAAGAAAAATTTCTTTCTTTTTTTCCAACAAATACCTACAAATGAAAGACTTGAAAAATTTTAAGCGAATGAATGCTTAGTGTAATGATATTTTATGAGCAACATATGTTAGCATTGTTATGTGACAAATATTACTACGTTGTAGTAGAAATTTCTAAATAGCAGGAATTTCTAAAAGTTTATTTGTACGGAACTAATTTTCAAAATTATCGGTAAGATGAATTTAAAGAAATAATGAAATTACTTCGTTTTCTTTTTCAACAAATCCTACTTTGATTGGTGTTGCTCTGATAATAAAGCCATTTTATTTTAGATATTAAAATAGAATTGTCTCGCTTTTTTTGAAAAGTAATAACGAACCAAATTAAAATGGTAAACACAACAAATTACAATAATTGAATTGAAATGATCAAATCGTTGGGTATTTGGTTTAGATTAAAATTCTAAAAAGTTTGTTATTAATAAATTTTATAGATTAATTAGAGTCACACCTCTAGGAGGATCAAATTGTGGAGGAGAAAGTGATTTTGTATTTTCTGAAATACGACGGGTCGCTCGAGCCATTCTTTCTTCCATTGTTGGTCGTGCCCACGTCAGTGATCGACGTCGTTCGTCATCGTTTGGAATATGTGAATATCGTCGCATTGATGATAAATGTGAATGTTTGATACCGAAAGGATACAATGATTCCATACTTCGTGCTAACATTCTTTGGTAGTATAAAGTATTACTTGTTGATTCGATCGTACTGCTATCAATTCTACCAGTACGATCATCAATCAATGAGGGTAAATGATCGTTGTCGCAAGGTTCTTTCGACGTTTCCATGGTCCTATTACTCCTATTAGACATTCTTACTCCAACAATTGTCAAAATTCCACCATCCAAATCTTCCTGCAATGTTTCTTGTCGGGTCAGTACGGAGCAGCAGTTGTTTCTGATAGATCCAATAAATGGTAGCATAGAATTTTGTCGCCGTATATTAGCGTTCTTTCGGATAGTGAAGTGCGCATATGGTTCGTAGAGCAGCGCAAAGTGAGTTGTTTCACTCTTTTTGATTATTCCACTTCAGAAGAGCTTCCTTTTCAAGCAGCGACGACTACTTCCACTGCAACATCTTATCAGCGATCTATGATGGATCGTTGCTTCTCTGAAAATTCAGTGAACATCCAAACGGATGACAACATTTTCGTAATTTCATTGCTTCACACACATATGCTTTAAGCCTTTTTTCTTCTCTTCAAAACTTCTACTTCAAAATTTTTTTTTCCTCAAAATCATTTAAGATTGTTTTGCTTCTTTCAACATTTTGCTTCTTGCAACTTTCAGTTAAATTCTTTTTCACTTCAATTATGCCTTTGAATATTTCATCAGAACGGGGCTTGTCTATTTCATACATACTAGTCCCTTTTGCTTTTTTTCTGAATTTTAATCATTAACGAAAGGAAAAGTGACATCCTTAAACTATCTATGTTTCATTTAAATGTTCCCAAAGGAAAGATCAACTCCTGTAATTCCTTATCAATTCAGCGTTACAACAGATATTTGACTCTGTCACTTACCACAATAACTCAGATCAAATGATAAAGTCTAATACTACTGGAAAAAGAAGAAAAACTAAACATAAAATAAATTCGAAATTTCCAATTCCTAGCATACACGAAATTTTTTTGGCTTTCGAAAATTTTGATAAGAAGCGGACTTTTTTTACATTTTGCAAAAGTGAATAAAATAAACTCTTTTCAAATTTCCATTTTCATCGTATTATAAATTTGAAAGGCATCAAAGTAAAATTAAAAGATATCAAAGTAACCCAAATTATTTAACTAAAAGAGTGCTAATTCATAATAATGCCAATGCATACTGCAAAATATCATTGATTCGTTTCATTTTGCTCAACTGATATTAATTAAATTATTCAGCTATGAATACACTTAATTCATGAATTTATAAAATATTAGAAAATTCAATATTGCTTATCAACTTAACTGGCAACATAAAATTTAATATTTGTTTATCAGTTTTAAATTTACTTCCTCAATTCGTTTTCATTCGTTACACAGCTATATCGGAATAAAAAATTAATGATAATAAAAAATTAATCAGAATTTATTTCCAAATGTCAATAGCGAAGCGAATAATTTCATTCAACTCTGTTTTACAATATTCCATTAATTAAGCTATCACTAGTGCTAAATCCTTAATTACCTCTCACCTTAAGCTAATGAAAATGATCAGTTTAAGAGGAGAAGATTGAAAATTTGTCAGCCAAAATTTCCCAAAAATTTAATTTTGCAGTGGTCAGAAGGGAGGAAAAAAAGTGAAAAACAAAGAAATCAATTAAAATGTAAAATTGGATTGAAAAGTGAAGGAAGGAGGACGGAGAAGGGTAATACATATGGCTTAATGCTATTTGACTTGCGTTGGTGAGAATGAAGCAATAATACGACGATTATTGGCTTTCGATCAACAACATCGCCACAGATGGTCGATGGCTCAGTTGAGCTTAGTACGATGGCTTTATTCAATGAAATTGAAATTACTTTAAATGCATACAATTTCAAGCATCCTTTCCGCCATACACATCTCTCTCTCTCTCAAATCTTTCCAATTTTCTTTGCAACACAAAAATATGAAAATTATTGTTACTATAATATCAGTAATTAAATAATAATTTTAATTGTAGTATCTGATTTGTACATAATAAGTGATATAATTTAATCAATACATTTATCCTATTATTAGTTTAAAGTAGTAAGAATTAATTAATTAGTTATTAAGCCATTAATTATTTCTACAACAAATGAGCAAGGCATCCAAAATTCATCTTTTAAACAATATTTATGTATTTCTAATTCTCTAATATTTATGTGCCATTCTATATATGTTATTCATTTGCATGTTTGTTTACTTTATTTATTATTATTATTATTATTATTATTATTATTACTATTATTATTATTATTATTATTATTATTATTATTATTATTATTATTATTATTATTATTATTATTATT
>JABVXW010000685.1:0-14961 GCA_013365375.1 Litomosoides brasiliensis | reverse complement strand
ATATATATATATTATAATTTAAGTACTTATCATTATCATTATCCCACATGATACTTTCGTAAATTGCTTTTATCATTCCAAACCATCGATATTGCTCTTAATGTAATAGTATGTTCTTGAATAATTTAATTAAATTATTTGTTTATATAATAGAAAAATATGTACGTATTAGGTCAGAAGGAAATAGGTCACGCAGGAAAAAAAATGAATGGATAATCCTATTCATGCATGAATGACATGGAATTCCGTGAAATCTCTCATTTAACAGCCTAAACTAAAAGTCTAATTTGATTTCGCTAAGTTAAATTTTATAGTTTGAAATGAGAATACTGAAGGATCATATTTTAGCAGAATCTTTTAAGGATATTATACGTTTTAATTCATATATTGAATCGAATTGAATCGAATCGAATAGATCAATCGCATTTATTTTTTAAAAGATAATGATTAACTTTGCTTAAATTCTTTTAATAAGAATAAATGGAACTAAGCTAACATTTTTTTTTCGCATCTTTTACATGTGTTTTGTTACAAAAATTCTTAACCCAAAAAGGCTAGGTAGACAAATAATTTTGTTTTGTTTCGATAAATTAAAATTCTCGCATACTTTTTCATTATATGAGCAACTATCGATTACACTAATGCAAGCTTCTTTATTCTATTTTAACTTAATAAGGAAAGCATAAAATGCAGGGAGAGTGGTAGATGTGCATATTAACTAAATAATTTTAAGAGCTTTATAAATTTTCACAGTATATAAACAACGAATTTACACAACATACTAAAAAACTACTTGCACAATCAATTCATTAATTATTCATTATTAGATAAACATAGTTTCGCAAACTGGTCGAGGGAGGATATACATACACATATATATATAAGCACACTTTTTTCAAGACATAAACTCAGATTTTAAAAAACATGCATTCACTAGACATTATTAGACCAGATATACCAGGCATAGATTCAACAAAATACTTTTGTACTTCGTGTAAAGATACTCATCATAGAACACATAAACGGAAACAAATTGAAATTAACTAAAATGCAATAATTGTGGAAAACACTAATTGATCTATCAAAATACTGTAGTAGTGCTGTGTTAAACGTATTCGAGACGTCCGAATGGCCTTTCTATCTCTCTCCTCAATGTGTATTAACTATATCTTATGTTATTAATGCGAACAAACCACTATAGCATGGAATTTACAAATTCCTGAGTCAATTAAAAAAAGAAAAATAGGATGTCACGCGACGGATGAAATAATATTACATTTAAAAGGTGGTTCATGCAGGTGATGTTGAAAATAGTAGAAGAAATGAGAACTAAAAATCTCGTACCTTTTACGACGCTCTTTCCACATTTGCAAATTTTATGCCGAAGTGGTTTGTGGGGATTAAGAATTTAAGTGTAACATATGCAGCAAAAAAAGAGATGAAAATTATGATCCCATAATTTTGCACAAGATTTTCACCATTATACCTTGTCATTATCTTCATCCACATTTTACAACTAATTTCGTTCAAATAAGAGCACCAGATTCAATCAAGTCAAACAAATCGTGAAATAAGACTATAACAATGTAGCAATTTGAAATGTTGGAAGTAAAATGAAACAACAAATAAAACCGATTTGTTACGTCTTCTTTTTATTCCATCGCCTTTTCCAGCTGTTATTTATTTAGCGGTGTCAAGGAGAAACAACAAACCCTGAGGTGTGCACACAACTGCCGAATGATCATTACGCAGTATAATGACAGGCTGGCGTAAGCATATACCTTAAATTAAGAATTATGGTCGATTATAAACATGAATACATTTTCCAATAGCCAAGAGATGCTTATGATAGAGCATGTAACTGTGTGTTAAATGCAACTGAATATACGCTTCAAGGATCAACTTGTTGTACCATTTCATTGCTTACACTGGCAATAGTTCATAAAACTTTACTATGAAATGAAACATCAAAACTCCTGCTCTTTACTTCTTATTTATTCATGTATACGAAATTATGAATTTTGATTTCAAAGGATCGGTTAAAATGATTATCGGGGGTAACTGTGACTGCTAATTCATAGTCGAAAGAAAAAAATTGGAAAAATGGGATAAGTGTAACGAAGGAAAAACTTGCTGTGGCACAAACAAGAAGATAAAACTCGTTCAATGGCATATCATAATACTGATTAAGCATCATCATCAAAGGTGAGAGATAAATCCAATCCCACATTGCTAATTCACTACGACTCATGTGCGCTACTATTAATCTGAAATCTTCCGTTTTTTCACTTCAGTAACATATATATGTAGAGAATTGATTTAGCAGGAAATCGCAGCAAAAGAGAAAATTATGAATTGTTATATTGCAACTTCCTGCATCGTTTCAAAAATCTAGTACACCTGAGACAACATTAAAGTAGAAATAAGTACTGTCTTTAAAGCTCTGTTCCTTACGTCATTTTTTTCTGTAAGCATAAATTTGTAGAAATTTTAATTCAAACTACAAATATGTTGATTTGAGGAAGCACACTGCAGTGGAGATAGAAATCTAATAATAATGTAAGCTTACCTCAAAGTAGCTTTCGTTGAGACTGCACCAAGACATAAAGCGAACAAAGTGATGTGATCATCGTAAACAGCTGTTACTGATTTACTGTATATCATGCAGAATGGTGTTATCATCATCAGCAATGGTATCAACGGTGATAAAACGGACGTGTCCTAAAATTTATATTGGATCTCAAGGTAATTTGATAAAATCTATAATTATAGAAGGCTTAAAATTTGGATTTACCGCAACTGTTGATCCATTCTTCCCTACACCTCCAGTAACGACATCCACGAGATAATCGCTAATCTGAGATATGCACATTAAGGAAGAGATGAAAATGGCCACATACTTTAAACTGATATGTAGGAACTGAAAGAAATTAAAGCTCTTAATGAAAGAATTCAAATTGATTTTTTGGTTCCAAACATACTCATATATTGCTATCAAAAATTGAAAGCAACAGCACTAAAATGACCTGTTTTGTCCAGAGACCTGTGCCAAACACAGATGTTACTAGCAAAACGACTAAAATAGTCATCTGCGCCTCAGTTACGTCAAATCTGAAAAACAGACCATTACTTGTGGTAATTCTCGAATCTACAAGGAAAGCAATCAAAATTCAAATTCTATTTATCTTAAAGCATACATAATATTCTGATACCAGCCTAGTAATAAACACCACAAAGAATGAGCAAAAGAACTTGCTTTGCAAACTTCAAACGTCCTGTACAATACGTACTCCAGTGTGCACAATAAAAAAGCACAACAGATGAAACAGTCACAAAGAGCACAACGTAGCGTTCTTGTCCCAATAACATCGCATAACAAATGTTCAGCGTGACAAGCACTGAATTGTTTACATTAGTGCAAAAAAATTGCTAAATGGGTTGAAAAAAATAAAGGCAACACCAAAGCTAGTATTTACAACCCGTATGATGATGATGAATAGTAGTGACTTTTAAATATTACATCTAAATAACAAACCTTGCGACATGGCATCGCAGCCGTGATCGAACAGTTCACCTAGAGGCGAACTAGAGTCTGTACGACGGGCCTGCTTCCCATCAGTAGCATCCAAGGTTTGGTATAAAAACACGCCAAGTGCTGCTTGGAAATATGCCCAAGATGACGCCTACAATAAAAGCGGTAACTGCTTTATAAGCATGTAATATTTAGAAGTTTGTCCTCTATGACTCTGTACCAGAACAAATTTATCAATATAGATGATGGACGGCTAATAACACATATGGAAGTCAAACTTACGGCAATTTTGGCATCATATGAGGAACAGGCTAAGATAAGTACAGTTACAAGGTTTATAAAAAATCCTGACATAGTGATTACATTTGGAGCAACCCACATAGGGTAGAACTGAACCACGTACTCCCAAAACCTGAAATGCACTTAACATTAGGTGATGTTTCTCGGGTGTTCATTTACTAACATATATTCTTGAGAAAATTCATTTGAAAATTTGTTATTAGCTTCTTCATGCTTTTAACTGCTACTGTTAGCTCATTAAGGACACATACACACATGAAATTTTCCGAGATTTGTAAGCAGCTTACAAATGAATTTAAAAATAAAAATTGACAGGGAAATCGCTTTAAAAAATACCTTTTCATGCAGTACTCATCAAGCCACGACGTATCAACTGAAGAATATTTATGCTCTCGTAAACGATCCATTTGAGCAACTCGAAGCTGGCAATCACCTTCTAAATAATCTTCCCACGCACTACGTACTGACCACTTCACATATTCCATAGTTCTCTAAATTCCCTATGCAATTATATAAGCCATAAAAACTTTCACCAAAATTTAAATCTTCAGTAGCTGCATTAGACGGATGTGTTAGGCATATCTGAGTATGTGAAAGAAAAATTAGAAAACCAGAGTTTAAATATTTGACAGTTAAAATTTCAACTGGAAACCTTCAGAGAAAATCTTTCCGTATGATATATTATGAAGAAAACACTGAAAAGTAAGTGAAGTTTGTGCTTGTTGTATTGAAGAAAGGAAAGAGAAAGAGACAGGAGGGTGAGATGTTATCCAAATGTATGAAGTGTTAGGGTACGATTCGCAACCGCTTCGATAAATGAATGATCGCAATAAGCCTTGTGAACGGAACCGTCAGAGCTACTAAGCCACTTTTACAGGAACAGATACCGAACAATAACTGAACATAAAGCAATACAGGAAAGCTACGGCAGGTACGGTCATCAACTAAGAGATGGTAAAATGAAGAAAGCTTGCGAAAGCAACAATGAAAGTTAAAAATGAGACATGGAAGCAGTGGTTAAACATGAAAGCTTTTAACCGAAGAGTCAACTACATATGCTTTTCTTCACTTTTTCCCTATAAGAATGCAAACCAACAATGTGAGACTTGACCCAAGGGACTACCTGCTTACCTCTTGTTTTTTCCATTTCATAATCATAAATGGTACTATATCGTCTTATACAGGAAACTTCCGTGCGTATCTCTGGAGCTACTGATACCTGCTCAATAATATGGGGTTTAATCTTATGCTTAACTCATTATAAAAGTACAAAGACACTCATACATTAGCTGCAGTTACTATCATTAGAAATTACAAAAACACGTATATTTGTAAAAATCACTTTTTTCCACCACTCATTTCTTCAACACACATTAAAGTATTGATGAGTCAGATGAATAGGTTTTAGACACTCCTACCTGTCTTTGTTTTCGGTAAAGGCATTGGTCGAACAGGAAACACATCACAGTAACCTTCAACTTTCAAAAGAAAAAGCAAGATGTAGAGTTTTCTAAGATAAATAAGAGATGGAACAGATTTTGGTATTATCAGCTAATTCTAAAGAGTTGATTAATGTGGTAAGAAAGAAGGTTAATCAAAATTACACAAAGATTTTAATAAACATGTTATAAGCAACTAACTTGAATAACACAATGGAAACAGTGTGAAAAAATATATGGAGAAAATGATCAACGCTCTTCTCTGCTGGTTTGCACAGTAAGTGAAAACTGTAAACATTCGCTTATCGCTGTGAAGCACAAGACAGTGCATGAGAAATTTACTTAGGAAACAATACAGAGCAAAAAAAGGAACAGAAATTCCATGTGGGCAGTTCGTTGTAAACAGCTTGAAATCAAGATCTGTTGTGTTTGTTACCAATTTAAAAGTAAGTAATAAAAACGATTATAAGTGCTTTCTGGGAATTTAACACACAAATATTTTACGCATTGTCCTTCACTTCTGTTTGATACAGCTATCGTCTGTATCAGTAATCATCGCTTAGCTCCTAAAATCGAGAGCACATTTGATTACTACAAATTAATTTTTGGATTTTCTGCTAACCATGTGGTCTGGATGACTTAAGTAATGTACAGCAGTTGTATCCTTTTGTGTAAAGTAACTTTCCCTGACATGATATTAAACCAGGCAACCTTTACATGAATAAAATTATGAGGGCTAGAGGAGAGATGCAAGTCTCAAAATATATTCCAGGACTACATAATCAAGCTCGGATTTGTTTGTTTTGCTTTTTTCATTGGAACTTTTGAAAAATTTCAAAGAATGAAATTTACTTTCATTTTCAATTTGAAATGGCTCAGTAGCAATGCAGAGTCCGTATTATTTCGTGAAAGTGTGAAAGGAGCATAAAACGAATGGAAACGGGAACATTAAGTAATGATGTTGTAGATTTTTTGTAACTGACTAATTCTGCGGTCACTTGTCCCGAACAAATAAATGGATAAATGTATACAGTGCAAAATGAAGATACAAAAGCACAGAAACAGTTTGGCCTATGCTTCTAGCATGAAATGAAGAGATGAAATCGTTCCATACTTACTACAGCAGATGTTATTCAAATTTGTACTATTATATGGCTTCTTTTTTACAATCGCCTATTCTGAACATCTTATCTAAATACGAAACGTATCTAAATATGAAACGTTGCAAAACAAACATCTTCTAAATCTTCAAGAAAGACAAGGATAGAGAACGAACGGTGGTTTAGTCTTGAAAGAGAACACTACAAAAAGACACAAAGCAAAAACAAAATCAAAGCAAAAATGCCCCTTCAGTGATGTAATATCATTGTTAACGATATAGGATACTATATCGGCAACGCCGACATTACATCGTTGTTGTTAAAGCATGCTTTTGTTCACTGCAATCAGTATTATTTCGCTGGTTTATTACGAGAGAATAAAATTTACTCACATATCTCCATCCAATTATGAATCATTTCTAGAAAATGATATGTTACAGTGATCATCACGAGTTTAAATTACGAATAAATTCTGGTCTAAATCATTTGAACAAAATTACTTTGTTAATGCTATAAAAAAATAAATAAATAAAATTAAGAAAGCAATACGAAGCAACATGCAAAAGAAAGATAAACGCTGAATTATACACAAGCGAGATATACACAAGCAAGATACCTTAAAGCGTGCACAACAGGAGTATTTGCTCACGAAACTTCGGGAATTTCTTACACCATAGCGACGTACAAACTCACGTGATAAATGTCGTGATGTTGGTCGTACCCAACCATGGTTCTCTTCTTCACCATTCATCAAACCCTTAAAAGTTGAATCACCCTTACCTTCATATAATACAGCTACGTTCATCAAACAAATCAACCCTCTCACTTATAATCTTACGTACTAGTGAAACACATGGGATTAGAAAATTGAAGGACACTCAACAGAATTTGAAAAAAATACATATGCACCATTAAAAGGGAAAAACGAGTAAACAAATTCGGAAAGTCAGTTGTAAAGTGTAATAAAATTATTAATTTTACTGCGTTCCCAATTTTTCAATCGTACTTTTTGACAAAAGCTCTTACAGTTGCACTACAAACTGCATGCAGAAAACATCAACACTAATCACTTCGATATGGAAAAGATAAAAGTGTGACAACGAAACAAAAAGTCATTCTTGAAAGGACTAAAGAGGTGCGAATACAAACACACATAAACGGACGTTTGAGCAAGAAAAATTGAATGATATCGAAGAAAATAACCAATTTACATATTATAGAAATTACTAATACACACACTAAACGATCGGTTACGCAGTAGGCTTCAAGTTACAAACTGATTCTCAAAATGCTAAGTGTATCGAGACACCAATTTATTTCACTCCATGTTCCAAGTTCATGTGTAAAGATGAGAAATATTGCGACGGTAAAAATATGTGATCTCAGAAGCTCCCTGAATAGTCTTTCAATTAGATGACAAGCTATCTCAGTGTAGTCAAATTCCAGATTCTCTGATATTCCTCAAACATATTCCCGAAACATATACGGACATCGCAATACGTTACGTGGAGAATAACGATCTTTAGTAGTTATCCGAGCAAAAATCTACAACTTGTCGTTTGGAGAAAAGTATAAAGCATAAATATAATGCGATGAGTGCCTCGATGAAAGAAGATCAACATACCTGCGTATCACCAACAGAGGTCCAGAGGGAAGGCATTCGACGTGACTTTCCACTGACATCCATGACTAACCTGCAAGTCACTGTAATTAGTTTTTTTTTTAATTAGGGTCAACAGTATAAACGCAAAACAATCTTGGATTTTGTGCGAAATATCTTTCTTAGGGAAGTACAACTTTTTTCCTGAAGGATATTTCGTAATTCAAAGCAATTTCACAGGATTTAAAACTTTAACTAAAAAAATTCAAATATTGTCACCTCAACGACTTGTTTTACTGACGCTCAGAGTAACTATAGGAAATGGAGAAAAAGAAAAAATCCTCCATTATTCGGTATGTATACGAAACATGCATGATTTCGTTATTGTCAAAATCAAATATCTCCCAACATTCGTTCCTCGCCATCACATTATTCGGAAATGATATAGATCGGATCCGCGTAATATCCTCTAACCGCTCATTCCGCAATCAAACTTTGAAACGAATCACTCAAAGTTTATATAATCCCGAAAATAAATGCAGACAACTATCCAACAACCTCAAAATTATAATCCACTGATAAGTACTGCAGTTTTCCTACCTCCTGGAAAATTATCTATTACATTTTCTGCATCATTTTCTTGCCCCTTCATTCTCGTAGCAATATTTTCCAGGTTGCTCTCACTTCAAAATCATTATCACTGCAACTGAAAATTAATTCGTCCCATTCACTTTCATTACACACATCTCTCTCTCTCTCTAACTCTCCTTAAATATCGTATTTTCCTGCTACTACTGAATTCATTGAAAGTGATGAATTACAAACGTACTCCCACGCACCAACCAACCAAGCAAAGGAACAGTTATTTCGAATATAAAAAAAACCAACTTAAATGAGACCGCTTGGCATTTCACATGGCTCAAATGGTCGGTTGTTCTGGTACGCAACGAAAATTGTCCGTCCCGAACCACGATATGATAAAATATCGTTACCACCTGCATTCGTGCAGCAAAAACTAGAAATCCCGAGTGGAACCTATGTATCCTATAAGGTATTAGATAGGCCTGAGCGAATAGTTAAGTTAGGAAGTATTCTTTATTGATTGGCATACATTAATGTCATGAATGCTAGAACTGAATATCTAATCTAACTGAAGTCAATTGATAAGGCTAGTTTATATCATTGAACAAATGTGAATGCACAAAATATCGAAAGCCATTATGGGTAAAGTAAAGTAAAAGGCAGAAAAAAAAATCCTGCAATTTCAAAAATTTGTCCATAAAATGACAAATAAATTCTATCCCATACTTACTTGAAAAACATATTTCAAATTATATTAAACACTTATTTCTGAAATCTAACCTCATTTTTATTCAGGATGAGTGTAACCAATTAATGGTACTAAGAAAGGATGAAATACAAAATGATTACGCTGCAATGGGCTTCTACCATACAAAATGATTGTCTAATCTGGTTAGAAGAACTAGTTTCATCACATTACCTTTCCTTCCCCCTCTCCTTCTCTCTCTCTGTGTCCCTCGTAACTGCTAAAGATCAATTTTTTATTTCTTTTTTTGCTGTTTTTTATTCTATCATTGCTAAATGAGTGTACAATTTTATGTTGTAAATTTTGAAAATTTTCTAGGAAAATTATCCCAATAAAAAGTGATAATCGTTTCGTGTACTGTTTAGTTCTAAATGTATTAAAACTTCGCTTATTTTGATCCGGCAAAAACAGGTATTCTGCTAATTATAATAATTAATAATGATAATTAATAATAATGATAATTAATAATAATAATAATTAATGATAATAATTAATAATAATAACAATAATAATAATAAATAATGAGTAATAATAATAATAAGTAATGAATAATAATAATAAATAATAATAATGATAATATAATAATAAATAATAATAACGACAACATTTTTTTTAATCATAACTATCACAATATTATTTCAAGGTGAAACACGTAATGTGAGAAGACATTAAGTGTTAACATTTTCAAAGTTCAACAACCAGTCATTCATTTTTGCATTAAAATTCCAATGATATATTATTTACTTTCAAGTTTGGATGACACGGATGAGAGGGAGAGAGAGAGAGAGAAAAGCTCCATTTTAAAATCTTTTTTATACTCTATCATTTGCACTCCTTTTTTTCCCTCTCCCTCTTCCTTCCTCTTCCACCATTCATTCTTACATGAAAAAATTTCCACTTTGAAAATGATGAAAAGTCTTCTTCAGGATGACATATTTATTTGAACAATAATAATAATAATAATAATATAATAATAATAATAATAATAATAATAATAATAATAATAATAATAGTACATCAATGTCATCGTTGAACATTTTAAGTAGATGAATAAAGGGCAGGTAAAGTTAATATGTACATAGTATTTTTGTACATAACTTTTTTTTTTTAAAGAAAAAGGAAAGAGAGATGAAGCTTGTGTTTAAAAAAATAAACAAACATGTTTCTTGATATGAGTAGAAGTTCTTTTTTTTAATTTTTATTGTTTAATCGAAGAAAATGTTTAAGAGGGTTGAGAAATAATTCAAATGGTTGTAAAATTTTTTCATGGGAGGAGAAAAAAAAATTTTCCACATGAACCATTATTATTTGAAAAGTCGATTTTTTCGGTAATCGGTGGTACTTTCATCAACATTGAATGTCATTTGTCGGAGATCTTCACTAGCCGATGTACTGCCCTCAGATATCTGCAAACATTTTGTAAATAAATTTTTCGTTTTTTTTTTTTTAATTTGGATATATAATGAATATCAAATGGTTAATTTTAATGATCCAATACGAACGAAAACAGTGAACACTTCCTTCATTCATTCTCAGTGATATCTTTGGAATAAAATAAGTGATACTTTAAAATTTATTCGAATACGAAATTTCGTTCTGAGGGAAATGAATAGGTTGGTTGATAGGTAAAATTGAAAGAATCTATTTTATCACATAGAAATGAGAAAGTGAAAAATTTACGCCTGAAGATGAGTCGCCTGGTGTTAGTGCTACGTCTGCTGAATGTGCTGTAAAATCAGCTTCATCGGCTCCACGGACATCGTTGATCAAAGCTTGAACAAGACCTTCATGAGACAAAGTTTCAATTGCTGCCATATCCATTTTCACCTAAAATTGACGAAAAAAAAGTAAAATTTAGAAAATTTTAAAGATGTATGTTAATCAATTAGTTTGTTATTCGACTTTAATATAATTCATTTTTAAACTGGAAAAACAAAACCTTTACCTTGAAAGGGCAAGATTGTTCATTGATAACATGCGGATAATATTCTTTGAAATATGGATGCTGAATGGCTTCATTAACATCAATTCGCTCTTCCGGATCCATTTTTGCCATTTTTGCAATTAAATCCAAAGTTTGAAAAGAATCGGCTTTATCACGAATAATTTCATTCCATGGTCGTACAGGATGATCACCAAAATTTTCAATTAAACGTCTTGTTCGATCGCACTGAATCTGATTTAGAATCTGAAGTAGGAAAAGCACAAATAAAAATCATTGTATAGAAAATATTCATAAGAAAAACTACGATTTTCAAGATTGGTTTATTAAATTTAAATAATATTCACTGAACTTTTCTTTGACCATAACAAAGTGTAAGTATGATTAATTTTAAAAGGCAAACAGATGACTATTCCATACTATTTAAAACAATTTTCATAATTATCAACTATTAAAATACCATTTCCTTCTTCTGATATTTCTAGCTGTTAGTAAAATTTAAAAAAAAAAACGCTAAATTTCCAATATCTGCATTATATTTAAAAATTTTTACACTCTTTTTTTGATCAAAATTTCCCTTATATGTATTAAATTAAAAAGTAAAATTTCTTTAATCTAACATACTAATCAAATTATACAAAATAAAAATAATTTTAATAAAAAAAAGAAAGAAACCTTAATCGAAGGTGCACCAAGCATTGTAACGATAATTTTTATTTGTCCACTTACACTTCGACCGGGAAACAATTCTCGCCGAATAATCATTTCGGCAAAAATGCAAGCAACTGCCCATAAGTCTACCGCTGTTGAATGTTCGGGCATTACGAACAGAAGCTCAGGTGCTCTGGAAAATTCGCACCTATCAATTATCATCCATCTTTGTTCGTTTGTTTGTTTTCCTTTCAGTTATCAGAATTAATGCAATACCTTTAATCCTCAAACTTTCAATTAACCCATTCATCATTGAAAAATCATACTTGTTATTCTAAACGGAAGTAAAAATGATAAGAAAATGAAAATTTAGGCTAAAAAAAAAGTATCACCAATTTTATAATTTCATTCAAATTCGATAATTTACATCTCAAAAATAATATTTGTTTCGTTGTTTAATGAAATGAAATGATGTTTAATTACCTGTACGGTAGTGTGGTTATATGTTGTGTCATGTAGAATGAATGTTCCTCCACCTCTTCAACCTGATTTTTCATTGCTAATTTAGCCATACCAAAATCAGCAATGCGCAAATGACAACTGCCATTTACAAGTAAATTTGACGGTTTTAAATCTCGATGAGCGATACCGGCAGTATGTATGTACTATAATTAATGAAAGATATCAATTCAATATAATTTTAATTAATAAATTTTACAATTGAAAAAATTTGATTGATAAATGAAATGCTTACCCTAAGTCCTCGTAATATTTGATAGAGAAAATGAGAAATTAAATCATCTTCCATTGGGCCACCACAATAAATAAGATGATGAAGATTACCCTCCATAAGGTCCATCACGAGGTACACATTTATTCCTTCAAAAAAAAAATTTTAACATCAACATATAAAATTATGTACAATAAATTTATTCAATTTCTACAACAATTTATTAAGTTCAAACTAGTTTCTAAAAATGGGATATGTAAAAATTTGAAAACATACCTAAATTACCGGGTGTTCGAAAGATATCCCTGAGGTTTATAATATTTTCATGAGCAATATAACGTAGCACTCGAATTTCACGCAATGTACGCCTAGCTGAAGTTGGCGTTGCTGATGCATGACCAATTTTTTTAATGGCAACCTAAATAGGTCATCATAGATAATGGAAAAAAAAGAAAACTTGAAAGGAAAAATTTCAAATGTAATAAGTTGAAATTGTTGTCTGTTTCAGAAAATCACTAACTAACTTTTGTTCCTGAATTTCTTTCAACTGCTTCGCATACAATTCCAAAAGCGCCAGAACCTATATTTCTGATCGCTTCATAGCTACTACCAGCTGCTCCAAATTGAAAATCAAGCAGAAGCTGTCGACGTGCAAGATCATCCAATATCCTATTGAAAGCTTGTGCCGTTGCTGGCATCCTAAAAATTTATGGATAATAAAGAAAATTTAAAATTCAACTAAACATATGTAAAAGATAAAATTTGTCGCTTCACACGACAAGCACTTTTTTTGCTTGATAATATACAGGAAATTATGGGAATCAATTAAAAATAATTGATAAAGTACGAAATTAAACACAACTAGTATTCCTACGAAAAAATTAATTAACACACACTAATGCAAAAATTACAGAAATATAATAATTTTAATTATTTTTCAATTAATATTAAAATTTCATCGAAATCCCATTTAACATTTTAAATCTTATAATATCTCAAAACTTTTCATTGAGGAACTGCTAATTGTTCAATTTATTATTCTTACGGTTTCAGTATAGAAAAACAATAATAATTACTATGATAATTAAATGACCCTCATCGATAAATGAAGTAAGCTTAATATATGCAGCAATAAATATGAAAAAAAAATGAATTTTAATAGAAAAAATGATAGTTTAATGTAACATATCACATAGCAATTCCATTACGAATTTACAAATAACAAAAAAAAAAACGATCCAGTAAATATTTCTGGTTACTTTATTTTTTAAGCTTTCATGAACCGAACAATCACAAATATACAATTAATTGAGAATTTGAAATTTCTTCAAGTAAGAAAGATTGGAAGTGTTTTGAAATTGGTTGAATCCTATATGTAATATATTCTTTCATATTATTCATCATATATATATCATTATCATATCATATCATAATCACTCCATTATATGTACATATATATATATATATATATAATATCATTGCCATATATATTTAATTGTAAGAATAATAAATGATGGTGCAATGTTTATTATTATTATTATTATTGTTATTATTATTTATTATTATTATTATTATTTATTATTATTATTACTATTATCATTATTATTATCATTTATTATCATTATTATATTATTATTAATTATATATGTCATTATCATATCGTTTATTTTATTTCATTGACAACAAAATATTTTTATATTTATTTTATTTTATTTACTTATCAAATTTTTCCCTCTTTAAATTTAACAGTTATAGCAAATGCAAATTTAGCAATACATAAATGTTGAACATAAATGATTCCCAAAATACATTTTCCAAAAAGTGAACGACAATGATATATATATATATATATATATATATATATATATATATAATTGAGCGAATATGATATGATATGATAATGGCATATATATGATGAATAATATGATAGGATATATTACATATAGGATTCAACCAATTTCAAAACACTTCCAATCTTTCTTACTTGAAGAAATTTCAAATTCTCAATTAATTTTGTGATTGTTCGTATATTTCCGATTGTTTGGTTCATGAAAGCTTAAAAAATAAAATAACCAGAAATTGTCGGGACACCCGAGAGAAACCCCAGAGATCTAACACAAATTATAAAAATCCTTAAGATTTCGTTATGCTTGTTGCATCTCTATATCCTTTATATTGTAGTCTGTTTCAACATCTTATCAAAACCCAAATGGGTCACATCATTTACAAGCTTTGACCTATGATTTACAAGCATTTGTAGTTAACCTTAACTCGTAAGATGACTGTGCCAAACTCCTTTACTACTAACAAAACAACATTGACCTCACATGACCGCAAGCT
>JABVXW010000684.1:0-14973 GCA_013365375.1 Litomosoides brasiliensis | reverse complement strand
CTTCTTTATTTAGCTTAGACTTTTGGGAAAAATTTTAAGTGGCCTGAAATTATAAACATTTCAACTAACTGTTCACAGAGTTTTTATTGTCAAAGTTTTAGCAGTCTTGTCTAAAGTACAAAACATTTAGAATAAAAATTTTTTATTATTGCCAAAAATTAACTTTTCCATTCAAGTAAATTTTCAGCTCTAATATCGTTAATGAATGTGTCCAAGATGAAATATTGCAATATCACCACAAATTTGCTGGGAAAAAGTAATGTCACTTCCCCACTTCTGCTGTTTTTGCTTTTTCCTCTAAACAAACCTTGACGTATCTTATCATTTCATCTCCATCATTCCAGGTGTTTTACGGGAAATTAATTAGTTACAGTTTCTAATTAATTTTTGCAAGTTTTTGCCTTAATTCCACTAAATTTTATGAAATAATTGTTGTTTTTTTTTGCTGTATATATAAGTTGCATTAAAAATCTTAGGCATAAATTAAAGAAGAGCTTTAAATAATTAAGATAGGCATAAAGCTGCATTAAAAACAAATTGTGGAATTGGTGCTTAGTGCTTAATTGCTTTTTTTCTGAATGTTATGATTAGCTGAAATTGTTCGCGCATTGTTTTATTAATAATTGAAAACGAATGGAAGAGAGGCAAATGATTGATGAAATGAATTTTGACACTCTCTTATGATGTCGCAAACACAGTTCATCGGCCATTTCATTCTAAGAAGGGAGCTAAGATAAGACCCGAATTTTAGATGACGGTGTATTACTGCCACTACTTCTATTGGGCTTTATAGGTCATCAGCGCAATTGCTACGAGAAAGGTAGATGAGCGAAGGCAAAAGGAAACTACAACGCCTTATCCATTCATCCTGCATGACCTCTGTTTTTCCGTTTAGGCCAGCCTTATTCTTCACCATTCTACTCAAACCTTACTGCTTCTGAACAGCCTTATTCCGCGGTTTGAATTCCTCATTTCAAACGGTGTTACATCTTAATTTGTTACCTTTTGATTATTTACCAGACTGTAAGGAATTTTATTATTACTGAAAAGTAATATTTTAAAAATTTTAATAGAAAGATAAGAAAATTTTTACTATACTACTGTTGTTGATGTTAATAAATGATTTTAGCCACACAAAGTTTATGCTATCAATTGCTCAATTGCTCAATATCAAATTAAAATATCAACCAATTTTTGCTTCTTCCACATACAGATGAATAGGATCATTTTCGTTTGCTTGTCTGAAATGTAATTGATTATATTTTTAAGCAATCCATCTATTGTATAATTTCCATATGACGCTCTGCAAACTTACTAAAACTATTGATTTGAATTTCAAATTTCATCACAATTCATTTTTATTCTTTTCAGAGTTTATTACATTCTAATATCTGACAGTTATGTATTTGTTTCAAAACAATTTTATGCAATCGTCTTTTTTTTAATTACTTTTTTTTGCTATGTGCAATTAATAGATAGACAAATGTTACATTTAGCAAAATGATGGAAAGTTATTGAAGAGAGTATTTTCTCAGAACGTCGAGAAATGAATGGTTCGTACTTTGTACGTCTAAAAAAAGAACTCATAAAAGGAACATTCAATTAAAGAATGGTATAATTTCTACGAAATAGGTTATCACGTAATAAAGGCGGTCAGAGCGACAATAATTAGTAACGAAATTGCGCAAATGTTCTTCATCTTCCTTCAATGGACTTTTCTTTCCCAACTCATTTCTTTCAGTCGTTGTAAGAGACTTTGCAGTGACATTTTTTTGTGTTTATTTCTTCTCATTCCTCTACTTTGTAAAACTCATTCACGGAAAATGCAACTTATTTTTGGTAAAAAATCCTTTAGATAATCTAAAAGAATGATTTTAAGTCCGAGAAGACATTCTTCCTAATACCTAGCATGCTTAATGCAATATAAGTTGTAATTTATTAGTTATTAACCTACTGCAATTAATCTTAACATATCAAAAGTAATCTACATTGCATATCTTAATTACCTAAAACAAAAGTACATCTTAAGCATTTCAATATTACTCTAAAGCTCTCGATTGTTTAATTATTTGATGTGAAAATAATTCGAAAATTCTTGAATTGAATGTTATTTAAACAATGGAACTAGCTGTTAGATAGCAAATACAAACAATTAAATGTGAAATTAATCGTTGTTATTTTTTTTAATTTTATAGGAGTAAAATAATTTGAAATGGAAATTTTAAGATTTTCCAACAACAACAAACTCCCTGGAGAGGGGAGATGAAACCAAGGAATGACACCGTCTATGCGGAGCATCTATCTAGCAGTTCAAGCAATATAATGGACAGTGATCAATTTGACGTTCGCCGTGAACGTGCCTTCAAATTTATTATTTCTGTTGCAAGTACCCTAAGCATTTTCAGTTTGCTGACAATGTGCCTTGTTGCCCCATCTGCCTATAATTTTGTGGACAATATGGGAACATTCACAAGGCAGGATTTCGCCTTCTGTGATGTATGTATTTTTTTTCACATTTATAAAACTACGACACGTGGGAAGAGTAAAACTGTGAAACGATCGAAGCATTGAACAAAACAATCATTTTATGTTGATCATTTTGTTGTTTCTTTTATTCCTCTTTTAAATCATTTTTTTTTTAAATTATTCTTTTAAATTTAGGAAAATTATAAAGCATTCATTTTTAGCAAATTTAAATTGCTGCAAAATGATAAATTATAGTGAGAAAAAAATTACTGCAATCACATCTGAATTCTTTTCTCTCAAATCGTTTTCAATAAATAGTTGAGGCTTTTCTTTCTGCTTTTTAGAACTTACCGAAAACCTATCATTAATTGACATAGTATGAAAGATCTATGAGAGTCAAGAGAATCAAAAATAGTTTCTATCAAAAAATTGCAAAAAAAAATCCAACAAAATGGTAGAGTTCAAAAGATGATATGTTGAAGAGGTAAGAAATAATTTTCACAAACAATCTCATGAGCCATAAAGTTCACTTTCAGTCACCTCGTTTTACAATAAACAGGTAATAAGTAGAAAATGTGAGAAATGGCAGATAATCCGACCGGAAGTAATCATTATTAGTTTGATTTTTTTGTCACATTTTTGTTAACATTGTGAGTGTTGCAAACTAAATAAAATCCAACTAAAATTATTAATTTGCTTTGATATTTCCGGTTTTGACGTTCGTTTATCGGAAAGTATTATCAAGTGGAAAAGTGCAATAAATGTGTTAACTTCTTAATTTCATCTACAAGATGAGAGGATATTAAAGCTAGAAGGAAAGCTCGAAGGAAAGAAAAAAGACCATGATAGCTTTAAAATTAGAATAACACGCAATTTATTTTATTTAATCATTTTTGTTTAACAAGTAGTTTTTGCAAACTGTAGAATATTATTCCAATACTAAAAATTATTATATTCAAAAATTTTTTTATATTTATAAGAATTAGAAATAAAATGTTAAATTAATTGCTTGACTTATAATTGTTAAGAAAATTTAATGATATAATTGATTGTTTACAGAGTTCAATACATGACCTGGAGGAAGAGTTATCAGCGATACAAAGAATGAATCGAAATCGAACAAGAAGAGATGCAGCAGCCCAATATAGCAGCTTCAATTCACCAACACTTCTCACAGAACACATCGCTTTCCAGGAATGTCCTGGTCAATTTCATGTCCCATTTTACAGCTATCATTTTGACCATCTCATTTCTATCAATCATTTCATTACTGCTTTAGAAAGTCTGCACTTTTTAGATTTAAAAGATTTGCACCGAATTGTTCTCACAGTTGATAGGATAATTGTTCATTTTTTTTAGCATGTTGTATGCCTGGTGAACGAGGAGAACCAGGTGATGCTGGTCTTCCAGGACTTCCTGGAAGCCCTGGTCCAGATGGTGCACCTGGTAGGCCTGGTGCTACACCAAATGCTTCTTGTATCCCAGAAAGAATATTCGAACCACCACCATGTCTTCCATGTCCACAGGGTCCACGTGGTGTGCCTGGACATCCAGGATTTCCAGGTGATCCAGGAGATTCTGGTATACCTGGAAAACCCGGTAATTTTATTTTACTTTAGTGGCATTTTAAAAGTTTTAGTTCATTCCTGTATTTCAAATAAAAATTATGCATTGAACATAACTAAGCAGCAGTTTTGGTAAAAGCATTATTTTTCCAAATTTGTTTTTGAGGTTCTGATGGACTGCGTGGGAAACCTGGTGAAGATGGACCACCAGGTCCACCTGGTCCAGTAGGCCCCGCTGGACCACCCGGTGATAAAGGTTTTACTCCGCATGCGCATGTTGTTCCTGGCCCTCCGGGTGATCCAGGTGATCCAGGGCCGTGGGGACCACCTGGATATCCAGGTTTGTTCTATTTTGATCAAAGATTTGGCATTAAATAGAATTCGTCAAACAAATATTTTTTTCATTATTTCAAAATAACAACAAGTTATGAAATACAAACTTTGACTTTATAGGATCGAGCGGTGAAGACGGCTATGTTGGACCACCAGGTGAAAAGGGTTGGCCAGGACCACCAGGACCTCCTGGTGAAATTGGACCACCTGGTGCACCAGGGCCTAGAGGAGAGCAGGGACCATCTGGTCTGTTTTTATAGAAAACTAGTTGGATCTCTGATTTTAAACTGTTCGAATTTTGAAATTAAAATAAAAAAAAATTCAAGAAGAAAAAAAGAGAGAAAAAAATTCATAAATTTTAGAGGAAAAGCTTTGGTAATATTGAAATCAGTGATAGTAAAAGATCACATAATCTTGAAGTAATTGAATCTTAGGAAGTCCTGGAACATGTGTATGCCAGGATACAGAAGTAGTAATAGCTGATATGCCTCGTCAGCAACCGGATAAAGAAGAAACGCAGTATACGAAAGAAGTAAGTGATGGAACATATGATAAAGCAGAAGGGAGCAAGCAGGAAATAAGCAGTGAAAATATTGGATATCGTAACTTGGAAGAACCACCTTACGGAAGATCAGGCGAAGAAAGCAGAGGACCATCGCAAATAGCTAAACAACTTGAGGTTGCACCGAGTGCATTGTACGACAGTTCACGACAGCAGGGTTCAAATACACAAAAGGTAGACAGCAGCTCGAGTCTTCAAACAATTGCTTATCAACTTTTATAATACGGTGATTTTTGAAGGTTTAGTGCCATGCATACGTTAATATCGCAATATGCACGGTAGCTCTTACTTTTATTATATATAATTAAAATTTAATCTTGCTGATATTTGAATTAGGTGTTAAAAGCATGCACAATTAATACTTTTCTTTGTTACTCCCTTAAGCTAATTCAAATGCCTTAAAAATTGAGAAGTTTTAAATTATCTGATGAAATTAATTTAACACTTTCAATGTTTGTTTATTTTGCTCGCTCTGACACAATTTATTGAAAAAAAATAATTAAGAAAATAACCATAACTAGCTCAATTGCAACTCTCTATCGTCTGATATTTCAAATCGTTGCAATATTAGAACAATATTTGCTCATTTATACATTATTCGGAAATGTCAATAATTAATTTACCTTATCAAATTTTCATAACTTATTTTATTTACCTTTGCTCCTCACTACTTCTCTCAATTTATCAGCATTTAATGCATTTTAAAATAATTGTGTTTTTATTGGCATCTTATTACAACCACAATTTTTGTTCCAATTTTCGAGCCTGTTTTCTAAACAAATAGGAATGATGTAATTCAGAACAGAGAGGAAGTGCTTTGTCGTGCTTCTTATCACTTATCATGAAAGATTGCATTGTGCAACTGTGATTTGTCATGTTGAACTTTTCGTGCCTGTTCTGTTAAGAGTTGTTCTGTAATAAATTTAATGCATTTAAACTTTGAATAGATTTAAAAAAACAAATGGAATTAATGAATCCAACTGATACAGACATCGACGAACACTTAATGAATGATATTTTGGTAATCGAGAACTGATATCTTGGAATTTCTGCTTTCTCTATTTTTATGACAAATAAATTAGTGATAATAATTTTAATAATAAGTAAGTGAGAAAGGTTAAGGAATTTTCTAAAGATTTCAAGCAAGAATCATCTGGTTGAAATTAGTGGCAATTTCAATTAAACAAAAAAAAACGGAAATTTGATTTATTACCAAATATAATCATTAATAGTAAATCATTAAAAAATTAATTTATTTGTGAGGGATTAAAAAAATATCAAATGCACTTTCTCAAAGCAACAATCTTATCAAAATTCCTTATTAAAATCAACGGGAGCTATGTTTGGTAGAAATATTCGTCAATTAGATTTAATTTTGGAATTTAAAACCTTCAAAAAAAGGTGATTGCATACCTGAAAATATCAAACTCTCTTGTTTATTTTATTTGTTTTTCCAGATTTTTTTCTTCTATGATTATAGCCTTTCAATAAACTCTTTTTTTTAAACTACCAAATTTTTGCAATATAAGAGAGACAGACTAAGAGGGAGAGATGGAGCGAAAGAGCGAGTAGTTTGATTTGATTAAATTAAAATTGTTGAATGGATGATATCATTGGTTTCAATTCCATGTCAGATTTTTGTGATCTAACTGCTCCAATTCCAGAAACAGATTTCTTTCAGTGTAAAATGATAACATTCATTGCACCCAAATAATTGATAGCACAATTGCAGTACAATGTTGCAAATTTGATGACAAAATGGAATGAAACAGATGAGGAAAGAAAGGGAGAGAGAGAGAGAGAGAAGAAATTTAAATGCTTAAAACTATGCTTTTCTGTTTTGACAAAAATGAAGAAACCTCTCTCGCAACAACCAAACCAAACATAATTTTAGATTTGCTAACTGATTTCATCTTTTTGAATTATTTGTTCCAAAATTTATCGATTCAAAAAAAATCTCTAAATTGAACAAAAATGTTGTGGAATAAATGCACAGTACAGGTATATTGTATATTGTAAATGTATATAAATGTACAATAAATGTTATGAAATAAATGTACAGGTATATTACCCTTTGAAGAGTAAAGAGATTGAAAAAAAAAGTTAACTTTTCCAGGTCATCAAAATATTCAAAAATACTTTTTTTTTCATTGGTACTTTATCGTATGGAAATGGTGCACAACATTTAATGTCGAATATCTAAGCTAATATTATCTCAGTTTGCTTTATTCATTTATTACAACGTTGAACATTGAAAAATTATTTGAACATTTTTTTAACAGGTCAAGTAGACGGATATTAGGATTGTAAACTTCAGTATCAATAAATTTGGTCGAATTATTAATTTATTTTAAGAAAAAATATTTAATTTGTAAAAGTTTTCATGTGAGAATTGCAAGTTAACTCCTGCTATATAAAGAATAATAATGAAATTTAAATTTTAGAGGAATATAATCATGCAATAACGTTCCGGTTTTTTTCAGTTTTCTGAATACGTCTTCAATTCTAACAAAAGTTTTTTGAAAACCTTTTTACTATCAAAATTTTTTGAAAATTTTAAAATTTTATACAAATGGAAGTTGTTAGTATTTTATATTAAAGATTGGTTTAAAATAAAGCTTGAATTTATACTATAAAAAATTCAATTACATTTTTTTATTTTTTAATTTCTAACTGAATTTAGAAAGTCAAGAAATGAATTACTATTGATAAAATATGTAAGTATTCCTTTAATTTCTTCGTTAACTAAATTACCTATTAATTTCTTCGTTATTTATTCTTTGAATATTTTCCTTTATCTTTTAATCAAACGTTCCAAACCAGGCTCATTTACTAACAGGAAATTAAAAAATGAGTCAATTTCTGAGATATACCATAAAATCAACTAATTTAAAATTAATCGAAAACGCTTCTTGACAAATGGTTCTGTTGAGCGGATGATATGGTGAAATGTACGATGATAGATGTATGTACTTTTTCAGCGGAACAATTTTGCGGTACTGCGCACGAAAAAGTTTTGTGGAATTTTTTTACCACTCTAAATTACCTATTAATTTCTTCGTTATGGATTAATTGAATTATTATTAAATTTGCATTCAAAATTTTTCGTATATCTTTTAAATTTTAAGTTTATTACTTTTTCGCCGCTACTAGTCTTTTTATTTATTTGAATTTTTAGATTTTTTTTTTCATAAAAATTTCTACTTAATTTAACAACAATGAATTACACACGGAGAAAAGTGATGTGATGAATTAACAAGAACAAAATGAAGGTGATTTGGGTTGACCTGGCACATGAAATGATAATTTAGGTCGTCGTACTGTTAACACCGAATGTCACTACATGTTGATGGTGTAAGACAACCAGTGTCATCAACAGCAGTACCAGTGGTAACGGTAGTAATATCGATAGTGATATTGCTGAAGATATCATCATTACTATCGCAAAATCCATCATATTATTATTTCCTAAGCAATTTCACACATTACGAAATTCACATTTCAATTTTATTAAAATATTAAATTGTTATTTTGAGAAAGGTAATTTTTTGCATTTTTATTTTTACTCAAATTTCTTCCATTAAATCTTTAATATTTTTTCTTTTAACATTGTCAGTCATTGCTAGTAATTTCTACCGCAATGCTTATAAATGCTTTTGTTGAATGAAATTATATTACTATGTATACCTGAGAGTAGCAAATTCATTTCTAACAATTAGAAATTTCCAACACATATGATTTTAATCGTTTTATAAGTTAGAATATGAATGATCTATTTTCTCCTTATCATTGATTTCTTATCACCAAACTTATCACACTAGCATATTATGGTGTAGTAAAATTTTGCAGTTAATTTTTCACTTTTAAGTGAAATTACACAATAATTCCCACTTGAGTATGCTAAGTGCAAGGTATTTTTATAATTGTGGATTTTCCAGTACGATAAGTTAAGACTTATTAATTCTGGGAGCAGTAAAACAATTTATCTGAAAAAGAGTGAGACAAAATTTAACTCAAAAAAACAAATGAAATACAAACAAAAATTTTCACATAAAAGCAAAAGATAAAAATAAGAAATAATTTAATTTGCATTTTCAACTTTTTTCCAGAAAATTTTTCATCTCTCTACTGCTATGTCTGTTTTTTGTTCTATTATTATTTGAAAAAAATAATTTAGGAAGTGAGAAAACGAAGTGTGCAATACGGAAATAATAAACTTTGGAGTGTACACAACGGAGACTTAGTGCCTTTCAAGAAGGTTCATCTCTTGCATACAACCCTATCTTTTTATTTTTATTTTAATTTTTATAATTTATGACAGTTTGATATCTCACTTAGCCGCAAACAGGAAATTATCTTTTGAGTACATTTCACTAACCTAGCAGTATCATTCTTTTGGTTTTATTATTTAATAAAATATGATAAAATTTAAAGTACTACGTTTTGTTGATTTTATACATTTCAGAACTGAAATTTCTTTTGTACAATATAACACAAAGAGGAAAATAAGGCGAGAAAATATATTCTAAAAAATTTGTTACTTTTTATTTCATTTGCCTTTTAACAGTTTTTTTTCCATTTGATTTTAATACGATAAATTTGAGCTCCGTTTTTTTTTTTTCAAAATATTCAGGCCATCGTCTATCATACGACTTTACAAAGTCAGTTTGCAATTGTCAATTAATACAACGTGAAACTGTACCATCGACCAATTGGTTAAATTTATTCAAACAATATGAAGGAACATGTGAGCAACACAAAAAGGTCCTTTTTCGTCTGATCAATTTTATTTAGCATATAAAGAAACAACAATATTTCAGTTTTAATTCAAAAATTCTCTCAACTCCTCAATTGCAATAACAATGATAAGGTCAAAGGTTAACAATTTAATAGACAAAGTTAAAGTATTTATCATAAATGATAAATTAGATTTACTACAGCATTGGACAGTCCTATCAATCAGTTCAGACTATGCGACAGCGCGTGTATCACTTTGTTACTGGTCTACAAATTGCTTGTAGCTTCTTATCATTACTGATATTATGCATTGCGTTACCTGTTATGTACAATAATGTTCAAACAACAATTGATTATGTTGACAATGGAATGCTATTCTGTGAGGTAAATTATCCAAAAAAAAAAAAAATTTTGATCGATTAATTTTAAAGAACAAATTTTTTTTTACATTTAATTTTAAGAGCTTCGAGAAATACTCTCTCTCTCAATTGCAGCATTCAAATGAAGAAGCACTGCTAGAAGTAGAACGAGGCAAATCATATGCTACTTCAAATAGAACGAAACGTCAAACATATGATCAACGTGATGGTTTTCAGGTTATTTTTTCGTAATCTTATCCTGACCTAATAAACGATTCTTGAGGAAATATTCTCTGCCGATAACCTTTCGCTGTTTTTTTTTCCTTTCTATCGCTTTACATGTTTGTTAATTATTAGAATATGAATTCTTATTTGCTTTTTTTTACAGGCATTGAGTCAGTTTTACGGAAATTCCATGTTGAATGAAGAAACCGGTACACCGATTGAAACGGAATGTCCGGGTTGCTGTATTCCTGGTCCGCCAGGACCACGTGGTGCAGGAGGTGTGCCTGGGAAGCCTGGAGCTCCAGGACCAGCAGGAAAACCTGGTATTCCTGGAACAACTCCAAATCAAACATGCCCAATACCAGTAAACCGGCCACCTCCGCCCTGTCGTCCATGTCCAAAAGGTCCTCCAGGCATCAAGGGTTGGCCTGGATTTCCAGGCGATGCAGGTCCAGTTGGCGAACCGGGAGCAAAGGGTAAGTTGTAATCTAGATTTATTGGAAGTGCTTTCTTTGAATTATATGTACTTTAATTTTATTCTTAATTTTTTCCAGGTAAAGATGGGGAAGACGGTCCACCAGGTGAACCTGGACCACAAGGTCCGCCAGGTTTTCAAGGTGGCCTAGGTGTGCCGGGTGATAAAGGCCCAACACCAGAGGGCGAACTCAAGGAAGGTCCACCAGGGGATCCAGGACCAATAGGACCTGTTGGTGCTCCTGGTCTTCCAGGATTACCTGGTCGAAATGGAATGACAG
This sequence comes from Litomosoides brasiliensis, assembly GCA_013365375.1. Taxonomy (NCBI): domain Eukaryota; kingdom Metazoa; phylum Nematoda; class Chromadorea; order Rhabditida; family Onchocercidae; genus Litomosoides; species Litomosoides brasiliensis. Next base: position 3,971 of record JABVXW010000684.1, on the reverse strand, counting down.
GCCAGTTTATTTTTTTCTATGAAAACCGCCCCATTACTTACGTTGTACCTAAAATTATAAATATTTATTTCAGGACCACAGGGTGAACGCGGTTGGCCAGGTTTACCAGGTGAACCAGGTGAGCCTGGATATCCTGGCCCAGAAGGTCCACCAGGTGAACAAGGACCTCCAGGTAAGCTTAGTTAAGCAATAAAAAAAAATTGAACACAATTAAAATGCAAAATTGAATATTTTTTTTACTATTACTTAAATAATCATTGTGAAAAGAAAATCATGTTTCTTTCTCCAATAACTTTTTACTGTCTAATTTTCCTCAATCAGTTTTTAATTTATTTATTGAAATAGGTTAGCCCTATATAGCAGATGGTTCTTACTGCTCTAATCCTCTCTTTCATAATCAAATTTAATTTCAGGAGAACCAGGAATATGTGTTTGTCAGAATGTTGATTCAATTATTCTTGCAAATCCATCAGCTTCTCAACCTCGATTAACGGAATATGGGGGAAATAATTAACTAGACTGTTAAAGCTCAAAAGGTTGGAGAGATGCCTTCATGAAAATGTAGAATCTGGTGGTTAGTAGTAGTGAATGAATTGATAGTATTCTTTAAATAATTATCCGTTCATTATTAGTTACTGCATAGCTTCTTACAGGTTAACAAAGATCAAGTAACAAATCATTGATTAACTATCATGAAAAGACATTTTGTCTTTCATTATTGAAATAATTTTAAGAAAAGGGAAAGAAAGAAATAGTTCGGTGTATTTAAATAATAATTTTAATAATACGGTTTTTTGTTTTTTTTTCCTGACAACTAATTTTAGTAATTTTAAATTATTTAAGAGTGCTACTGAAACTTCAATAAGATGTAAAGCAGAAAAAGAACGAAAACAACCACACCTTAGGTTAAATTTCACACTGCTCCTATTCATTCCTTAAAAGGCCACTATCATACAATGTTCTATAATTATCAATGATTTTCAACTCTAACATTCTCTTGAATGTAATGTATTTAACTATTTATTTTGTTATCAACTATTCACGTCACTCAATTAAATTGGCTCCAAAAAAATAGTTTGATTGAATGATTATAAAAACAAATCACTTAATGAGACAGATGACATCATTTGTATGGCTATATCTTCTAGAAGCTCGACAGTAAATGAGCAATTTTGAGATGAAAATATCAAAAATTAAAAGTTATTTTAGGATAGATATTTTTGCAGCAACTTAATTTCATAGTTAGCAAAATTTAATTTAATTAAACCTCCTAATTGCAATATTTTGCATAATTCAATGCTCAAATCACTAAGTTATATGATTTGAAGATTAAAATGTTTCGTTTAGCAACAATAATTTCAATAATTATAACGATGTATTCATTCATTACGTATAAATGTCGTTAATGTCAGTAATAAATCTTTTCTCACTCATTTTCAATAATATATTTTTGTAAATTTTCCATTTCATTGCAACTCTTATTGCTTCATAAATTGATTCAGATGAAACTAATATTTTCAGTAAGCATTTATTTCGTACCCGATCATTTGGATGCCCCTAAAGGATCGAATAAGAATGGAAATTCATCATTTAAAATTTATTGGTTGAGATTTGCAAATACGTTCTCGTTTTGAGAAAGAAATAGATTTAATTTTTAAAATGCATAAAATTTTTAGACTTACATTGAAATGCAAATATAAAGCGATAATTTTGAGTTATCACTAAACTTAATTACAATTGTAAAGGTGTGGTATTTGAGAGAGGCTCTCATGAAGTTTTTTTTTCATGAACAGTAATTACAATATTTTGCGCAATTATTTCAAAATTTACTACGATAACTTTTTCAACTTAGACACTAAATTTGAGTTTACAGCCGATGGATCGTTGCATAGTTTTATTTTCGTACTTGGAACATCGATTCTTTCGTTTACTTGCAATGTTAGTATTAAGCCTGAAAAAGGTCACTGTGCTTTGATTATTCACTGCATAATTTGATATTAATTTTCGGATAATTATTTAAGATTTTAATTTCACCAAATATACAATTTTTATTTAAATTTTATAACCTGTAATGAAGGTTAGAAAATATGCGTAAAATCCTTCATGTACAACGGAGTAGAGACGTTGTTTCATTTGCAAGCAGCGCAAATTCGCGGTAAGCACTCCGATCATTACCGAAAGTTGTAAAAGCTGCCAGACTGTCTGATTCTTACCCCGAAAACCAGAAGTGCTAAAAAATATTTTATGAATTTTTTCTTCTAAACATATTCAGATTTGATTTTCTGCTTTTGTTTTCCACATGTAGTATTTGACAAGCTTACAGCAAGAAGATCCATGTAACGAAGACAAGAATAGTGGAATAAATGATACGCTCTGAATAGCCACAGATAGATAGTTGATGTTGAAAGATATCACCAGCTGATTTACTGCTAACTTCTAGGTCAGTTTTTTGATTCAATGACCTGAAATTTTTCATCCTTAATTATGAAAGCATAACATTTTTATTATATCAAACTAATATGATGTAAAATTTGGAAAACCCTATATAAATTAACAGTGCTTGACTTTTTACGAAATTTTTTATTTATAAATTTTATTGATTTTTAAAAAGCACACTTTGCAATAAAAAATGTGAAACTGTACAAAAGTGCTTGAACTAAATAATTGCAGTGAAGAAAAGAAAAGTTTTGAAAGTTCATTGATGAAACATATCAAATGTATCCATGAATCCAAATTGGACTAAATAGAAAATCGAATGTTTGATAATTGAAAAATAATGCAATGAAAAGTCGAAAGCAAAAATTAACGCGTTGTCGAATGATTACTTCAGTTGGTGATATCTCTTCAGGTAACAATAAATATTCCATTATTTGCCAGATACCTGGAATAATTCAAAATAACTACGTAATAAGGAAAATTTCCTTCATTAGTGTGGCCTCTTCTTAAACTGCCTGTTTTTTTTAAGAAAGAATAAGTTGAATTTTTTTAAAAAAAATGAGTAGAATTAAAAAATAAAAAGCGAAAAAAAGTATTCAAAATAAGCATTTAACACAATTGTAATACATCTTACCATTTACTGTAAGTGAAAAAAATTAGATTTTCCCATATCTTTTTAAAATATTTCCTATTTGTACATATGAAGAAATATGCAGTTTTGTTGTTTAAAGAAAATTTTAATTTTAACATTGCTGAAACACCAAGTTCTTAAAAAAAACAATGCTCAATTTTGGCTAAAAATGAGTTATATTTTTCGATTTCAACCGTGTCAGTAATCAAATGTTTAGGCACAGTGAAAAAGTCAAATAAGTCAACTGAAATGACTTATCATTAATCCCATGGATGACTAGCATATTTTGTAGTTATAAGCTATCTTCTCTCATTAAACCTCAAAATGTTTGCAATAAAACAATCAACTATGGTCGTCAACTATCATCCCAATTTTGTGCAATAAAGAAAAGGAAGCTGGACAGTTCAGCGTTGAGAAATGCTCCTACCATGCAGAAAACTTTCAAGGACGTCCTAAATTTTCAAGTGTTGTATTTAATGTCGACACAATGGTAGGTCGAATAATTCATACTCGAATTATTGTGAATTGAGAAAGAAAACTTTCAATGCGTAAATGTTGTATTCAATTGGAATTCACTAAGTAACAAAACTCAAGGTGACAACATGATGTGATGCAAGTTAACTTTCAACATCTCAGCACAATTTAAATCCCACATCTACTTAAATGGAAAAAGAATTAATTTTTGGTAATAATTTAAAGTTTTCATTCCAAATGTTTCCTAAAACAAATAAAGTTCCAGGCAAGTCTATTAAAATTCTGACAAATTTTTTTTAAAGCTTGACAATAAATCTCTGTCAACAGTTAGTTGAAGTTTTTATAATTTCAGACATCAACAGTTAGTTGAAGTTTTTATAATTTCAGACCACTTAAAATTTTTCCCAAAACTCTCAACTAAATAAAGAGA